>JAHRHZ010000133.1:55240601-55288755 GCA_024137785.1 Ginglymostoma cirratum | reverse complement strand
GTCAAGTAAGGAGACCAAAACTGCACACAGTACTCCAGGTGTGGCCTCACCAGGACCCTATACAGCTGCAGCATAGCCTCCCTGTTTTTAAACTCCATCCCTCGAGCAATGGCAGACAAAATTCCATTTGCCTTTTAATCACCTGCTGAGCCTACAATCCCACCTTCAGCAATTCATGCACAAGGACACCCAAGTCCCTTTGCACAGCAGCGTGCTGCAATTTTTTACCATTTAAAACATAGTCCATTTTCCTGTTATTCCTACCAAAGTGGATGACCTCACACTTATCAACATTGTACTCCATCTGTCAAACCTTTGCCCACTCACTTAAACTATCTGTATCCCTCTGCAGACTTTCAGTGCCTTCTGCACACTTTGCTCTAACACTCATCTGAGAGTCGTCTGCAAATTTTGACACACCACACTTAGTCCCCAACTCCAAATCATCTATGTAAATTGTAAACAATTGAGGTCCCAACTCTGATCCCTGAGGGACACCACTAGCCACTGACCGCCAACCAGAAAAAAACCCATTTACCCCTAATCTTTGCCATCTACTGGTCAACCAATCCTCTATCCATGCCAATACATTACCTCTAATACCGTGCGACTTTATCTCATGTAGCAGCCTTTGGTGTGGCACCTTGTCAAATGCCTTCTGGAGATCCAGATACACCACACCCACAGGTTCCCCATTGTCTACCATGCAAGTAATGTCCTCAAAGAATTCCACCAAATTATTTAAACATGACCTACCCTTCATGCACCCATGCTGGGTGTTCCCAGTGGGACAATTTATATCCAGATGTCTTGCTATTTCTTCCTTAATGATAGATTCAAGTATTTTCCCCACTAAAGTTAAGCTAACTGGTCTATAGTTACCTGCTTTTTGTCTACTTCCTTTTTTAAGCAGTAGCATCACATTGGCTGTTTTCCAATCTCCGGGAAGCACCCCAGAGTCCAGTGAATTTTGGTAAATAATTACTAGTGCATTTGCTATTTCCCCCACCACCTCTTTGAGTACCCTGGGATGCATTTCATCAGGGCCAGGAGACTTGTCAACCTTTAGCCCCATTAGCTTACCCAGCCCTGCCTCCTTAGTGATAATGATAGTTTCTAGGTCCTCACCTGCTATAACCTTCTTGCTGTTAGTTTTCGGCATGTTATTTGTGTCTTCCACTGTGAAGACCGACACAAAATAACTGTTTAATGCCTCTGCTATTTCCTCATTCCCAGTTATTAAATTGGCCTTCTCATCCTCTAAAGGACCAATGTTTACCTTCGCCACTCTTTTATGATTTACATATTTATAGAAACTTTTGCTGCCTGTTTTTATATTCTGAGCTAGTTTACTCTCATAATCTATCTTACATTTCTTTATAACTTTTTTTGTAGCTTTCTGTTGGCCTTTAAAGATTTCCCAGTCTACTAGTTTCCCACTACTCTTTGCTTTTTTGTATGTTTTTTTTTCAATCCGATACTTTCCTTTATTTCCTTAGACATCCATGGCTGGCTCTCTCTTTTCCTACAGTTCTTCCTTATCACTGGAATATAATTCTGCTGAGCACTGTGAAAAATCATTTTGAAAGTCCTCCACTGTTCCTCAATTGACCCACCATAAAGTTTTTGCCCCCATTCTACCTTAGCTAACTCCTCCCTCATTCCTTCATAGTCCCCTTTGTTTCAGCACAGGACACAGGTACTGGATTTAACCTTCTCACGCTCCATCTGTATTTTAAATTCAACCATACTGTGATCGCTACTTCCGAGAGGATCCCTAACTGTGCGATCATTAATTATTCCTGTCTCATTACACAGGACTAGATCTAGGATAGCTTGCTCCCTCGTAGGTTCCATTACATATTGTTCAAGGAAATTATCGCGGATGCATTCTATGCACCCCTCCTCAAGGCTGCCATGACCGACCTGGTTTGACCAATCGATATGTAGATTAAAATCCCCCACTATAATTGCTGTACCATTTTTACATGCATTAGCTATTTCTATGTTTATTGCCCACCCCACCACGATGTCGTTATTTGGTGGCCTATAGACCACACCTATCAGTGACTTCTTCTCCTGCTATTCCTAATTTCCACCCAAATGGATTCAACGTTTTGTTCAGTAGAACCTATATCTTCTTTCACTACTGCCCTGATATCATCCTTAAAAATCAGAGCAACACCACCTCCCTTACCTTCCTGTCTGTCCTTCCGAACAGTTTGATACCCCTGGATATTTAACTCCCAGTCATGACCATCCTGTAACCATGTCTCTGTAATGGCCATGAAATCATACCTATTTGCCATGATTTGCACCGTCAACTCATCCACCTTGTTTCAAATGCTCTGATCATTCAGATAAAGTGCCCTTATACCAGTTTTTGCACCTTCTTTTTGGGTCCTGTTACCTCCATTACTAACAACTCTTGAGTTGTCCTTCCCTTTAAATTTTTCCTAATTTTCAATGGAGTTGAAGCTTCCTCGTCACCTGCTAACCTGCTGCTTTGCCTTACATTAATTGTTATTCTCCCTCTACGCACACTTCTCCCTTACCCCCTACTTACTAGTTTAAAGTCCTATTAACTACCCTATTTACCCTTTTCGCCAAAACACTGGACCTGTTCAGGTGGAGTCCATCCCAACGGTATAGATCCCTCCTGTCCCAGAACTGATGCCAGTGCCCCATGAAAAGGAAACCCTCTTTCCCACACCACTCTTTTAGCCACGTGTTTACTTCCCTGATCCTCGCCTCCCTATGCCAATTTGCACGTGGCTTGGGCAGCAATCCAGAGATTATGACTCTTGAAGACCTGTTTTTTAATTTTGTTCCTTGCTTTTCATAATCCCGAAACAGGTCTTTTTTCCTAGTCCTGCCTATGTTGTTGGTACCTACGTGGACCACAACAACTGGATCCTCCCACTCCCTCTCAAGCTGGTCAGAGATGTCTCGCACCCTGGCACTGGGCAGGCAACACACCATGCGGGATCCTCTATCCTGCTCACAAAGGATACTGTCTATCTTCCTGATGATGGAATCCCCTACAACTACAATCTGTCTTTTTGCTTCCCCCTCTTGAATGGCCTCCTAGACCATGGTGCCATGGTCAGTTGACTCATCCTTCCTGCAGCCCTGTTCCTCATCCACGCAGGGAGCAAGTGCCTCATACCTCTGGGGCAATGTCAAGGGCTGTGGCTCCTGTGTGCCTGTCTGCAGGGTCCCTCTACCTGCCTCACTCGCAGTCACTCACTGCTGTCCCTGCCAGCCAATCGAATTAACATTAGTTAATCTACCAGGTGTGACTGCCTCCTGGAACACAGTATCCAGGTATTTCTCCCCCTCCCGAATGTGCCGCAGTGTTTGAAGTTCGGATTCCAGCTGATCAATTTTGAGCCGGAGCTCCTCAAGCAGCCAACACTTGCTGCAGATGTGGTCACTGCCGTTGTTAATGGGATCAGCTAGCTCCCACATCATACAGCGAACACACATCACCTGGCCTGCCATCTCTACTTAGTTAATTATTTAAAATGAATTAGTTTTTTTTTAGTTTTGCAGTGTTCACTGCACCAGTAAGTTTTCTCCGTTATAAACTCAAACAGACTCCGGCTTTGCCGGAGTCTTTTATAATCGAAAAGCGTACCTTCCCAGGCTGCCCTCGTGCTTTCTCCTGGACTCCCACAGCTGAAACAATTCCATAAAATGTTGCATACATTTAAAGGGGACAGATAGGTATTGCTATTAAAGGAAAAAGATGCACGAAATTTATGGAACACGTTGTAACTAGTTCAGCATATAATACAATAAAGTGTTTTTGCTCCAGGATGTATGGAACAAGCAAGGCAGTCGAAATACAAATGGCAGGGTTAATCGAATTATGGGCCAGGATTTTCTAGGTGGTAACATTTTCTAGATTACCACCCAAAAGGTCAGTGGAGAATATATCACCACTGGTACTGGCTGCCCTGCAGCCATTTAACATTAAACTGGAAGCTCTGTCAGTGATAGATTGGTCAGCAGTTCTCTTGTCTGAGCAGTGCTGGAAATTATAATAGATAGTGCTGGGACCAGAAGTCCTAGAGTCCAGGATTGCATAACAGTGGGTATCTTGAAGCAGAAAGGGGAGGTGAGGCCCATGGGGCATGCAGAATGGGTGGATTATTGTTGGTAGAGTCAGATGGCTGGGGCTTAGGGCAGAGATCACCCATTGAGAACAGACCTTTTGGGTGGGGGCAGCTGAAGGGGGTGGTGACTTTGAAAGGAGGCCAGTGGTGAAGCCCTAACCACCCCCTCTCACCTAACACACTAACCACATCAAAGACAAGTAACTATTGCCTCAAAATCAAAACGTGAGTGTAGATTCCATGCACCCCCCTCCACATCAAGTGATTTGGAATTTTGAAACCTAGCCAAGTATTATAATGGGATAACCTGCAATAGCAGCCCTTGACGAAATTAAGCAATTAACTCTGTTGAAACTACAGAAACAAATGGCATATTTTTGCCTAACTTAATCAAATGGTCTGTCAATCAAAACTGTCCAGCAACTGACTGACATCAACAGGCTAGTGTTTGCTTATTATCGAAGTGCTGGGAGTTCAAGAAACTTGAGATCAAGACATTTAAATGCGTCTTATTTACCTTTCACAATCGTCTATGTCTCCTCCATTTAATGATTTCCAAACCGCCGATGAAGATAAGGTCTCTTTAAACTCAGCGCTACTTTCAAAAGACTCTGATAAATTTAAGTGATTTTCCTGTTTGATTTAAGTCTTGTCCGCTTCCTCCTCCCGATGAAATTGGCATTGGATTTGTCCAGATTGGTCAAAATTTGGTCATAAGGCTCTGAAAATTCATAGGGATTTCTCCCAGGTTTGGCCACACTTTTGTTCCTTTTTGATCAGGTATGTAGCATTCCTTACGAAGGAACAAGTGCTGCATCTTGAAATATTCTTCTGAAGCACAAAGCAATAATTCAATTAAAATGCATTGTTATGAGTTTCAAAAGCAAATTGGGTAGGGGGAGTGGTAGTTGTAGAGTCTTCACATGTGCAAGGAAAGGTAAGTCAAAAAGGATAAAAAGATAAAATAATTTGGGCATTAAACAACCAAGGAATACCAATTACTAAATGTCTTTGATTTAAAGATGGAGTCCAAATGTCCAAAGGTGGAGTTAGCAGTCTGGAAGGAAATTCCAGGGTGATTGATTGTTTAGCCAGCAGTTCAGGAATAGTAGACAGTTTCTCCTCTTTTTAAAATTCTTCGTTGGTCATCTGAGGAATGTTGCTCCAGAACTGGCTCCACCCCCTAGTCAAACTTTTCCAGTACAAATAAACCGCTGGCATCTACCCAACAAAATGGAAAATTGTCCAGGTATCTCTTGTCCGCAAAAAGCGTGAGAAATCCAACCCAGCTAATTGCCATTCTAGCAATTTACTTTTGTCTTTGACATAATATTAAGTGGCATTTGCAAAGGAATAACTTGCTCACTGACACTCAGCTTGAGTACCACCATGTCCACTCAAATCCTGACATCATTACAGCCTTGGTTCAATCAGATAAAACAACTGAAGCCATTATGTGAGGTTAGAGCGACATCATTGACGTCAATATATCATTCAACCAAGTATTGCATCAAGAACCCCAGTAAAACTAGTCTCCGTTGGAATTGCGGGGATAACTCTCCACTGTTTGGACTCTTACTTAGCACCATTGAAGATGGTTATGGTTGTTGGCAGTTAGATATCTGAGTCCAAGGAAGTGGCTGCACAGGTTCTTCAGGGTAGTGTTCTAGGCCCAACAATCTTCAACTGCTTGTCTTGATCCTGAGAAGTGGGAATGTTTGATGATTTCATAATATATAGCACCATTTATGACTACTCAAACTGAAGCACTCTGTGTCTAGATGAAGTCCACTTGGGCTGACAAGTGCCGAGTAACATTAATGCCCCATAAGTGCCAAGCAATGACTATTTAACAGGCCACTGAACCCATCTGTTATATTAGGCAAAAAAATACTTTGAGGTTTAAAAGGGTTGGATTTTAAATGTATAGTTTTGCATGAACTTTAGGTTTTAACCTTTCCTTCTGGATTCTCTTCCTCTGTAGAACCCCCCCCCACAAATTGGCATAGAACCTGGCTTTTAAAATACAAAATCCACTGAGCATCACCTGCTCTTAGTCAGCTCCAATTATTTTGCCTTAACCTAAAGGGACCTGCATTTCTAACGTTGCCATACATCTGTGGTGGAGTTCTTCCCACTTGTCTGGATGAGTTCAGCTTTAACAACATTGAAGAAGCTTGATACCAACTGAGACACGGCAACTATTGATAAACCTTACGGGTACTGATAAATCCAACTAATAATTAATATACTTCAGTAATTGTAATAAACCACGCATCCCTTTCCTAGTACTTAAAAAAAACCCTTAGAATTACTATTTAATTAGAGGAATTGTGAAGAGTTAATGTGCTAAATCACTTATTGTCACACTTGTTTTTCTCTGAATGTGGTTAGTCCATCTACAGAGAGCATGCCTCTTCCCTCTCGTGACTTCTCACATTCTTAACTGCTTGCTGAGTCTCTGTCTTCTGGCTGCTTTTGATGTTGTTTTAAATTGTTTTAAGCTATTTACGAACAACAGTTTTCATTGAGTTAATCTGGTTGGACCACACAAAGTGATTGTAACAAGTTCAGCCAGGTAGATCTCATAGAATATTAATTCCCAGATTGGGCTGTTAATCTGGTCCAATCAGGGAGCCCTTGCTGACAAACACGAACAGGAGTGTCAGACATCATGTTCACTCTGACAGCTGGCTCTGAGGAAGCTGGATCAGTGTCAAGGACTCTCCAGGTGTTAATAAAAGGTGACTTGTTGATGGGTTACTGGCCCTGTGTGGAAGCATTTCACTTCCCCATCCCATTCATTGCTCCTTTGTATCCAGCTGTCCCCTCTTGTCCTCCCACTGACTTTTGGTGGTGACACTAAAAAGGTCCGCTTGAGTTCTTAGGCTGATGGGCGAGCACAATTATTATCCGTGACTGTGGCTTCTCTAGCCTTGATGGCTCTCTGCCCTTTAAGAACATTCTCAAGTTGGGAGAAGTTACTACTGTTGGCAATTTTAAAATTTTTGCAGCAATATTAGCTCATAGAATTTTCTGGAATAGACCCACCTCTTAAAAGTGATTTGCTTTAGTCTTTGGAACTACACATCACTCTGTAAGGTTTTGTTTCAAATGCTTTTGAATTGCTGGTGATATGTCTCCAGGACCAATTCTCATGTATTGAGAATGGTAGCTTTCATCTGCTCATAATCAATGGACATTTCAGTGGTTAGCATGGAATAGACTTCTTGAGCCTTCCCTGTTATCTGACCCTGAGTCATGAGGGTCCATTCTTGTGGTGTTCTTTGTAACTGTCCTCCCTGCTACGTTTTTTGGAATGTTGTTAAAATGACCTCAGGTGACCCTCCTCAAATTTGGGAATTAGTGAGGGTGTATTCATCGGTTTCAAAGCTTTGTTCTAGGATAGTGAGATGTATATCGTTATCGGTTTATAGAATGGTTTTTCCTCAGCAGCTTCCAATAATAGAAGTTCTTTCTGAGCCTATGCTCTGACGCTCGCTCTCTCTCCATCTCTAGTTGAGTGACCCGATGTTAAACAATTTTGAGTGCTAACTTCTTTTAAGTTTTCTTATTGTGGACTGAGTCTCAAATGCTTAAGGCTTTCATTCCATTTTAATCTTCAAAACAAATGCCATTTTCTAATGTTAGAGTAAGGTAATTTTGTTGAGGTAGTTTAATTTATTATACGAATCGTCTTAGCCACTTAATTTTCATCTTTTGACTTCAAGTCCATTTATTTTGAGATAACAAGGTGTGGAGCTGGATGAACACAGCAGGCCAAGCAGCATCATAGGAGCAGGAAAGCTTGACGTTTTGGGCCTAGACCCTTCATCAGAAAATGGTTTTTCCTCAGCAGCTTCCAATAATAGAAGTTCTTTCTGAGCCTATGCTCTGACGCTCGCTCTCTCTCCATCTCTAGTTGAGTGACAGGATGTTAAGGGTCTAGGCCCGAAATATCAAGCTTTCCTGCTCCTAAGATGCAGCTTGGCCTGCTGTGTTCATCCAGCCCCACGCCTTGTTATCTTGGATTCTCCAGCATCTGCAGTACCTATTATCTCTATTTATTTTGACTTGTGTTTTATATTTGCACTTTTTTTCCAAACTTCATGGCTTGATTTTTAAGGATTTAGACTGGATTTAAGGCCCAATTCTTGTTACAGAATAGATTGCGAGTTTCAAAGAATAATCTATTCCTTTATTCTCACCACCCATCTATAAACACATTGACATTTAGTTTATCTACTTTTTAAAACAGTGGTGGGGGCTTTGTCAGTGCCACAAAAACAGTGTGGTAAAGTTAATCTAGGGGTACCATTTATTTCACACTCTTAGGTGCCTGTATTGGATGATGCAGAGGTGGAGGGATGGGGAATCTTCACACTGCAGGCCATTTGCAAACAAATTATAAAGAACAAGTAGATTACTCAATTAAATACAAAGAAATTAAGAAATACCGGTTTATCAATGTCCTTGCTTTTAAGATGGTGTCCAAAAGTCCAAAGCTAGATTTATCTCTTTGAAGTTTTTGCTTTGAGGGGAATGGGGCTAGTTGTTGTTTGACTAGCTGGCAGTTAAGGAGTGATAAACTGTTTCTTTCCTTTTATTTCAAATTTCTTCTAAAGTGTCTTCTGAAGAAAATTGCTAAAATGTAAATTCTGCTTTGCTATTTTGATGAAAGAAGGTTGGTTGATTATTTAGAAAAAAGCAAATACAGGTTGTTGTTTTGCTTTTTACAGGCCAGAAGATTTTAGCCAGTTGTTCGGGCTTTTGATATGATCAGCCCAGTGATGTATGAAGGAGCATTGGCCCCTTAACTGACTACTGTTTTAAAACTGTAAGGTTAAAAGGTTGTTGGTTTCAATACTGTGGGAGTCGTGTGACCAGGACTTTTTGTATTGCAGAGAAATCAGTTACCATTGAGATAAAAGCTTCCATTGCAGATCAACAACTGTCCATGGCCTCATCCCAGAGGTTAAGTAGAAAGTCAATAATAAGTCATCTTACAGGAAAGGAGTAATTTGCGATCTTATTGTGTACAGCCTTTTCCCGGAGACTGTGTGTCTCTGTGGCAGTTTATATCATAATATTTAGCATTCCAGTTCCATCAGGAGGCATCGACTGTCAGCTGACTTCTATTTCTGAGAAGCATCTGGAAGGCTACTGCTAAGTCTAGACATGTGAGTGTAGCATCCATGTTTGGTTGAATTTTTAATATTTTTATAAGTGACGAAATAATAATATACATGCCTTAAAATGGGTGCTTAATCCTTTTGTGACCGTATGAAAATAGGATCTCAAACTTTTTGATGTTGACTGGACAACTATTTTTTACAACAGAGGAAGATAAACCTATTTTTTGCAAAAACACTTCCACATTATGTCAAATATGTTAACTGACTGTAGAATAGGTAGAACGTGGTTTATTTCAGAAGTACTGTAGCAGTAAGGCTGACTCCACTTGTAATGCAGCAACTTTCTTGTAACTTACTAATTTACATTTTTGAGGCCACTTCTAAGATTCTACAAGACATGCTATTTTCCTCTTGTAGAAGCTATCACAATAACAGCTGAACCTGCTTAGTAACTTGACTCATACAATTTTCTCATTTATTTTTCAAGAGTTCAGTAGATTAACATATTTTATTCAAGAGCCTGGGAATCTACACAGTTTCTGTGGTGATATAATGGCATTTTAAGACTGTTGGCTTCTCCTGTTTTCAGGTCAGTGTAAAGTAGTTTTGGGTGAAACTTGCAGTCTAACTTGAGAGATCGATCCAGAGAGACCAATCCAATATAAGATTCCCAGCAATGAGAAACACTTGGTGTTTGTTATCACATTAATTTGAATTCATGCCAGCTGAAATCTAACTACAGCCCTGTGAAAGCCATAGTTTGAGATTGACTGGATAATTCCTTTGAAGATTTATGCCTTCAGTCCAACTTAATGCACATGTAACATTTACTTGATTGACATATTTCCATATTCTAAGTTAACTAAGCAGCGTGTAGTCCATTTAAAATTAGAAACATAATACTCAAAATATTCTATTCTTTTAAGAGAAACTATGATTGGCCAATATATAAATTTATATTTTTGAATCCTGACCAAGCAAATTGTCAGAAATGATTGTCACAAATCGTCTTTGTAGTACTGGAAACATTCTTTACTATAGAATAGAAACAGGAGTAGCCTGTTTCAACTAATGCCTATGTCTGTAATTTTTTTTTATTCATTTGTGGGATGTGGGTGTCGCTGGCTGGCCAGCATTTATTGCCAGTCTCCAGCTGCCCTTGAGAAAGTGGTGGTGAGCTGCCTTCTTGAAAAGCTGCAGTCCACCTGCTGTGGGTTGACCAAAATGCCCTTAGGGATGATGATCGAGAATAGACTGATGAGCCGGTAATTGACTGGGTTGGATTTGTACTGCATTTTATGCGCAGGATATACCTGAGCAATTTTCCACATCGTCAGGTAAATGCCAGTGTTGTAACTCTATTGGAACAGCTTGGCTAGGGGAGAAGCAAGTTCTGGAGCACAAGTCTTCAGTATTATTGGTGGAATGTTATCAGGGCCTGTAGCCTTTGCAGTTTCCGGTGTCTCCAAACGTTTCTTGATATCATATGGAGTGAATTGAATAGGCTAAAGACTGGTATCCATAATGCTGGGGTCCACTGGAAGACGCTGCGATGGATTATCCACTCGGTACTTCTGGCTGAAGCTTGTTGCGAAAGCTTCAGCTTTATCTTTTGCACTAATGTGCTGGACTCTTCCATCATTGAGGATGGGGATATTTGAGGAGCCTCGTCCTCCAGTGAATTGTTCAATCGTCCACCACCATTCACGACTGGATGTGGCAGGACTGCAGAGCTTAGACCTGATCTGTTGGTTGTGGGCTAACTCGGCTCTGTCTGTCACTGCTGCCTATGCTATTTGGCGTGCAAGTAGTCCTGTTTGGCTTCACCAGGTTGACACCTCATCTTCAGGTATACCTGGTGCTGCTCCGGACATGTGCTCCTGCACTCTCCATTGAACCAGGATCAATCCCCTGGTTTGATGGTAATGGTTGCATGGGGAATATGCTGGGCCATGAGGTTACAGATTGTGCTGGAGTACAATTCTGCTGCTGTTCACAGCCCCAGCATCTCATGGACGCCTAGTCTTGAGTTGCTAGAGCTGTTCAAAGTCTGTCCCATTTAGCATGGTGATAGTGCCACACAACACAATGAAGGTTATTTTCAATGTGAAGGTGGGACTTTGTCTCCACATGGACTGCAGTGGTCACTCTTACCGGTACTGTCATGGACAGATGCAACTGCAGCTGGCAGATTGGTGCAGAGGAGGTCAAGTATGTTTTTCCCACTTAATGATTCCTTCACCACTGCTGTAGACCCAGTCTAGCAGCTATGTCTATCAGGACCCCATGAGCTCGATCAGTAGTACTGCTGCTGAGCCACTGTTGGTGGTGGACATTCAAATCCCCCACCCAGAGTACCCTTGCTGTCCTCAGTGCTTCCTCTAAATGTTGTTTAACATGGAGGAGCACCAATTCATCAGCTGAGGGAGCGTGGTACGTGATAATGAGGAGGTCTCCTTGCCCATGTTTAACCTGAAGCCACGATCCTACTAAAAGAAAGTGGATTACATTTATCAGTTCTTGCTGTTTTCTTTTATCAACCCTAATTTACTGTATTCATATTGTTCATGTTAAGTCCACATGTGAAATATTGACGGTGTTTCACCATTGTAGTCAGTGGTGACATTTCTCTACTGACCTCATCAAGAAACTTACATGTAATATTATGTTCCTAATCGCAGCTTCACCGCTTACTCATCTCGTGCATATTACCAGTTGTCGATTGGTGATAATATCAATATTTACAAAGGTTAACTTACAATTTGTCTTCATTGAACATAACAGCACTTTAAACTTGCTTACTTGCTTATTCTTTTCGATCTTTTTGTTATTTGTATTGTTTCTATGGGATGAACAACAGTTCTTCCTAATACTTGATGAGCAGAAATAATGCAAAACTAATTCTGGCTTTGTACGTAAAATATGACAGGGTCTTCTATGACCACTGTTTGAACACTATACATACTATATACATACCACCATAAACATAATCAGTTTGGTGCTAATTCGCATCTGATGTCTTGCTACAGTTGCTCTAAAGTAATCTTAAATAGGATCGAGCAAAAAACATGGAACTTGATGGTGTAGAGAGTTAGAACACTGTCCACACGTTAAATTTTCCAGTTGGTGCCTGCAGCTAATATTACAGTATGTTTCCTATGTCTGCACCTTTTAAATTTACATTCATCCAAACATTGGTTTATATAAAAAGGGTGTAAGTAACTGAAGGAGGCAGGTTGAGGACATGATGCACATTCCTAGCTGTAGATATCACCTAGATGCCAGGAGTGTAACTTTTATTGCTGAGAAGGAAGTGGAATTTGATGTGAGTTTTGTCTCCAGGATATTATATGTTGATGCAGCAACACTTACATTCTGTCTTGTAACATAAACTGAATGTGAATTTTATTGTATTGAGAACTCAACAGAGATTTATTACAACCAGCTGTTATAATTAACACCCATTTTACATCATTTCAACCAATGACAAGATGAATGTAAAAGTAAGGTTAACCTAATATCACTGCATTACTATGCAGGTTCCTACCAGATGCACTTGCGAGACTGAAACTAGACACTCAGAATTCCTGACATGCTGGTGACTCCAGCTCACCATTTACTCCTCAAGACCTCCATTTTAACAATAGGTCAGTGGCTGCAAGCACCCATCATCTACAGATGCTGGTATCTGACACATGCCAGCCTCTGACACATGCCAGCCTCTCCACAACATCATGACGAATATCTGATCCACTTACAGTAAGGTTCTACACTGCCATGCTGTACTTTGGAGTGTACTAACATCTTTTGTTGCAGTGTACTGAAGCACATTTTGCACAGGCTGTAGTACCTAGCTCACAGATTGGACCAGCTTGCATCTCAAGGCTGCTCATTTGCTCTCCTGGCGCTCATTCATCTTGCGCATACCTGGTTACTTGCAGAATCTCTGCTTTGTCTTGCCTCACCTTGTCATGTGTTGTCTTCAGCACACACTGAGACATCTTTTCATTGCTGGCAGCGTCACCAGACAAGAGGTAGACATGGTCACTGTGGCATGTCAGTGCTAGCACTGCTACACCGCATGTTTTTCAACTAAATGGTCTTATTTTTAAGTTGAAGGGGAACAGTGCTCAGTCACATCAAGGGAGACACCCTTCAACCAGGGGATAACAAGGCGTGGGGCTGGATGAACACAGCAGGCCAAGCAGCATCATAGGAGCAGGATCCTGGCACAGTGAGCCAAGGGACAGCTACAATATTGGTTCAAGACTTAGCCAGGATCGGATCAGACAATTCCTTCTATGGGGTCAGGAGCACAATGTTGGGTGTCCCACCACCTGTCTTGTTTTGTTCTGTTCTGTTGGCCATTTTCTCCTGGACTCGGAAGAATGGAAGGATTTTGTGAGATAGAAGTGGAGGTCACAGCTGTGTGCTGCTGCATACAGGGGAAAAAGTGAAGTGTCCAGAATGAGTGAGCATGAGAAGACATGGTTTGTAGCATGGGGCAGTTGGGAGGGTAAGAATGAAGAAAGATATTGCACACAACAGTGAGAATGGTAGAGCATGGATCTTAATTGCAGTAGCAGAAATAGTAAATGAGTTAATGAAGAGAAGGTGATATTCAACATTGCAGAGCCGAAGTGGTCACTGATCTTCTTCCTAAATGCTGTCATTTCCACCAGTTAGGCTGGGACCACACAGACCTGCGAGGCAACCTCAGACCAGGCTGTTAGGATCTGGTGTCATCCCCTCATTGCTGGTCCTGCGGCAAAGCCCATTGTGCTCTACCCTCACCACCACGTCCAAAGAGCGGTGCCAGTTTCCCTATTCTTGCGATGTCCAAGGCAAATGTCATGAACCTTGAAGAGTAGATCTGGACTGCCAGCACTTGATTGTTTATGCATCAACCTTTTATATTTGATGTCAAGGGTGACAGTCTATACTTTGGTATTGGTCGGTTCTTCTTGGCCAAGGGGGCTGCCATGGGAACAAGGTAGTTAATGAGGTATGTTTGGGATGATAGCATGAAAATGTTTGCTGGACCTCATGGAGAGAAGACCACCTCAACTAAGATGACACTTTTGCCAAAAAATTGGAAGATTCAACCCAGCAGACCTGGACTGGTATAATTTATTAAGTTACACAGACCAGCATGTTTCCCAGTAGTGTGTCATGCTTAAAGAGATCTAAGTTAAAATGGACTGTTTTGTTTTTAAAATCATTCATGGGATGTGGATATCATTGGCCAGGCCAGAAATTTTTTTGCCCATTCCTAAATTGTCTAGAGGGCATTTGAGTGTCGACCACATTGCTGTGGGTCTGGAGTCACACATAGGTTAAACTGTATAAAGCTGACATATATTTCCTTCCCTAAAGGACATTAGTGAACCAGATGGGTTTTTCTGACAATTGGCAACAGTTTCATGGCCATCATTAGAGTCGTTTCGCAGTTTTTTTTTCCTTTTTTTTGTGTTACCTAATTCAAATTTAGCAGTCTACCTTGCGATTTGACCCTGTGTAGCCAGAATGTTACCTGGGTTTCTGAATTAATTTAGCAATGATACTAATAGGCTGTCACCTCCCTATATATATTTACATAGTTGTATATTACATTGTATGTATCCTCAGGTCATGTGCAATGATGCTGCGCTGATATCATGAGCATATCTCTTAAAGCTGTACTGATATGTATCTCTGAAAGGGTATGCTGACATACTGTGAGACATAACAGAGCAAAATTGGGATGGCCTGCAACCCAGGACTGCAGACCAGTTTAATGACCTGAATCACAAAATCAGTTGGTAAATTTCTAAAAATTTCAAAAACAAAATGAGAAAAATAATATTGGATTTCAACCACCTTAATGTTAACTGGGACAAAATCAACGTGAACGGCATTGAGAGTATAAAGCCCCACCAAGAGAAGATGTAGTTAGAAATGGAGGCAAATGGAATTCAATCCAGAGAATTGTGAGGTACTGGATTCAGAGGCAAAGTAAGGCACGATAGCAGGATACCAAAAAGTGTAGAGAAAGAGAGAATTTTAGATTTTATGTCCACAGATCCCTGAAGGTTGTAGCACAAGACGTAATGTGGTTGAGAAGGCAGATGGGATATTTTCAACCTTTAGCCAAGCTTTAAGTTATAAGAGCAGAAAGGTTATGTTGGAACTGTGTTACAAGCTGGATCACAGATTCTTGTCTATAGCCTGGTCATCACATTATTGGAAGAATGTGGTTGCAGTCTAAAGAATACTGAAGATATTAGCATCAATGGAGAATTTTAGCTGTAAGGAAAGATTTAATAGGCTTTGGAATGGAGGAAGAAGAAAGATTTAAGTGAGGAATGAGGAAACTAGGTAGCTAATATTTGTTTACCTGGGCAAGGGATTCAGCAATAATTATGAGCATGTCGCACTGAATGATTCGCAATAGTTTGAGGGAACTGAAGATTTACAACATGAATGAGAATATCCCAGCTTCCCAGCAAGTGCAGAAGATAAGACTGCCAAAAGCCTTGGACTTATGGCACCTGGAATATATTACCACATGCATGACGAGAAGGATGTTTGAACAATATCAGACCCCTATGCTTACGTTAAGGTCAATGTCTGCGAATGTGTTGCAGATGAAAGTATAATTTTTGTTTTCACATAATATCAAGGAAACTTGGGCCTAGATTTTGTGGGCTAAAATGTCATTTGGGGCATGGCGGGTGCACGGTGGGTGGGTGGTGTTGAGTGGACTTCTGGCCACCAATTCTCCCAATTGTTGACATGCAGCAACTTACTGCGTGGAGAACTGTTAATTGCTTAAAATGAGACTTGCACTCCATTCTCGGGAAAATCTTAGAGATGCTAGCCAGTTAGATTGACTGATAGTTCAGTGACCTCACAGCACTAACTTGAACAGTGGCCAATTCAGAGCCTATAACAGTCCTGCCATGCCAAGCAGACCAGGTACATCCAAGTTCGGGTATCTCAGCGAAGTGGACAAGGAGCCAGAGTGATCAAGGAGGAAGGGTTAAACGGGGATATGAATTTTGGGGAAGAGTGTCTCGAGTAGGCCTTCCCCAGCACCAGCCCCAGCCCCAAAGCTAAAGCTGCTGAGCTTCTCGAATGACAAGTGCCTTCCCCTGTTGTGGGTAAAATACTGCCAGAGGCTGCAAGTGTAAAAGGCTTCCTGCTGAATAAGAAGAGTGCAATAGAGACTTGTGGGAAGCATTTTGAAGGTTCTGAAATAGCAGAAAGAAGACCTTCCACTAAACTACCTTGCTAAATTTTCTTGCACCATTCACACATATTAGAGTAAGTTATCCCTCTATTCTGCCAGTTGCTGTGGTCTTATAATCATAGATATTTCTGGCAGTGTGCAGAATTCTGTACAAAGATCATACTGCTTTCATTTCACCCAGATTGCAAATACAAATGATTAATGTTTAACTTCTTCATCTATTCAAATATTTTGTGCTTATAATAATTAAAAGTTTAAGCCAAGCCATATAACAGTCCTTTTGATAACTACCTTGTTTGACAGACTACAGATCTTCCCTCATCATTTGCAGTTCCTTGCCACTATTTAACAGTTTTATTTCCAAGAAAAGATTGCTGCTGCTGCTTGCAGCTGCTCCCACCAAGAGATCTGCTGTCATGGTATGCCACCCTTGTCTGTATTGTGCCATTCTCGCATATCCATCATAGCTCATTTGCAATAACTCTGACAACCATCATCCAAATACACCGAGGCCTGCTACTGTCTATTTTCTTCTCTAGAAGAGATCTCTGCAGCTCTGATCAAGTGGCTGGAAGATTGAATTTTTTTTTCTTTTCTGGATATCGCATTTCTTTTTTTTAAGAAAATGTATTTTTGCTGTTTGTAAATTCAAATGTGTCTTAATTTGGCTTATGGTCTATATGTGGAATTTTTAGCATCCACATCTCAAAAATCTTTATTCCATAGACTTTATTGTCCAGATTTCTGAGACAATAAAAGATTAATGTGCCTTTTCTGCCAAGGCTGTTTTTCAATTTGCTGTCAGCCCTAACGTGTCATCACCATGCACATATCTTTTGTAGGTCTCTGAATTATTTAAAAAATATAGGTAAGTAAAGCTAGAAATGTTCTATAAGAATCACTTCTTATTAAAACTAATTACCTGTCCAGCCATCTCTACTTGGTTAGTTATTAGTTAGTTAATTAACTAATTGAGATTTACCCATTAGTTCTGTAATGTCCTTTATATATCTAACTTAGCTTGGGGATTCGCAGAGGATGAGCCGACTGACCACTGCGCCATGGTACAGGAGGCCATTCAAGAGCGGGGAGCAAGAAGACAAGTGGTAGTTGTAGAGGCCTCTATAATTAGGGGGATTGATAGCATCCTTTGCAAGCAGGATCGGGAGTCCCGCGTGGTGTGTTTTGCTCCCAGTGCCAGGGTGAGGGACATCTCTGACTGGCTTGAAAAGATATTGGAGTGGGAGGGAGAGGAGCCAGTTGTTGTGGTCCATGTTGGGACAAACAACATAGGCAAGGCTAGGAAGGAGAACCTTTTTTGGGATTAACAAGCACTAGGAATGAAATTAAGGAACAGGCCCTCAAGTGTTATAATCTCCAGATTACTACCCGAGCCATGTGCAAATTGTCATAGTGATAAGAAAGTTAGGGAAGTAAACATGTGGCTAAAAGAGTGGTGTGGGAAAGTGGGGTTCCATTTCATGGGGCATTGGCATCAGTTATGGAACAGGAAGGATCTGTACCGTTGGGATGGTCTCCATCTGAACCGATCTGGAACCAGTGTTCTAGTGAAAAAGATAAATAGAATGGTCACTGGGACTTTAAACTAGTTAATTCGGGGGAATGGAAGGGAAATATAATGGTAAATAGAAAAGGAAACAACTGGTTAACATTTATGCAGGAGGGTTTGACTACATTGAGGACTATGAAGAAAGTTAACAGGAAGGAAAACTCAGAAGATGTTATTAGTGGAGAAAGTAGAATTCAAAAAGAAGGTATAAAACTAGCATAAAGGCACTTTACGTAAATGCTCGTAGCAGTTAAGATAAGGTAGGTGAGTTCACGGCACAAATTATTGCGAATGACTGTGATTTAGTCGCCATTAGGGAGACATGGTTGCAGGATGGTCATGACTGGGAATTAAATATCCAGGGATATCAGATTATTTGGAAGGACAGACAGGAAGGTAAAGGAGGTGGTGGTGCCCTGATATTTAAGGACAACACCAGGGTGGTAGTAAGAGATTATATAGGTTCTATGGAGAATAAGTTTGAAACCATTTGGGTGGAAATTAGAAATTCTAAGAAGAAGAAGTCACTGATGGGCGTAGACTATAGGCCACCAAATAATACCCTCACACTGGGATGGGCAATAAACAAAGAAATAACTAATGCCTGTAAAAATGGTATGGCAGTTATCGTGGGGGATTTTAAACTACATGTCTAGAGACAAGAAAACTGCAGATGCTGGAATCCAAGTAGACAAACAGGAGGCTGGAAGAACACAGCAAGCCAGGCAGCATCTGGAGGAAAGGAGAAGTCACCATTTTGGGTATTACCCTTCTTCAGGACAGGTTGTGGGGGTAGGGGGAGCTATAGGTAAAGAGGGGGTAGAGGGAGAGTGGGGATAGCGGAGTGGTGGTGATAGGTGGGCACTGATAGTAGATATGACTTGGCTGGTCAATGGGAAGGATGAATCAGGTTGGTGGCTGGAAGGGATGGTCAGAAGGTGGAATGGAAGGAAGGAGGTGAAGCTCAAAAGGGAGCTACAGGATGGGTGGGAAGGTTATTTGAAATTGGAGAACTCAACATTGAGTCCTTCAGGCTGTAGGGTGCCCAGGCGGAAGATAAGATCGTGTTCTTCAAATTTGCATTCTGATTCACTGCGACACTGGAGGGGACCAAGTACAGGGAGGGAGTTGAAATGGGCAGTAACTGGGAGGTTAGGTTGGCCATTACAGGCCAGGTGAAGATGCTCAATGAAACAGTCACCTAGTCTATGTTTGGTCTCACTGACATAGAGACCACATTGGGAGCACTGGATGCAGTAGATTACTTTGGAAGAGATGCAGGTGAAGCTGTGTCTCGCCTGGAAGAACTGTTTAGGGCCCTGGAAGGAGGGGAGGGAGGTGGTGTGTGGGCAGGTGTTGCATCTTTTATGGTTCTAGGGGAAAGTATCAAGGGGGTTGGAGTGGTTGGTGGGGAGTGTGGAGCAAACTAAGGAGTGGTGAAGGGATTGGTCCTTCAGAAGGCAGAGAGGTGTGGGGAGTGGAAGATTTTCTGGGTGGTGGGATCTAATGGGAGTTGGCAGAAGTGTTTGAGGATGATACTTTGGATGCGGAGGCTGGTGGGGTGGAAAGGGAGGTCAGAGGGGACCCTGTCTTTCTTATGTTTGGGTGGAGGGTGGTTAAGAGCTGTGGAGTGGGGATTGGAGGAGGCATGGTGGAGGGCTGTCTAGATGACAGAGGGGGGAAAAGAAAAGCGTTGTTTGAAAAAGGCGGACATCCGGGATGCTTGGGAGTGGAACATCTCCTCATCAGAGCAGATGCAACGGAGACAGAGGAATTGGGGAAAATAGGATGGAATTATTGCAGGATACAGTGTGGGAGGAGGTGTAGTCTAGGTATCTGTGGGTTTATAATAAATGTCGGTCTGTAAACTGTCACCAGAAATGGAAACAGAGAGATCGAGAAAGGGTAGGGAGGTGTCTGAGATAGACCAAGTGAATTTGAGGGCAGGGTAGAAGTTGTTAGCAAATTTGATGAACTGCTCCAGTTCAACCTTGGTGCAGGATGCAGCACCGAAGCAGTCATCGATATAACAGCGGAAGAGTTGGGGAACAGTACTGGTGTATGTACTGAAGAGAGACTGTTCAACATAACTGACAAACAGGCAGGCGTAGCTGGGGCCCATGCGAATGCCCATGGCAACTCCCTGGATTTGGAGAAAGTGGGAAGAATTGAAGGAAAAGTCATTGAGGGTGAGAACCAGTTCAGTGACTCGGAATGCACATTTGAAGAACAACACCTTATTTTCTGCCTGGGCACCCTACAGTTCTCCGATTTCAAATAACCATCCCACCCATCCTGTGGCTCCCTTTCCAGCCCCACCTCCTCCTTTCATTTCCACCTTCTGACCCTCCCTTCCAGCCACCAACCGGATTAATTCCTCCCATCGACCAGCCAAGTCATACCTACTAACAGTGTCCACCTATCACAACCATTTTGCTACCCCTTTCGCCCCCTCCCTTTATCTGCAGCTCTCCCTACCCCCACTTCCAGCCCTGAAGAAGGGTAATACCCAAAACATTGACTTCTCCTTTCCTCTAGATACTGCCTGGCTTGTTGTGTTCTTCCAGCTTCCAGTTTGTCTATCTTAATCTACATGTCGATCAGTCAAACCAGGTTGGTCAAGCCAGCCTTGACAAGGAGTCATTGAGTGGATCTGTGATGGCTTTCTTGAACAGTATGAAATGGAACCAACAAGGGAGAAAGTTATCCTAGATCTGGTCCTGTGTAATGAAACAGAGATAATTAATGATCTCATAGTTAGGAATCCCCTTGGAAGGAGCGATCACAGTATGGTTGAATTTAGAATACAAATGTAAAGTGAGAAGATAAAATCCAATACCAGGATCCTGTGCTTAAAGGAGACTACAGTAGGATGAGGGAGAAATTGGCTAAAGTGGACTGGAAGCAAAGACTCTATGGTGGGACAGTTGAGGAACAGTGGAGGACTTTCAAAACAATTTTTCAAAGTGCTCAGCAAAGTATACGCCAGTCAAAAGGAAGGACTGTAAGAAAAGGGGTAATCAGCCATGGATTCCTAAGGATGTCAACAGAAAGCCACAAAGAAGATTATAAAGAAAAGTAAGATAGTTTATGAGACTAAACTAGCTCAGAATATAAAGACATATAGCAAAACTTGCTGTAATTATATAAAACGAAGAAGAGTGGCTAAGGTAGACATTGGTCCTTTAGAGAATGAGAAGGGGGATTAAATTATGGGAAATGTGGAAATAGCTGAGGCATTGAGCAGGTATTTTGTGTCAGTCTTCACAGTGGCGGGTGTGTATAACTTGCCAGTAATTGATGACAAAGAGACTAAGGTAGGTGAGGAACTAGTCACGATCATTATCACAAAAGAGTTAATGTTGGGCAAGCTAATGGAGCTAACCTTAGACAAGTTTCCTGGCCCTGATGGAATAATCCCAGGGTACCCAAAGAGATGGCGTGAGTAATAGCAAATGCACTTGTGGTAATTTTCCAAAATTCTCTGGAGTCTGGGGCAGTTCCAGCAGATTGGAAAACAGCTAATATGACGCCACTGTTCAAAAAAGGAGTAGACGAAAGATGGGGAATTGTAGGATGATTGTCTTAACTTCTGTAGTAGGGAAATGCTTGAATCTATCATCACGGAAGAAATAACAAGACATCTAGATAGAAATTGCCCCATTGGGCGGATACAGTATCGGTTCATGAAAGGCAGGTCATACTTGACTAATTTGCTGGAATTCTGTGAAGACATTACGAGCACAGTAGACAACGGGGACCCAGCAGAGGTGATGTATCTGGATTCGATAAGGTACCACGAAAAAGTCTGCTGCGTAAGATAAAGGTGCATGGCGTTGTAGACAATGTATTGGCATGGATCGAGGATTGATTAATTAACAGGAAGCAAAAAGTGGGGATAAATGAGTGCTTTTCTGGTTGGCAAACAGTGACTAGTGGTGTACCTGAGGATCAGTGCTTGGACCGCAGTTGTTTACAATTTACATAGATGATTTGGAGTTGGGGACCATGTGTAGTTGTCAAAGTTTGCGGATAACACTAAGATGAGTGGTAGAGCAAAGTTTGCAGAGGACTCTGCAAGTTTGCAGAGGGATATGGATAGTATAAGTGAGTGGGCAAAAGGTCTGGCAGATGGAATTCAATGTTGATAAATGTGAAGTCATCCTTTCTGGTAGGAATAACAGTAAAAGGGGCTATTATTTGAACAGTAAAAATTGCAGCATGCTGCTGGGCAGTGGGACCTGGCTGTCCTTGTGCATGAATTGCAGAAGGTTGGTTTGAACGTACAACAGGTAAGTAGGGAGGCAAGTAGAATTTTGTCCTTCATTGCTAAAGGGATTGAAAAGCAGGGAGGTTATGTTACAGCTGTACAAGGTGCTGGTGAGGCCACAGCTGGAGTACTGTGTGCAGTTTTGATCTCCTTACAAGAAAGGATGTACTGGCACTAGAGGTGATGCAGAGGAGATTCATTTGGTTGATTCCGGAGTTAAGAGGGTTGGCTTATGAGGAGAGGCTGAATAGACTGGGATTATATTCATTGGAATTTAGAAGAATGAAGTGGGGATATTATAGAAACATATAAAATTATGAAAGGAATAGATAAGATAGAAGCAGGGAGGTTGTTTCCACCGGCAGGTGACACTAGAACGAGGACATAGCCTCAAAATTAGGGGGAGCAGATTTAGGACTGAACCAAAGAGATGTGAATCTGTGGAATTCCCTGCCCAGTGAAGTAGTTGAGGCTTCCTCATTGAATGTTTTTAAAGCTGAGATAGATAATTTTTTGAATAGTGAAGGTTGTGGTGCGA
Source organism: Ginglymostoma cirratum (assembly GCA_024137785.1). Classification (NCBI taxonomy): domain Eukaryota; kingdom Metazoa; phylum Chordata; class Chondrichthyes; order Orectolobiformes; family Ginglymostomatidae; genus Ginglymostoma; species Ginglymostoma cirratum. The sequence continues at coordinate 55,265,890 of JAHRHZ010000133.1, read as the reverse complement.
GGGTGGGTATGTGGATCTGAGGCCATGAGAAGATCAGCCATGATCTTATTGAATGGTGGAGCAGGCTGGAAGGGCCAGGTGGCCTACTCCTGCTCCTGGCTCTTATATTCTTATGTTCTAGTGATGAAGAGCAGTGTTTTTGATGAGAAACACCATTCAATTGTATACATAGAATGGAGAGCAAGGAAAGAAAGCAAAACTTTCACTTCAGGATTTGATGCCATTGAGAAATGAGAAGCTGTAATCAAGAAAGTATGAAATGGGTTATTGTAAGAAGATGTCATTAAAATGAAAAAATATTAAATGAAGAAGTAAAGATTAGATATCAGTGAAGGAAAGGAAAGTTGGAACCTAAAGAAACAAATGCAACAGGGAACATCAAAATTACAATTAGATTAACACTCTTCCCCTAGTGTGGCAGTTAATTATTTTAATAATGTAAATGATAAAAGTGCAAATCATGAAATTTCTGTAGCAAGCCAAACAGTTAAAGTGTCAAAGCATTTTGTATGTGTCAAGGCTGTCTATATAATGAAAAGATTTCTCTGTAATGCACATTACAATTAGCTATGTACTTTAACAGTTAAATATGTTCTGCACTACAGTGCCTTTTTACTATATAAAACATGCTGTAAAGTGTTAGGATGGCCCCCAGTGATTTGATTACCTTTGTAATTGTGCCATTTATTGTTTGTGTGTGTGCCGTTTTCTTGATTATAAGTATATGCATTTTTCTTTTAGTTATATATTGCCTTCAGTAAAAAATCTAACATTTCCTTTAATATGAAGATATGTTTCTAACATGTATTCTTACTGCTTTTGTAAGCCAATAAGGACAAAATTGACCTTCATTCTAAAGCAAATTGCTGTTGTATAAACAGTTTCTCACACCTGGTGCTTCATATAGATGCTGCTGCTTCAATTTACTTGTATGAATCTTGCTGTAAGGGAGTGTACCTTCAATGTACTTTTAGTACACAAGTCTACTTTTTAACCTCACATAAACCATTTGGACAAATTACAGTGTTGGATTAAATGCAGAATTAAGAGCTAAAATCACAATTATCATTGTTCCATCTTTCTCATTTTCTTTTTAGAAGTTACAGAAGGATCACTTGTTAGCTCAACAGGTTTTGAAGAGTATAGTCCAGAGATTGACACAACAAGACAAGTTTCAAGCTTTGAGTCTCACAGTATGATCAGCTCAGATTCAGGAATAGAAATGGCACCAGGGGATTCTGTTGACTTGGCCAAAGCTTTGGTGGACCCCATTGGAACGGACAAGACAGATTTCCAAAACTACATTGATATGTGTCATTCAGGAGAATCGAAAGGCCAGGAATTATCAAACAAATACTGGGAAGAAAAGATATCTTTTCTAGATAACACATCAGCTGACATAGAAGCCTCCGGAGAAGCTCTGAAAAAGTCAGTTGAGGAGATAAAATTGATAGAAGAAATGAGCCCCTGTCTGAGTCCTGAGGAACCAACAACTGCACCATATGTGGAAGAGCCTTCAGATGAAGACATTTCAGAGAAATGGGAAATGGAGGACACCCAGCACAACGTTCATCCAGTGGATACATGTGCATCACCAGCCCATGTTTTACTTACTGAACTAGAAACCATAGTAGATCCCAATAGCTGGTGCAAGTCTCAGCCTGAACAAGAGATGAAACTAAAACAAGGATCCGATGTAGTGCCAACTGTGACTGTATCAGAGCCTGATGATGACAGCCCAATCTCCCAAACGCCTACTCCCTCAAGCTCAGGTAACAAATGTTATGCGAGTTACTGTAAAAGGTTTGCAGTGTGCATACACACAATGCCAAAATTGTCTTTTATTCATTAAATTAGAGTAATTGTTTAGTATGTGTGTGTTTGTTTCTCTGTGTTGACATTCTGTTTAACTTGAACATCTTCCTATTTCCCTTTTTTTTCTGGCTTTTTTTTTAATATGGTCAAAAGTTTGTCAATCTGTGGCTTTTATGTAACTCACCATGATATTTCTGTTCCTTATTTGTCTATCCTGTTTATACAGCTGGGTGGTTTTACCCATCAAGAAAGAAAATGAAATGCCATAAAATTGGTCACTGATAGCACAAGTGTGAAAGGAAACAAATAAAATGTGAAATTTAAAGAAAAACTATGTATCTTTGCGCTTGTTAACACAAGCACAGTAATTGATGCATGCTTGATCAATGCAAACATATTTGAATTGCGTCTTCTCTATCTCAATCAGGAAACTTTGTCCATTCCTTTCTTAGTCTTTTTCATGTTTCTCTCACATTTCATTTTTCAAAAGAAAAATAAAATTGAATAATGAAAAACTGCCTGTCTTCCTTTCTCTATCTTTCTCTTTTACTTGTCTTATTTTCTTTTCTCTTTGAAATTAGAAGAGATGATTTTCATGTACCAGGCTAGTTAAAACTGCACAGATTACTTAACACCTTTTGACCACATTTTTCTATGCAGACTTCTAGACAGATTTACTTTAATCTAGTGGTTGGTTAGCCAATTTCTATAGAATTAATATTTAGCTCTGCCGACTGCTAGTTACTGACTCCACCCTTGGATCACCAGCAATACGGCTACTGTTCAGGACTCAGCAAAGACGGTGCCTGTTAAAAAAGTCTGTGAGCAGACTTCAAATAAGAACATTAAAATTTAGGTCAGTGATGGTAGGCACACCCAATTGTACCTAGATGTTTTCCCTTCCTGAATTTGCATTGAAAACCCTTTATCATTGAGTGCTGCAAAAAGTCAACATTTTGTTGAAGCCTTTCTTATTCCTTGAATATTTCCAGGATGACAATAGCATATTTGCTGTACTTGAACGCTCAGCTGCATGTAAGAATTTCCTTATACATCCTTAATGGGACCCATCTTCCACTCAAGTTCACCTTTGAAATGGAATGTTCAAATGAGCTTCCTTTCATTGATATGCTGGATGAGAAATTCATCAGAGGGTTTTTGACTGTTGACTGCTGTCTGCTCATAGCTTTTTCTCAATGGTCAGTGTGATTCCCCATGCTGTGAGACTGGTCTTCTCAGCAGTCTGGTTAATAAGGCCCAAGCCGTATATTCACTGCAAGCTGGATGCTGGAGTAGGGTGCATCAAAGCCATCTTGTGGGATAATTGTTAACTTGATCAAATCATGCGAATTGAGGAACAGCCTAAGGCTGCCATTTTTGTTCCTGAAAGGTGCACAGACTGCTTCAGCTTAAAGAATGATGTTGGTTCAGATATTTTAAACAAGTGAAGCTAGCTGTTTCATGCTGCTTCAGACTTGCTGTAGGTACCGAATTTCTAGGAATTTCTACTCCCGGTGATGCTTGAATGTAGGCAGTACATTTGACAGACTGGTGGGTCGTGTCAAATAACATGTGAACAAGCAAAATGAACGACAGACAAGGTACTGACTCTGCCCTAGCCAGCCTGTATTTGCACAAATTTAAACGTTTGTGTCCAGTGTTGGATGTGATTTTGCACTTGGACAAGTGTGCTAAGAATTACACAGACAATCTATTTAAAATTGTCAGTCTGGCTAGCAGTGTGGTGCACTTGCTTGTATTGGAAGTTATATATATTAATGAAGAAGGCCCTGTTCTTTGTAGACAGAACAACATTTGCACATGCTGTATCTGTTTCAACTGAACAAAATAGTTGCCATTCTCTGGTTCATTCCTCTGGTCAAAGCATTGCCCTATCAGTCAACCTGGTTTAAATTTAAACAGAACTTTGCAATTAATGGCCATTCATCATTTAACTGGTGCATTCTCCGTGGCAAGTCCTCTACTTATCAGAGATAGCAAGAACTCTAGATGCTGGGGTCAGAGATAACACCGTATGGAGCTGGAAGAACACAGCTGGCCAGGCAGCATCAGAGGAGCAGGAAAGTTGATGTTTTGGGTTGGGACCCTTCTTCAGAAATTCTTCCAGCTCCATTCTGTGTTACCTCTACTTATCAGAGTCCACTTTCCAATTAATTGGCGCACCCTTCTCACTCTGTATAAAAATGGTTCCCCTTTACATGAGGACAATTTACAAGAAGAACACCAAGGAGTGTAAGGTGAAAGGCTTTGACAAAATGTGTCTTTTCTCAGTATTACTAAGTTTCGTACTACCAAATGACTATTTAAACTTCTAACTTATGGTTTTTCTGTAAGTTACTTGGCCAGTTGATTTTTAGGTGTACCATGTTTTCTAAACCAGAGAAGAGTGCACCATGAAACTGGTTGGCCTTTCACAACCTCAACCAACTAAGTAGTGCTATTTGTTTAGGGTTAGTGGGAAACTCTCTGAATCTAGATTTTAATTTTAATTTGGCGAGGAAACCTCCCTCATGGGGAAAATAGCTTTACTACATCTTGTATTTAGTTGCCCATGAAGAACATGTAATCTTTCTTAGAATCCTTACGGTGTGGAGAGAGACCATTCGGCCCATTGATTTTTGCACTGACCCTCCAAAGAGCATTCCACCCAGAACCAGCCCCCTACCCTATCCCCATACATACCATCATTAATCTACTTAGCCTGCACATCCCTGGACACTATTTAAATTCAGCATGGCCGATCCATCTAACCAGCACATCCTTGGACTATGATGTGGAGATGCTGGTCTTGGACTGGGGTGGACAAAGTCAGAAGTCACATGACACCAGGTTATAATCCAACAGGTTTATTTGAAATCTCACAAGCTGAATTTGAAATCACACAAGCTGACAAAGGGGCTGCACTGTGAAACCTGATGTCATGTGACTTCTAAATTCATCTTTGGACTGTGAGAGAAAACAGGAGCACCTAGCAGAATCCCACACAAATGCATGGAGAATGCAAAACTCCAAATAGCCACCCAAGGTTGGAATTGAATCAGGTCCTTGGCACTGTGAGGCAGCAGTGCTAACCTCTGAGCCACTGTGCTGATTTTCTTCTGGAAAATCCATTGGTTTTCTTTTCTTTCTCAACTTTCATGACTCTGAAAGCTTTACTCTCCGTTTGTCTTTTCTTCCCTTGTCTTTGCAAGGCCATTGTACCCCAGGAAGGAATCAATTCCATTATGTTGATCCATTTCTTGTACTATTTATGTATGAGCCTTGATGGTTGTTGGCAGAATATGTAAGCACGATCAACATCACAGTAAGACTATTCTGCTGTCTCTTCTTGCCAGCTTCACAGATTTGTGTATGATATACTAATCCAACACTTTCCTAGATGTGAATGATATACATTAGATTATTTTGGCCAAAAATCTGGATTGGTATTGTACCTTGCTTTGATGTGTATAAAGCCATCAGACAGTGCTACAATTAATCCAGTCTCTTCAACAGATCGCATTGCATATTTTTCACAGCATTATCGAAAGTAATTGTAGTAAAGTTTTATTTAACAAAAGAATGGATTGAAAGTGTAAATAGTTTTCCTTTAAGATTTGACCTTAATTCTTACTGATATTCATTCATGGTTTATTGTAGTTGCATTTAGCTTAAGACGTATCCAATATGGTTCCCTAAATAGCCCAGCAGTGGCATGCTTCAGTTTTTTGGAAACTTGCTACTGTGCATTTTTAATTTTCCTCTTCCATAAAATGGAGAGGAGTAGAATACACAATTTTTAAGGTATTTGTGTGCCACTCTAATTTTTGTTCATAAAATAGTTGAAAAGATGTGAAAGGTTTGTGAATTTATATCCGATCGTGTGCACAAAGAGCAGTATTTCAATAAAATGACATCATCTCATCTAATATTTGAAAACCACATCCCACTGCAATTTAAGAATTAGAGTACTTAGCTGTAACAAATTAAGTTTCCATTTCTTGATTCCAAACACATAGAGGGATCTTAAAGTTAAACACAGCTTAGTTTGTTTTTAAATGGCTCTTAAATTTCAAATATGGCATTTCTAAAAATAACAGCATAGCAATCAATCTTTGGGTTTGTGGAATTGTGAATCTTGAAGTTAGATGGCCATGTAAAGTTTTATATCCCTGCTGGTGACACTAGAGCTTCTGTTGTTAAAATTAATGCAGAGCCTTTACTTTTTAGTGCTGTTCTATGCCAGTGAGTAGAATCTGACATGAATGTAATATCCAGTGGGACAGTACTGGAAAAAGCATTAATGAAAGGTAGATTAAATTATCACTAGGCATTCTAAAGTGAAGAACTAGAAAAGGGAAGTAGAATTATTAGGGAACGCCACATTTGGCATGACCTTTTGTTGAATTTCCTGCTACACTGTTGTTAAGTGGGCACATATTAGATGTATCCTATAGTAGCTCCCTAAAATGGGTAGAGAAAAAATTGGTGGAAATGCCATTGCTGGCTTGTTCTTGTATACATACGTAAGACCAGCCAAAGAGCATTTTAAGCAAGGTGTAGTTTCAGAATGCATGCCCACCAACTTGGTGGCTATGAGGTATAAAAGCCCATTTGCAAGAAGAATCTGTTTTATGAGGATGCATCTTCAGTCTAGCTCTTCCTTCCTCGATATACAACTGAGCTTTTAAAAATGTCAGAACTTAACAGATGTGGTGTTGATCATAAATGAGATATTACATGTGCTATTGCAGCAGCAAAAACAAAGTAACTTTGGGTGCTCACTGAGCATATTTTCTGTCTGCATTTATGATTGCAGAAGAGTCTGATTCACAGATTGAAGCTGCTTACCATTTCCTGGAGGAGGAACGTCCTTCTGCCAACAAGACGTCCGAGCAAACTCAGTGTTTTCCTTTAAATGCCACAGAAGAGGAGAGGTCCCCAAGTGCTGCCTTAACAAAGCTAGATGAATCTGAGCAGAATTTGTCAAATCTACCAGGAACGACGTTAGACCTAGAGGCCAGCAGTGCTGAATCTGGAGATTCTGAGATAGAGGTAGTGCCAGATGAATCACTCTCTTTGGAAGAAGCAGAAGATTGCAGCTATATGGCATTCAGACAGGTTGGTGGGACTCCACCTTCTTCTGTTTCTTCAGTGCAGTATAGCATGCTGAGGGAGGAACGTGAAGCTGAGCTTGACAGTGAGCTCATCATTGATCCATATGATGCTTCATCAGCATCTGAAGAAAGTCTTCAAAGAGAACAAGACTCCCCTATGAAATCTAACAGCATGGGGAAGGAGTCTGCTGAAAAAGTCTCGATAATGGACAACCAGCAAGAATCAGATTATCAGTCAAGTCAATCAGCAGAGTATCCTGCAACTTTCATTCCCAAGGGTTCTAATGGAACTGAGACAGCTACTGTTGAGCCTCTTACCCGTCTGAATTATTCAGAAGCTTTCATTACACCTGAGGTAGTAGTTGAAGAACCATCCTCTGAAGAAGTCTGTGAAGAAACAGCTGGGAAGATAAGTGATAGCAAATCCTCAGATGGAGCCAAGACGGGAAAGGGTTTGGACAGCAGCCAGCCTATTACTTCTGAACGGTTTCTGCTGGTACTAAGTAAGAAATCAGGTAACTTTAGCCATTACTCTGATCTTAGTAATCTATCTTAAACCATCTTCAAATCTCACTAATTTAAAATTTATAATGCGTCTGTTCGCAGCTTGCCTTTTCGAAGTCTTCAGCAAATTGCTTGACGTTGGCTGCATGTTTAGTTAATTAATATTATTTTATGTTGACCTTAGTTAATTACACCAGACTGATTTTCTCTCCTTCCTATCCCCACCCCTACCTAGTGTCTAGTACCCCAGAATTTAAATGTCATGTGTAATGCCCATCAGCCATTCAGGTAAAGTGATCTAAGTGAAATACCAACACTTGAATTATTTATAAGTCAGTGCACTTATCTGAAGAGCCATTTGTCAAAAACTTTTGAAAATGTTTTCAGAAGTCTCACTCTGGGGCACACATAACATTTAATGTGTTGAGTTATTCCTCTTGTCACTGTATATTCCTGTAGTTAAAGATTTGAATGCTAGTAAAGTGACTGTCAATCTCTGCTTATCTACCGTAATGAGTAAAATTGCCGTCTGACTAATTGAAAAAAAGCTGGGGTAAAGATTGTTTTGGATAATGAATTTAAAATGCATATTTCAACCTGAAAACTGTTATTTAATTACATGATAATGTGCTTTTAAAAACATTATCAAATAAATAAAAGGTTCCCTTTTCCGACCTCTTCTACCCAGCATTGGTCAGTAGGCCATTCAGCCCTTCAATTCAGCAAAATCACAGTGAATCTATGCCTTAAATCCACCCACTCACCTTAGCTTCATATTATTTTTGTATTCTTATCAGATTAAAAATCTATCAATTTCAGATTTAATATCATTAACTTTTGTGGAAGAGTTCCATATTTTTGCCAGCCTTCACATGAATGTGTTTCCTAACTTCTCTCTTGGAAGAGGTGGCTTTGACTTTAAATTTTATGTCCCCTTGTTCCAGTCTCCCCTATCAGTGAAAACAATTTCTATTTATGCTGTCAATTCTTTGTAAGATTCTAAAACCTCAAACAAATCAGTCCTTAACAGTCTTTCCTCGGTGGAATAGAAGTCTGGTTATCCTTCCACCATAACCTAAACCCGGAGACATGATAACATGATGATGAATTTATGCTACTGTCCTTCAAAGGGCATATTATTTCTAAGGCATATTGCTCTGAACTGAACACAGCGCTCCAGACATGCTTTGTACAGTTATAATAAATCTTCTTCCCCTTTTTAATTTCTATTTCTCCTAATTATATGGATTCAGGCCTGAATTTTTGTTCCCTTGTTAAAGCAGTGTCTGGACAAGGCAATGCTTTGCAAATTCAATGTAACAATGTCTTGGAAGTTTTAATTTGCATTCTAGGCTGGTAGGGTTATCTTGGAAGTCAGGTAGTTGACCCCTAAAACACTGGAGAATGTTGGGTGTGGAGATGGCTCAGCGGACGGCCTGCTGTTTCCACGTGTCAGTTCTGTATAGAAGTTTAAGAAAAGAATAAAACATAAAACAACCCTCCAATCCTTACCGCTCCCATTGCCACACACTCCCAATGCTTCATCCATGCCAACTTATGTAAACTGATGTCAACACTTCTTGCATCCTTCATGGCACTCTGTGCCTTGTACCCAACCGCTATGGCCCTTTTATAGCCCATGTTCCAGCTCATGCCCCTGTCAAACTCCCATGGCCCTTTTACAGTGCCTGTGTCAATTTACTGCTAACTCATGCCAACCCATACTTCCTAACTACCCCTTTAACCTCACTTCTGCCATGTGCAGTTACTCCGTATTCTCCATTAGCAGACCTTAGAGCCTCTGCAGAACTGAATAAAATAACCTTCTGAGTCTATTGCCTACTTTACTAAACTGAAAACAATTCATTCATAAAAATATAATTTTCTACATTTTAATTCCTTTACCTATGCGATCTTTTACAATAACAAACATATAATTCAAGTGCACACCCTTGGACCAACAAGCATTGGATTCATACTCCTACTTTGTGCGTCTTGAGATTGTCAGTCAAACTGTGAAATGGAAGGCGCATTTTTGTGATAATGGACAGTTATGATATCTGTCTTGGTGCACTAATTTAGGAATGGAAACCTTCCATCTTTTGGCAGCAGACTGCTCACTATATTGCGCTACATTTTTTAAACATTTCGGACAATTTTTTTAAAGGTTTTAAAAACAGGACTTCCTTATGCCTTGGTAGCTTGACAGCTCCCCTTGACAGGTGCTCTTAACAGTTCATTCTGACACTTTTGATAGTTCCTGTTGACATTTTGACAGTTGTACTGAGCTTCATAGTTCCATAAGTATTATGCATATATGTCTACTTCTAGCAATCCCAGAGTTCACTTGACCTTTCTAAAAGGGCACTTGATGTTCTCCAAATGGAAGTATATCTAAAGACAGACCTCATCGAGCCAAGCATGCCCTGGTGTCATTCCAAATGAATCTATAACATTCAGACTTCATCCAGCAGAGTCAAACCTGCACACTGTGTTTCAAACATCTAGATCACTGAGCTCTCGCTGGACAGGAGGCAACTGCTGATTTCTGTAGGTGGATGTCTCTATGAAATGACAGTGTACAAAGTGAGACCCACCCCCATTCCTGCCCCCATAGAAATGATTGGTGCCGTGTTCAGGAGTAGGACATCTGATTTTCAGTCAGTTCAGTCATTTTTACCATGGCAGTGAGTATCTTTGTCATGTCTATAATCCAGGGCTAGTATTCTGTTATCTTTTTTGATGCTTTTGTATCTGACTACTGTAGTTTAATGGCCTGTGTACATGAACATATATTTCTTTTGACCTTCACTCCGCTTTTCACTCTATGTACGTCTCACTAATCTGTCATATTAATGATCCATTTGCCCCAGAGTCACCCACTCACTTAATCTATCAATGTTTCTTTATAATTTTATTACTCATACCTGTATTATGATCTGTTTGTCGTTGACAAAGTTAAATAGTTCTTTGTTTAACATATCAATTTCCATGTGTATTATGAAATTAGAATTAGAAAACAAAAGGCCTTCAAATTTACAAACATTTTATTGTAAATATATAGTTTAGCATAAACACCAATTTCTACCTTTCCCTATTCAGAAGTCAAACCCCACTACAGAAAATTTATCTTCTTTTTCCCATCACCAAATCACTTGTGTTACTTCCCCACCCATATCCTCCATCAATTAATAATGTGTGTTTCTAATTAAATTCGCAGTTTACATGCAAAATCTATTGGGGTCAATGCAATGACACCAAAATGAAGGAAAAAGGGAGGGGGAAATCTTAGTCATTTTTTATATTCAGATGTGCTTTCACAGACAACTGATTTTTTTTTCCATTACCAAATCACAGTGTTACTTTTTAACTTTGTCTTCCTCTAATTTATATGTAAAACCCATCAGAGGCAGTGCAATAACACCAATATTGAGGGAAAAGTAGGGAAAGATGGAAAGAGATTTTGTAATCAGTCTGTTCAGAGATGCTATAACAATGCTGGAGCAAGTGGGATTTGAACTAAGGCTTCCTGGCTCAGAGGTAGTCACACTACCACTGTGCCACAAGAACCCTTAGAAGGTGGAGAAAAGATAAAGTCCAAAGAACCATCATCTGCTCTGAATTAAGTCTGGAGCTGTTACCGTTTACCCTTAAAAGGACCTGCGTTTCTTGCACAGTCATTAACCAAGTCATCATAAGTATAGTGAAGAGTTTAGACTCCACCAAAAATCCTTGTAGGACACTACCCTTCTAATAGTTTATGCCCATCATTCCTACTCTTCTACTAAATAACCAATGTCCTAATCAGGTTAATAATGTGCTTTCTGTTCCATGAGCTTTAATTTTATCTAGCAGTTTCATATGACGTGCCTTATGGAATGTTTTGTTGACATCCATATTGTACTGTAGTCATAAACATTCCCAGATCAATTATTTGAGTTAATTCCTCAAAAAAATTCAGTTAAGCTGATCAGACATTCCTTACCTTTTACAAATCCATGTTTGGTCCTTTCCAAGCAGCTCAAATTTCCCAATATGTTCACTCACTCTGTCCTTAATTATAGATTCCAGTAATTTCCCTGCAACAGATGCTAGTCTTGCAAGTCTATAATTTCCTGTTTGAAATGCATGCACCCATCCAGATACAAGTTTCCATGCATAAATTTCCTGGCCTGGATATTTTAACATTGCATTAGCAAGGATCTGGCAGGGGCCTATCTCTTGTCAAGGTCTTGCACCAGCAACAGTGTAAGAAAAGCTGAGCATGGCTTTTGAATGAAGGTCTGCTATGTATGCTTTACCTTTGTGATTGTCTTTGTCTTTGGCAGTACCCAGGCATGCCCTCCCAAACCATCCAATCTGAGGCAGCTGAGAAAGCTGTTCATTCCCCTGGTAAACATATATCAACCTCTTGATTTATCAGAGGGCTACGATGACAGGAATGTGAAGTGAAAAGCCTAGAATGTCACATTTCACCTCATTTTGCATCCATAATTGGAACTACACTTTATAGTTTCACAGTTTTCTTCATCTCTTATGAAGCCTCAGAAATTCTGGGGATCCGTAAGGATCTAGTGAAACCACAAATTCTGAGAGTCACGCAGCGAAATGAAGATTCCACAGGAGCAACATCAAGAAAAGGGGATTTAGATATTGTGTGCAGTGATTCTTCTTTAGTTGAAACAACATAATTTCTCCTTCATCTGCACAGTATAATTTTTGAGAAAATACCAGGTCTTTATGATTCAAATATGACTGTATTTCTGTTGTAATCACATTAATTCAATGTGACACTTTAGGAAATACACTGTGATACCAAGCAAAAATATTGTTAATGTTACTTTGCTATTTACATATTTCTAAATTGTTTGTTGAAATTCCTAGGAACCCCTGGTTACTTTATAAATCATTGATGTCAATGCATTTTGGAATACCATATCGCTTCTGGTTGCAATGGTAAAATAATGTTACAATAATTGAAAGAATACAGAAGCCAGAAAACCAGAATGTTTGAGGGTTTATGGGGACTGGAATATGAAGAGCTACGTGTTTACTCCTATTGGACCTTCCTTAGAAAACACCTTGTTTCATATTGCTTCACAGTAAAAGATCTTGCACAACTAACTTCAACGTTAGCAAGCCTTTCTTTAATTGCATCAAAAGTTCCAATATCATGTTCCCACTGCCCAAGCTGGAGTACAGCATTTCCAGATCTCTTTCAATGCAAGTTTTTTTAAAAAATGAAGTTGTTAACACATCTAAGATGAATGGTTATAGCCTGTGTCAGTCACCAATGGACAAAGCAATTGGTGATATTGTAAGTATTACTTATTTATTTTTAACAAGGTAGAATCATGGTTAATGAATAACAACTTATTGCTGAAGTATCAGGATATGTAGTATGAATTTATGCTGCCATAAACATGATGGTGATGCTATCCTAGTGCATGCACTTTCTTCAAAGGTTGCACAACCTGGTAAAAAGCTTTCCAGTGATATTCGTGAATACAGAATTAGGTTGCTTTTTAGCTATACCTATTCATCTTCATTAGTTGGATAATATAAACAAGCCATTGTCAGACCAATAAGAGCATCTATTGATCCATCCATTCCATTACATAGTGTCTCAAAGATAATCGATGATGCATAAAGTATTTTAATGAACCACAATCAATAACAGAGTTTTTGCCACACCACCAATTATAATGATGCCTGGTATGTGGAACTGGAAAGATGGGCAGTTGTTCATTAGTAATGAAAAATGATCTGATCGCATCTTTCTTTTGTTATAATGCTGACATCCCGTCAATAGTCTTTCCACATTTGTTTTAACATAATACTACCCATAAAATCAAATCATGCCTTCACTTTAGTCCTGAGTCATATAGTTATTACCTGTTTTTCAAGAAAGCCACTACTTGAGCTTGAAAGATAGAGAGGACAGTAATTTCAAAACAAAATTTTTATCTGCCTCATCTATGGGAAATATAGAGGAGGGAATGCTCAGAAGTAGTAAGATGAGAATTGCTTGGCAAACAAAAACTAAAGTTCGTTTAGCTTGCCTTCTATCATACTGGTAGACACATGATAATGAAATTAACTAATAGCAATCAATGTTTATCAGTCATTCTGTCAAAGATCCAGACTTAAAGCAAGGAAACATCTGCGAGGGAAAATCTTTGGAAAGTGTGGGCCCAACATCACCAATTCAAGCATTTTTCATTTGCATATGTCATGTTTTAAATTAGTCATCAACTTACCACAAAATGTTATTTCCTGTAAGAAATATTATCCAATTTGTATTTGAATACATCAGTGCTAACTGTCTTCAATAGCTCTCTATAGATTTACCAAGAGCTCACTGAAATAATGTTCCTGCAAATTAATGTCGAATTCACCCCCCAAGCCCCTCAACACAAATCATGTCTTTTAGTTGTAGTGTTTTGGTCGACTAAAGTAATCCCTTTCTGAGTTGTAAAAACAACCATCATGCCTCCTGCTAATCTTCCCTTTTATGTTGACAATATGTCCAGTAGCTCTTCATATTCCAGTCCCTATAAGCCCTTAAACATCCTGGTTTGCTGGCTTCTGTGTCCTTTCAATTACTGTAACGTATTTTTACCTTGCAATTAGAAGTGATTACAGTATCCCAAATGCGTTGACATCAACGATTTATGAAGTAACCAAATGACTGCACTGTTTTGACTCAAATTTCCTGTGAGGCCTGAGAAGGCAGTTCAGAGTACCTTATATGATTCACGGGCCTGTCAACATCCATTGTTAGATAGTGAGCACCCTTTGGCTACTTTTTATCTGGTCTCTCAAAAGGGACCTGCATTTGATGCCCAAAACCAAATTGGAAAATCCTGCCCAGGATTCTTTTAAATCAGTTTATGTACCTGAGACCAGATATAACCTGAAAATTTACACAAGGCATCTATCAAAATATGTAAATAAAAGTTGTAGATGCATTATTAAGAGTGGATTGATTAGGCTGTTAAGGTTGCTATTCTACCATACATTATTCACATTTTGCATTAAACATTAGTACGTTTATTCTAAACAATGAACCAAAGGGAAGTTATTGGCACAACTTTATGACATAAGATTCAGAATTCAAATTGGGACATGCATTTATTTTTCTGGTAAGTGAACTGTGAAGCCTTGGGGAATACACTGCCCTTCCAGCTCTGAGATGTAAAGCCACGTTTCTTTCCCAAGTGGTTGATCAAGTTTCCTTTTACTATCAGTTATCCCATTCCACGATTTATTTGTTAACAGTTTAAAACTTCTTATGCTTTGACTCAAGTCTTACCTAAATTGGAGACGTCTGGATGACTGGTATGGGATTTGTTTAGAAATCATCACAATGTTAATTACATCAACATTATGCTACATTGTTGGATCACAGTAAATTGAGCCTTACAGAGTTTGGGAACAGTATAAATTTTCACATACGTATTTTGAGTTAATATTTGTTTATTTCAATGGAGAAATTAGATTTCAGGTGAAAGCTTTTTTTTATGTTGCAATGCATGAATGCCACCTAATTGACTTGAAAATGTTTCCTTTAATTCTGAATATACTTTGGTATTTAGAGCTTACAGTGTGCAATAAATAGAAGCAGGAGTATAGCATAGACCAAAAGAGCTGCTCCACCATTTAACACAATCATGACTGATCTTGGGCTTCAACTTCACTTTTCTCCATATCCATTGATTCTCTGGGATGCTAAAACAAAAGCTTTCTATCCCAGCCTTATGTATTTTCAAAAATAGTTTCCACACGTCTGGAGTAGAAAATTCCAAAGATTTACAACCTTTTCAGTAAACTAAACTTCTCTCAACTCTGTCTTATATTATTCATCCCTTATCTCAAACATTGTGGCTCCTTGATCTAGATTTGGTGACAAGTGAAAATATTCTCTTAGCATCTACCACATCAAGCCCCATCAGAATCTTGTATATTTCAATAAGGCTGCTTCTCATTCTTCTAAACTCCAAGGAATATAGATTCAGTTTACTCAGCCTGTTTCAAGGATAACTCTCTGTCTTCTTTTTGGGATTTAATTTAGTGAACCTTTACTCTACCATCTCCAATGGAAGTAGAATACGAAGATAAAAACCGAACATTGTATTCAAAACGTGGACCCATCAAAACCCTGTACAATTGTAGCGACACTATATATATAATATATATATTCATGTACTGCATTCCCCCGCAATAAAATTTGTCATACATATCAGCTTTCCTAATTACTGTATCCGCAGCCTAACGTTCTGCATTTCTTGTACAGGCAAACCCAAGTTTTCTGAACATTTGCAAGTTCCACACCTTTTTTAAAATATGTTCTGCTTCCCCATTCTTAAAACCAAAGTGAATAACTTGACTTTCCACTATCTCTATTCCCAACATTATAGTCCACTACCACCTTGTGGCCCACTCACTTAACCAGGCGACATCTCGCTGCAGCCTGTCAGTGCCCTCATTATAACTTTCATAAGTGTTCTGAAGAAGGGTCACTAGTCCCAAAAATGTTAACTCTGATTTTTCTCCACAGATGCTACCAGATCTGCTGAGTTTTTCCAGCAATTTCAGTTTTTGTTTGATTTCCAGCATCTGCAGTTCTTTTTGTACTTTTTAAATAACTTTTCATCTTCCCCCCCTCCCAGCTTTGTATCGTTAGGACATAGATTCAATAGGCTGTCTCATCATAAAAATCATTTATATATGTTATAAATAGCTGCGACACCACTACTGATCTTAGCACCACTCAACTCCACTAGAGCCAAAATTGAAATGGTTTTCAATGATAGTCTTGCTTAAATGCTTCCTAGAGACATGTAGGAGGGGGTGATGGTGGGAGAAATTTGAGGAGACCTAAAGGGAAATGAAGAACTGCTCAGAATAAATGGCTCAGATGTCCGACTCTTTCGTGCCAGAACTGCAAAACCATTACTTGATGGCAGGATCCTTAAATGGAAACCAACTTCTGCTATTTACACATGTTTTGTGTGCCAGACCTTTAAGTTTTCATATGAAGTGTATGGGTATTAGCTTCTGATGCAAAAGCAGAAGTGACAGTCATTTATGATTCTGCTATTAGAAAAGGCATGTCTGGATTAAATTCTGCCCAATGTGTCTAGCTAAAGAAAAGGTCTGCATATAACAAAACAGCTTGATGACTAATTGTGGCCTTTTGTACTACACGGAATTGAAGTTAGTTGACTGTTTTTGTATTGAAGTGTTATAATTTTCAGGAAAAGTTTAAAACTTTCACTGCATCGATACTGTCAATCTATTTTAGAAATGTGAATAAAAGAAGCTAAATGAAGCCAAATTTATGAAATGTTCATCATAAAATGATAGATGATTCGGTTGTGACGGCTATTCAGTCCATTGTGTATGCCACTTGTCAGTAACTCACTGAGTCCCAATACCAAGCCTTTTCCCTAAACGTTTTGTTTGAAAGAGAATGAAATAATTAACAGAATGCAGTAATTTAATGTGTTTCCACCACACACTCAGGCAGTTAATTACAGATCCTAGCTATTTGCTGCAGGGAAAAGCATTTCCTCCTGATGTCATTGCTTCTGTCACTTGATTCATTTGTTGATCATCTTAAACTGATGTCTTCCAATTCCTAATGCTCTGTCATTGGGAACGGTTTCTCAGAAAATGCTGTCCTGACGCACCATCCATGAGCATCATGAAGAAAAGGTATTCTATGAAGTTTGAGAATATTGGAACTCATGCTGCAGGATCACAGCCAAATGACTTGTTTGAAGCGTATGAACAACGCCCACTGGGCTAGCATTTATTTCCCATTCCTAATTGCGGGAAGGTGATAGTGAGCTGCGACCTTCAACTTCTGCAGTTCCTTGACATGTATATATACCTAGGTTTCTGTTAGGAAAGGAGTTCCAGGATTTTGACACCATGACTGAGGATGATTGGCAATATTGTTCCAAGTCAGGATGGTGCATAGCTTGGAGAGGAACTTGAGGATGGTGGTATTCCCGTATATCTGTTGCCCTTGTTCTTCTAGATGGCAGAGATCATAGATTTGGAAGGTGTTAATAAGGTGTCTTAGTGAAATGGTACACACTACTGTCATTGTGCATGTGTGACAAAGGAAATGAATGTGGTGCGAATTAAGCCAACTGCTTTCTCCTGCATGGAATAAAGTTTGAGTGTTTTCAAGCTGTGTTTATTCAGGAAAGTGGAGAGTATTCCATCACATCTCTGACCTTAGCCTTGTAGACAGTGGACTGACATTGGGGAGAGGCAGTGAGTTAATCATTACAAAGCCTCCAACTTGCTTTTATAGGCATAGAATGGCTGAATCACTCCTGTTTTAGTTAATGGTAACCACCAGGATATTGATAGTAGTGGATTGAACAAGGGTAATGCCATTGAATGTCAAGGAGAAATGGTTAGATTCTCATTGGAAACCAATTCTTGATGTTGTCCAGCACTGGCTTCATGAAGATGCCAGCTGGTTTAGAATCTAAGGTGCTAAACACTGTACAACGATCATTAAATACATCCGTTTCTGTCCTTGTGATGGAGGGAAAGTCAATGATGAAGCAGCGAAGATGGTTGGGTCTTGGACACCACCCTGAGGAATGCCTGTGGACTGTCCCTGGGCTGAGATGATTGATTTCCAATAACCGCAATCATCTGTCTTTGTATCAGTATCACTCCAACAAGTAGAAAGTTTTTGTGTGGTCCCACTTTTGTTAAGGTTCTTTGTGTCAAATTTGGTCAAATGCTGCCTTGGTGTCAAGGTCAGCATTCTCATCTCACCTTTTAGAATCCAACCCTTTGTCCACGTTTGGAGCAGGGCTGGGAAGGAGCAAGACTGCTGGATCAAAAGATGGTGGTGCGTGGGAAAGTGAAGCTGCAATATGTGGGTTGGGGAGGAGCACTTTTAAGCCTCCCAGCAATGAAATACTCGGCTAACTGGGAGCCATGAAAATTTAAAGTCACTGAGATAATGAATTCCTGACAAATGAATGTGGAGTCTCCAGCTGTCAACAGCTGAGTGGCACTTGCGGATTCTAAACTCAGCTTCAGCATCAGAGTAGGTAATTGCTGAGTAAATGCCACTTGATAGCAAAGTCAACAACCCATTTCACCACTTTGCTAGTGGTTTATGGTAAACTGATGGGCAGTGATTAGTGGGATTGCATTTGACCCTTTTTTTTTCTGGGGAGGACAAGCCTGAACAATTTTCCACATTGTCAATTAGATGCCAGTGTCGCAGCTGTACTGGAACAAAAACAGAAGTTGCTGGAAAAGCTCAGCAGGTCTGGCAACATCTGTGAAGAAAACATCAGAGTCATCATTTCGGGTCTGGTGACCCTTCCTCATTACTATACTGGAACAGGTTAGCTGGGGACACACTATTACTGGAGCACGAGCCATTAGTACTGTTGACAGAATGTTATAATGATGTTTGCAGCATCCATTTTCTTTAGCTGTTTCTTGATAACATATAGTGAATCGAATTGGCTGAAGACGGTGTCTGTGATGCTGGGGACTCTGGAGGAGGTCAAGTTGGATCGTCCACTCAGCACTTTTGACTGAATGCAAATACTTGCCTTATCTTTTGCAGCAGATCTTCCTAGGATCCCACCGTCTTGAACGATAAGGATATTTGTGGAGCTTCCTTCTCAGTGAGTTGCTTAACAGTTCACAATTGGATGTAGCACATTGCAGAAATTAGATCTGATCCTTCGGTTGTGCGATCACTTAGCCTTGTCTGCTGCTTTGCAGTTAGGCATGCCAAAGTGTGATGCAATCATGCAATATAGCTTCACCAGGTCATTGCTCCACTTTTAGGTATGCCTGGTGTTGCCCACCTGCCCTCCTGCACCTTTCATTGAACCAAGGTTGATCCCCCATTTGATGGCAACGGTGGAATGGGGAGTTTTACTGGCTTGTGAGGTTACAGACTGTGGTGGAATATTTTTGATACATCAGATGGCCCACACCATCTCGTGGACATCCAGTTTTATGTTGCTAGATCTGTTTGAAATCAATCCCAATTAGTATGTTGGTAGTGCCACACAACAGAATAAGAGTGTATTCTTAATGTGAAGACAGGACCTTGCCTTCTCAAGGACTTTGTGGTGGCCACTCTTACCAATGCTGTCATGCATAGAAGCATCTGCAACAGGAACAGAACAAATATTTTTTTTTTCCCCTCCTGTTGCTTTTCTCATCACCTGTTGCATGCCCAGCTCATCATTTATGTCCTTCCAGGCTTCATCCACCTCAGTCTGTGGTGGTGCTGCCAAGCCTCAGTGATGGACATTGAAGTCCACCCTGAATATATTGTGTGCTCTTGCGATCCTCTGTGCCATCCTCCAACTAGAGGACTGGGGATGCAAAATGAAGCTCTAGGGAATGGATCATGTGAGCAGGCAGGCCACAAAACAAATAGTCTGTGGTAAATGATGTTCAACGAACATAAAATGGATATATTGACACTATATTGAAGATATTGAACTGAAACAGCATTAAGTGAGACATTAAACAGGGACCTACTATAATTCATGCTTTTTATTGCTTGGTTTGCTATGTGCAAACATTCTTCAATTTCATTAATTCTTCACTGTACCATCCAGTAAGTGAAGTCATCCAGACTCCCTATTAATGGTACCAGAATTGGAATAGGAGAAAGCTGCAGTCTAGTGAAATCTTTGTGGACATCTATTTTAGAGGTCACTGAGTGCTGTCTGCCTTTACTTGACTATGAAATCCAGCCCATTGTAATTCTTTACTTACACCCATATTGGGAAGAATCAGTAGTTCATAGGGCCATCTAGTGGCTATAAAATTGAATGGTATCCATATTTTATTGTGGTGTTAATCTGTAGCATGAGTGCCCTGCTGTTTGATCTTCAGTGTGTTCCATAATTTTGACATGTATGAAGTTTTAAAATGTATATGCCCAGTAGTTTACATTTCACTAATGTTCACTCACAGATCTGTGTTCAGTATTAGAATTCATATTTTACAAGAACTGTGTGTCACAGATTTTTCATAGATATTAGGGTAATACTGAAAAGACAGACAGACAGACTAACCCTTTACTGAGTACAGTTCTGGTCAGTTGCATATAGTTCTAGTCACCACACTACGAGAAGGATGTGGATACTTTGGAGAAGGTACCTGAAAATGTTTACAAGGATGTTGCCTGGTATGGGGGATTTTGGCTATGAGGAAAGGTTGAATAGACTGGGTTTGTTTTCACTGGAACGCAGGAGCTTGAGGCAACCCGATAGAAATTAACATTGTGAATGGCATGGATAGAGCAAAAAGTATGAGGTTTTTTTTCCCCACAGGGTGGAGGGGTCAATTACTAGGGATACAGGTTCAAGGTGCGATGTCGGGGAGGAGTTTAGAAGAGATATGCGAGGCTTGTTTTTTACACAAAGGGTGGTGAATGCCTGGAACACATTGACAGAGGAGATGGCGGAAGCAAACACAGCAGCAGCATTCAAGAAGCACCAGGACAAACACATGAATAGGAAGGAAATCGAGGGATACAGATCCTGTAAGTGAAGACCGTTTTAGTATGGAAGAGCAAAATGTGTCGGCGCAGCCTTGGAGGTTCTTGTGCTGTATTGTTCTTTTTTTTTTCTTTTTGATCCTTGAACATCCCTAAAGGACCCTGGAAAATACACTCATGGAGGCAGTCAGTCAGTAGAAAGCCACCCTCAGAAATAGAACTGGCAAATCCCTGACACGTTTCTCCTCCAGTCAAAAGCTGGTTCTCTCTTGCATTTGCTGCTGCAAGGTTGACAGTGAGTTTATAAGCGACAAATGTGGTAAAGAGGAAGCCTATGCTTTAGAGAAGCATGAAGAAAGTGAATTATGACAGTGAGAAAGGCCGCCAGCTTGGAGGGTGTGAGGATGGTAACAGATTGCACTGTGGGGGTGCGCTTCCAGGCAAGGGGTGGGAAGGAGTGAGACTGCTGGATCTAAAGAAGGTGGTGCGTGGGAAAGTGAAGCTGCATTAGGTGGATTGGGGAGGAGCATTTTTAAGCCTCCCAACAATGAAATACTCTGCTAACTGGGGGCCATGAAAACTTGAAGTCACTGAGATAATGAATTCCTCACATATGAATGTGGAGTCTCCAGCTAAAAGTTGCAGAAGTTCAGGAGCTATTATATGAGGGGAGAATGGAGTGGGTGTAATTGTGATGAACACAGCAACAATTCTCGTTTGATAGTACAGAACTGGAGCGCTCTGAAGTTAGTTGTATTTCATTCATCAGGACAATTTGCATATATGGCACCACAAGGAGAAAACCAACATTTATACTGCATGAGGAGAGAGTGCTGATTGGTTGTCAGTCGGTCACGGCATTGCCCTAAAATGGACCAGTGGATGGCTGTCATCTATTTTGTTGAGTTGAAACAGGCACAGTACACAGTACTTATACCTGTTAATATATCAAGTGGATAATTTAACACTGAATAGTTACAACATACAAATGCAAATATTTATTAATTGTATCTCAAAGCATCTCATTCACTGTGAATCACTTGAAGCACAGTTACTGTTTTAGAGACAAACATGCCCTTTTTTTTAAAAAAAGAGAATTTTGACTGCTGCTTCATGACAGAATGTCCTGGTTGAGTTTGAGACTTCATCACCAGGATCAATGAAGCTGGCTCTGTCGGATAACAGTCACCTAGCTACAATTTTCCCCAAATTGCCAATGAATAAGGTCAGAGGTTGAACTAAAGGTGGTGTATCAGCCAATAGGATGTCCTCCTGCTGTATTGCAGCAGGCTATCTTTGCAGGTAAGTGAGAAAGAGGGAAGGGCAGTAAGCAAAAGGTCCCTTCCTTCCAACTTATCTAGATTCATAGAGATGTACAGCACAGAAACAGACCCTTCAGTCCAACTCGTTCACACCAACTAGATATCCCAAATAAGTCTAGTCCCATTTGCCAACATTTGGCCCATATCCCTCTAAACCCTTCCTATTCATATACACGTCCAGGTGCCCTTTAAATGTTGTCATTGTTCAGCCTCCACCACTTCCTCTGGCAGCTCATTCTGTACATGCATCACCCTCTGCGTGAAAATGTTGTCCCTTAGGTCCCCTTTAAATCTTTCTCCTCTCACCTTAAACCTATGACGTCTAGTTTTGAACTCTCCTACTCCAGGGAATAGATCTTGACTATTTACCCTTTCCATGTCCCTCATGATTTTATAAACCGCTATAAGGTCTCCCCTCAGCCTCCAATGCTGCGGGGAAAATGGCACCAGCCTATTCAGCCTTTCCCTTGTAAATCTTTTCTGAACCCTTTCTAGTTTCACAACAACCTTCCGATAGCAGGGAGACCAGAAGTGAATGCAGTGTTTCAAAAGTGGCCTAATCAATGTCCTGTACAGCTGCAACATGACCTCCCAACTCCGATACTCAATACACAGACCAATGAAGGCAAGTGTACCAAACGCCACCTTTACTATCCTATTTACCTAGGACTCCACTTTCAAGGTCTATGAACCTGCACTCCAGGGCCTCCTTGTTCAGCAACATTCCCCAGGACCTTATCATTAAGGGTATAAGTCCTGCCCTCATTTGCCTTTCCAAAATGCAGCACCTCACATTTATCTAACTTAAAGTCCATCCAACACTCCTTGGCCCATTGGCTTATCTGATCAAGATCCACTCAACTACAAAATAATTAACTTCCCTAGCGGTCATCCCACCAGAACCACTCCACAGGGCGGCCTGCAGCTGAAGCAGGCTGGCAAGGAAGGCCAGCTGTAAGTCTACTTGAAGCACAGACCATCCCGCCTCCATGAAGTTTACATTGAACAGCTATCTCCAAGCAGCTGTATTGTTCTCCAATGCATCTGGAGGCCAACTGGAAAATACTAGTGACCTCTGATAATATCCTTTCACAGGCCTAAAAACCTGGCTTACTTGCAGAAATTGTTCAGGGATGGGATGTAGCTAGCAAAGTGGCACACTAGCTATCTGTTTGCGTCGGCTCATGTTTATTGGGGTTAAACATTCAATTCTATGCCTCTGAAGTGGTAACAAAAGAATAATCAGCAGAAGGAGAAGCGTGAATGTGATAGAAATCAAGATACCGAGTTATTCAGTGTTGGATGTGGCCCATACTATTTGTATTCTGTACATTTTAGTATAGATCATCTTTTAAATGCCACATATTATTTAAGTTTGGATTATTACTTGCCTGGATTGAGTTTACATTCTGAAGCATTTGGCTTGAACCTCTGTACAATTATATAGTAGAGATGGAACACCAAGGAAGTAAGTCAGCAGTTGACTTCCTCAGCTGTCTTTTCCCATTAGTATTCTGTATTTAAGGAGGAAGTTGCCATGATGATAAAGAAATTGAACATTCAGCAAACTGGGTCTCCATCTCAGTTAAGTGCAGACAGTGAAATTCTGTCTGTTTAAAATCGCATTGATACTTGGTTCTCCCATACTGCAACCAAGGCAAGTTACTCAAACTTTATTTTCAACTGAGGTACATCCACTATTGGGAAGGGCAATTTTTAAACTGTGTGGAGACAAGACTACAAATTGGGGGAGCTTATAGGCGTTGGATTATCTCATAACAGTTTGCCTGTGTTGCATTGTTTTCTCCCCTGTCGTTTGGGCTCTTGTTTTTGAAGGCAGTGGCATTGTGGTATTGTTATTGGACGAGTAATGATGACCGTGTACCCATTATCAATTGTTGTTAAAACTCCGCTGGTTAATTAACAAACCTTCAGGGAAAAGAAACCTGCCATTCTTGCCTGATCTGGCTCAAATGAAATGGACCATTCATATAAATACTGTGGCTACGAGCATAGATCAGAGACCAGAGGTGGAAGCTCATAGGGGCCTGAACAACGTGGTCTATAGCAAGAAAAGTGGTAAGATTGCACGAGAAGTTCAGCGAGCCCTATCTTGATGTAAGGAGCAACTCACTACATCTTTTAATGAAATTCGGGGAGTTGAGGCAATATCCTTGCTAAGTCATAGAGTCATACAGTGCAG
This sequence comes from Ginglymostoma cirratum, assembly GCA_024137785.1. Lineage (NCBI taxonomy): Eukaryota > Metazoa > Chordata > Chondrichthyes > Orectolobiformes > Ginglymostomatidae > Ginglymostoma > Ginglymostoma cirratum. The sequence goes on along the minus strand of JAHRHZ010000133.1, from coordinate 55,241,407 downwards.
AAGTAGACCCTTCAGTCCAACCAGTCCATGCTGACCATTATTCCAAACTAAACTAGTCCCACCTGCCTATGCATGGCCCATACACCTCCAAACATTATTTCTTCATGTACTTACGCAAATGTCTTTTAAACAGTGTAACTGTATTCACATCCACCACTTCCTCTGGAAGTTCATTCTGTGTGTTTTAAGAAAAAATTGTTCCACATGTCCTTTTAAATCTATCTCCTAGCCTCAAAATTATGTCCCTTGAAATTCCCCATCCTAGTGAAAAGACACCTGTCATTCACCTTATCTATACCCATCATGATTTTATAAACCTCTACAAGATCATCCTTTAACTTCCTGTGCTCCAGTGTAAAAAGTCCCAGCCTATCCAGCCTCTCCTTATAACTCAAACCTTCCATTCCCTGCAGCGTCCTGGTAAATCTATTCTGAACCCTCTCCAACTTACTAATATCCTTCCTGTAACAGGGTGACCAGAACTGGACACATTACTCCAAGAGAGGCCTCACCATTGTCCTGCACAATCTCAACGTGATGTCCCAACTCCTGTATTCAAAGGCCAGAGGAATAAATAAAAGCATGCTGAACACCACCTTAATCACCAGTCTACATGCGATGCAAATGTCGAAGAATTATGTACCTTAGTCCCTAGGTCTCTAGATTCTACAACATTTCCCAAGATATTGGAGAGTTGCCTATGAAGGGAGATAACAAGCTTGGGGCTGGATGAACACAGCAGGTGAAGCAGCATCATAGGAGCAGGAAAACTTGACGTTTCGGGCCTAGACCCTTCATCAGAAAAT
>JAHRHZ010000133.1:55213118-55240201 GCA_024137785.1 Ginglymostoma cirratum | reverse complement strand
TGATTTTCTGATGAAGGGTCTAGGCCCGAAACGTCAAGTTTTCCTGCTCCTATGATGCTGCTTCACCTGCTGTGTTCATCCAGCCCCAAGCTTGTTATCTCGGATTCTCCAGCATCTGCAGTATCTTCTATCTCTGCCTATGAAGGGAGATTATTGCTTGTTAATGATCTTGCTAACTGCAGATTTTGCTACATTAATATACAGCTTTCCATCCTACCACCCACCACGGACATTCATAGTACACTCCAGGAATTCTCAATATGGAAGTCAGAGCCAAATTCAGCTTATCACTGGCAGTGAAGAGCTTCCATGTTGGTAACTCTCTTCACTGATGCACCTTGGCATCAATGTGTATCATATACAACTGCGGTTTCCCAACACTGATCGTGATCAACTGGTCCATCACAGGGTTTCTGACCATTAACTTCACTGCCCACTATGTTCCCTCACTGCACGCATGTCAGTTGTCATGTTGTAGGATGTCCATTTCCAGAAGCTGCACAAATAGACAAATGTGTATGCTGTTAATAGGCTTTGCCTGTTTGTTGCATGACACTTTAGTTTGATTCAGGTTGACTACTGTTTTTATCTATTTATTCACTCATTGAATGTGGGTAATGCTGGCTGGGCCATTATTAATTTCACATCCCTAGTTGCCCATGAGATGGTAGTGAGCTGCTTTCTTGAACTGCTACAGTCCATTTGGTGTAGGTACACCCACAGTGCTGTTAGGGAGGGAATTCCAGGACTTTGATCCAGCAATACTAAATGAATGGTGATGTATTTCCAAATCAGAATGGAAAGTGGCTTTCAGGGGAACCTGGAGGTGGTGGTGTTCCCATTTATCTGATTCTATTGTCCATCTAGATAGTAGCAGTCATGGGTTTGGTAGGTGCTGTTTAAGAAGCATTGGAGAATATCTGCAGTGCATCTTGTAGATAGTACACAATACTGCTACAAAGCATCTTTAGTGGAGGGAATGAATGTTTGTGGATATGGTACCAATCAAGAGGGCTACATTCTCATGGATGATGTCAAACCTCTTGAGTATGGTCCCAGCTGTACTCATCCATGGGTAGTATTCTACCACACTTTGGTCTTGTGCCTTGTACATGGTGGACAGGCTTTGGAAGAGTCAGGAGGTGAGTTATTCATTACAGAATTCCTAGCCTCTGACCTGTTCCTGTAGCCACTGTATTTACATAACCAGTCCAGTTCCATTTCTGGTCAGTGGTAACACTCAGGATATTGATAGCGGGGAATACCGTCATGGTAATGCCATTGAATATCAAGGGGCAGTGGTTAGATCCTGCCTTGTTGGAGATGGTCTTTGCTTAGCTCTTCTATTATATGAATACTGGTTGGCACATGTCAGTATAAAGCTAGATACTGTCCAGGTCCTGCTACGTTTGACTGTTTGCGACTTTTCAGGTAATAAGACAATGCTGAATCTTGTGCTGTTATCAGTGAAAATCCCCACTTCTGACCTTAGGATGGTGGGAAAGTCATTGATGAAGCATCTGAAGATTGTTGGGCTGAGGGCACTACCCTGAGGAACTTCTGCAGACATGTCCTGGAGCTGAGATAACTGACCTCCAACACCACAATCATCTTTCTTTGTGCCAAGTATCATTCCAACCAGCAGACAGTTTTCTACCCTGGTACCCATTGATTTTGATTTTTGTAAGACTCATAGATGTCATATTTGGTCAAATGCAGCCTTGATGTCAAGGGCAGGCACTCTCCTCCCACCTCTGGAATTCAGCTCTTTTTGACAATGTTTGAACCAAGGCTGGAATGATGTCAGGAGCTGAGTGGCCCAGCAGAACCCAAACTGGGTGTCTCTGAGCAGGTGATTGATAAACAGGTGCTGCTTGATGGCTCTGTTGATGACCCCTTCCATCACTGACAATTGAGAGTAGACTAAAGTGGTGCTAATTGGCTAGGTTTGGATGTGTCCTGCTTTTTGTGTAGAGGACATACCTGGACCAAATTGTTAGGTAGATCTCAGTGTTGCAGCTGTGTATTGCAGAATCAAATAGGTTTGTGGTGGCAATTTAAGCCAATGAGGGTCATTGAGTATATTTAAGATGGAGATACGTTCTTGATAGTCACTGTGATCAAGGGTTATGGGAAGAAAGCAGAAGAATGGGGTTGAGAAAATTATCAGGCATGATTGAATGGCAGAGGAGACTCGATGGGCTGAATGGCCTAATTTCTGCCCCATGTCTTATGGTCTTATAATAAGACATATACTGTGAATTGATCAGTAAAGCTAGCATATAACATTATGCTTCATGCCACGATTAGATCAGCCATTATATTATTGAATAGCAGATCAGGCTTGAGGGCTGAATGGCCTATTTGTGCTTTTATTTCTAATGTTCCTATCAGTGTATTTCAATTCAATTAGCATGTGGAATTGATTCTGCATCATTAATAAGTACAGTAAACCAACAGTTTTGTACCACCCTTTAACATAACAAAATGTCCCAAAGTGTTTCAAAAGAGCATTATTAAACAGTGTGACATTTAAGGAAACTGTAAGTCAGATGGCCATAAATTTAGTGAAAGAGGTAGATTTTAAGATGCCACTTAAAAGAGGAAAGTGAGGTAGAGTGGTGCAGGGAAGATATTACATAGCTTGAGGCCTAGACAACTAAAGGCATTTTACCAATAGTGGAACAATTAAAATCAGATACACTCAAGAGGCCAGTATTATAAATGGTTGCATGTACCTCGGAGAGTTGTGGTATTGGAAGAGATTTTAGACGAAATGAGGAGCCAAGGATTTGAAACTAAGATGAGAATTTTAATATCAAGATGTTGCTTGACAGGAAACTGATGCAGGTAAATGAGCACAGAGATGAGGGGGAATGGGAGTTGCTGCCATTTAAAGACACAGCAGTGACACTTTGGATGACTTCAAGTTTTGAAGGGAACAATGGAAGATCAGTAAAGAGCCTATTGGAATAGTCAAGTCTAGAGGTAATAAAGGCAGGAATGAGTGTTTCAGCAGAAGGTAATATCAGGCAATATTACAGAGGTGGAAAAATATTGTCTTAATGTCACCATTAATATGAAGTTGGAAGCTCATCTTGGATCAAATGAGACAGCAACTCTTGCTCGCTTATTCTTCCTGAAGTGAAACTGGCAGGAAGTGGTGTACATAATAAAATGTTTGCAAAATCAAGGGGTCTGATAAATCATCACATAATAAAATGTTTGCAAAATCAAGGGGTCTGATAAATCATCACTTTACACCTTATCTTTCAGTGTCATGTCTAGAGGAATTAGAAAAGAAGAGATCTGAGGAGTACAGTTCCTGTTTCATTTTCAGTTGAAGGAATAATTGGAAGAATTCATAATTTAATTTGCAAATACATAATATAGAGAACAGTAGGAATCCCCGACTGTCTCTTGACTGCCATCCTGTTAACTGCAATGGTTTTGCTTAAAGGAGGGAGGGAGGGCGTGGCTTTTCCTCTCTCATTTCCCTGCCCCAAATACTCATGCTTTTGATGCATGGCTCAATTCAAATATAAATGGCACCTGCCCAACAGTAATGGGGTCAAGACAGGTTCATGATCTAAATAATTACTAAGTAATGTATGCATAGACCACATAAAATTGACCTGTATTCCTTTCAGTAAAAGTGATTAGGATGTGATTTAATTAAAGTGGTTAAATTATTAGAAGGATTTGACTGGGGACGTAACGAGAACCTATTTCATCTTGTGGGGTAATCAGGGAAAAAGGGACACAAACCTAAAATGTGAGCCAGACCATTGAGGAGTGAAATTCAGAAGCATTTTTTTCTGTCTAAAGCGTTAAGTGCATGTTTGGAGCACCTTGTCAGAGGTCTGAGGTTTCTGCATCAACCGAAGCATTCAGGGCTCAAATATTTCGAATTTCATAACTGTATCGGGGATATGGATCAAAGGTGCAGAATGGTTATTGAGATGTGAGCCACTGCCAAGCCTTTGGTTTGAATGTTATCTGAAGCTTGCTTAGGTTGAATCATTGAATGGCAGAGCACAGAAGGGACCACTGTTGTTTTGAAGGAGGTCCTCAGGTAATTACACATCCATGCTTTTCCCCCTAGAGCCATGTAAAATTTTACCTTTCAAGTATTTATCCAATGCCCTTTTGAAAACTACTAATGAATCTGCTTTGGGAACTTCAGAATCTGTGAGGAGCTATTCATCCAATCAGAGATTGCATCTTTCCCAGCTTGCTGCTGAAAAGCTCACAGACAAGTAACCTGTGAAAAGACTAACATCGAGAAGGTGAGTGACAGCCATGGGCTAGTCTTGGGGGCGCTGGAGCTGGAACCTGAGGGAGAGCAGCTGGAGCCAGAAGGAGGGAGGCCAAAGCCGGTAAGAGGAGCAGGATAGCCTGATCCTAGAGGCAGAGGATGAATTCACCTGAAGAAAGGAGGGTCTGCAGGGTGTGATTTCCTCTTTGTCCCATATCCCCAAGGGTTGGTTTGGAAAGAAACATTTGCAGTATTCTGATTATACATTTAAAAAACCTTTATTCTCAAATGCCACACAATCTTTCTGAGTGTTGTGATCGAGAAGATAATTGGGTTGAAAGGTATCTTATGTCACGGTGTGTCCCGCATATTACCTTGGCTTTTGAAGGAGTAATGAATGGCTCACCTGTCAACTAAATAATGGCATAAAATCAGTATTAAGAGACAGGGGGCATCTAGGTACCACCATAGTTCTCTAATAAACAGGTTACTTGGCTAAATATTTTGTATATAAATATTTGAATTTTAATTCTTAAGTGCATTTCCTGAGTTGAAAAGCAATAACTGCTCAAGTCAGCTCTTGACTGATTAATGCTACACTGAGCTTGATTAAAAAAAAATAGTTTCTGACGCTGTTTACTACCTGGAATGAATCTATGACTACAGCAAATTGCACATGAGTAATCACTGCTGATTAATGGGATAATTCAGTCCTTTAATTTATCCTTCATTTTTACAGAATGGGAATCTTATGTCATTTAACATGCAAATTTGGAGATGGCTTCAATTAAATTAAACTTAATTTGACTAAAAATTAAAGCATGTAGTCATCTCCTGCTGTGTAATTTTACTATTTTCTGCACTTAAGTTACATCTTCACTTCAGCTTCCTGACTTTAAATTAATGATGATTATTGGATGCATAAGTCATTCAGAAAATATAGGAGGTGGATTTCTCGATGGTGGGAAATCATTCACCTGTCATAACTTTATCCTGCTAATTTGAGGAAAATGTGCAATTTGTTTGCAACATTAACAAAAAATTATACTTTGTTTTCCCAGTACATAAGTTGTTTATTGGCTTGGCTTTTTTTTTCGTTAATGATTTTCTTGCATCTGCAAATAAAATCTAATTTTGCTGTTGAGATCAAATCGGTTTTCATTTTCATTAATAGAATATGAACCGCAGACTCAATTTTTATATTGTCCTTGCTCTTTTATTACTGTTCCCCATTTACCTCTCTTCTGAAAAACTAGTGTGAGTGTGTTAATGTTGTCCTCTAAGGTATACCTTTGTTTATTGTTTTACCCGGAATATCCGTATTAAATAAATGTAGAGCTGGTGAATTGTGGTGATCCATTTTAAAGAGCTGAAGCATAGTGAAGAGAAGTTGTTCTTTCCATAAGTTCAATCTGGTAAGACTCATGAAGTGAAATCAATTTTTGATTTCTTTGTTTCTAAAAATGTTCTTAATGATGTGTTTAAGCCTCTATAAAAAGTGTAGTATATAGTGTGGAGAATGTTAGTTCTGTTTTGCAATAAGATTAAGAGCTACAATTCACTTTATTCATGCAGTTCACTTTTATTTTTGTTTCATGTTGTTAATAAGTATTGCCTCCATACAGGTTTAAGCAAATTAAAATTGAACTCTTCAGACATAAAATTAACTACTGTGGTATTTGCTACTAGTTGAAAATATGTATGCTTAAGTATTTAATGTTAAGGTAGAATTGATTTACTTTATCCTTCCATGGTTTAACCATTATGTACAGTATCTTCCTTGCTGGAAGTAAACCCCAGACACTAGAACGTTAATTTTCTGATATGTGTGAAATTTAAACTTGATGGGTTTTTCCTGCTCTGTGGAAATAGATTGGAGGCAGAAGGTTCTTTTTTATAATATTCATTCATTGAGTGTAGACATTGCTGGCTGGGCCAGCATTTCTTTCCCATTCATAATTTCCCAGGTGGTAGTCATGAATCAGCATATTACCTTGGGTCTGGAGTGACATATAGGCCAGACTAGGTAGGAATGGCAGCTTTCCTTCGCCATAGGATATTAGTGAAACAGAAGGGCTTTTACAACAATTGGCGTGTTTATATGGTCACCATTTGGGAAGCTTTTATTCCTTTTCATTTCAGATTTCACATCTACATGGAGATTCAAATCCACACACTCAGAAGATTAGCTTGCAAGGGCCTGATTTAAACCAAATTAATTTGCCATTTAATAGCTACTTTGAGTAAAATATCAAGTGAGTATTTTACTGGCACAGAATCAGCTCCTGCCCCTTGGGATTCCACCAGGTAAAGGGTAGTGGCCTCTCACCAGGTTCTTAGATGGGGCCTTCCTCTCGGGCTACTCCATGGCTCACGGAAGGTCCCCCCGAGTGGTGGCTGCCTGGCCCATGGCTTTGACTTAGAGAGCGGATGGTTCACCCATCCAATTATTGGGATCTGCCTACCTGATCTTCGTGTATTAAATTAAAACTTATCTGTCCTTCAGAGGTGCCTCTTTCTTCAGCCTTGTCAATGGTCAGTATCAGTCACACTGCTAAGCTGGCAAACATCTTATAGGACTGGAAGCTCTGAATGGTGGGTTGTCTCTCTCAAGCAGGTCGTGGTACAAGCAGCACCCTGTTTATTGGTAATATCCTGTCTAGGAGTCCCACTATCCATCTGCACAGGCTCTCCACCCACTTTCAGTCTTGATGGCAGAACAGCCAACTTGGGATTTTGGAAAAATTCTGCTGATGAGTTCAACCTGAGTTGTAAACAGGGTCTGATGAAATGTGCTGTTTTCCTAAGATCAATTCATTTGTATTGCTCCAAATGTAGATTTGAATTTACAGAAAGTGTATGAAAGGTGGAAGTATAACGTTGTGTATAAGTCTAATTTTAAAAATTGGACTTTGGAAAGACATGAAACAGAAAAAAGGCTTTTGCGAAACAGTGAAGTGGTAATATGAGGATCTGGAGTGAATTTGCTGATTAGTCTCTTGTTTGACTGATACAGTGGAGATGGCGCCACTAATGTGATCATGTGAGTGGTTTTTGCCATTCGTTGACACTGTTCTAGAGGAGGAAGAATAACTGAGGCCTGAAGATCTTTGACCTCTCTTCAGGTGCCCCATCCCCTCGATGGCTGAAGGAGGTCCATTGCTCAAAGACAGGCATCTGGGGATTGTCTCTTCAGGACCCTCCCAAGGTACCCTCCTGTACTACCTTGCACCTGTCTCCCAGAAAGCCCCAGACCTACAGAATATGTCTGTCATCTCTGGCAAGTTGGCAAAACAGTGAGCTGACTATCTCAAGCTCAGTCTGGCTACCAAGGTGACAGAAAACATAGCAGGAGGAACAAAAGGATTAAACATCATTGAAGTCGTTCTGGGTGCATGGGTATTAACTTTCTGCCAATCTGCCACTTGACACAGATTTAGCAAATGGTACAACAGTGTTGTGGTCTCTTTTCAATTTATTAAGACTTCTGACTATTTATGTTTTCCATGTGGTCTATCTAACTTGAGGCCACAGATTATTGTACACACTCACATCATGTGGTGCATTGCAAAAAGTCATTTTTGCTGCCCATTGAGAGGAACATAATCTCTGGAAAATGGGAACTGAAGCTAAATGTCTGGGCTTAGGGAGATAATTAGCATAGTTTTGCTCCCCTACATCTCTTAGTAAAGGTAAGTCAGTGACCTAGTGGCATTATTGCTGGACTGTTAATCCAGAGACCCAGGCAATGTTCTGGGGACCTGGGTTCAAATCCCACCACAGGAGATGGCAGAATTTAAATTCAGTAATTGGAATTAAGAGTCAAATGATGATCATTAATCTATTGTTGATTGTCAGAAAAACTCACCTGCTTCACTAATGTCCTTTAGGGAAGGAAACTGCCATTCTTACCTGGTCTGGATTAAATGTGACCCCTGACCTACAGAAATGTGGCTGACTCTTACATGCCCTCTGGGCAATTAGGGATGGGCACTAAATTCTGGCCTCGCCAATAACGCCCTCATTCCATGGATTTAAAAAAAGTTCCTTGCAAAAAAGTTCCTTACCAAAGATCCTCAGACAGCACCTTCCAACCCCATGACCGCTTCCATCTAAAAGGACAAGGGCAGCAGATGTATGGGAACACCACCACCTTCAAGTTACCCTCCAAGCTACTCACCATCTTGATATATCACCCACCCTTCACTGTCACTGGATCAAAACCCTGGAATTCCCTCCCTAATGGTGTTGTGGGTCAACCCACCACAGGCGGACTGCAGCGGTTCAAGAATGCAGCTCACCATCACCTTCTCAAGGGCAACTAGGGATGGGCAAGAAATGCTGGCCAACCAGCAATGCCCACATCCCAGAAATGAATTAAAAAAAAGTTTGACGTATATAAGTACAACCCTCCATGTAATCCTCGATATCTCCAAACTGATGATCTGACCAGGAAACTGAACAGGGAGCACAAAACAAAGTACCATTTAATCTTTTAAAAATAGAAACAGAGCATTTTCCCTTGAGGCTGTTTGCACCATGATTGGCTGTCAGTTCATATGTTAATGCAAAGTCATTTTCCTCAAATCTGATTCTCAGTCATATCTGACTCATTTTCAGTACAGCCCTAGCTTTTTCAGCATCCTCATTAAAAGCACCGGGTCCCCCAGTAACTCCATCAGATTCCTTTCTTTTGAACACTGAGGGAGCAAAACTCCTTCCTGTTCAGGAATCTGGCAAGAAGATCCATAGAGCTCTGAGCCCGACATGAGTGCAGTCGATGGTCCCTTGTACTTGAGGGAACAGCAATGGCTACAAACCTGAAGTCTCAAGCACCTTGGCTCTCTGGCCCTGTGTGCACTGGACAAACTGTACTCTTTTCCTCTACAGGGCATCGGTGAACCCACAAATCCACTTGGCTCTCAATTGGGAGATGCCACGCTACCCTGTTTCACTTTGAAAGGAGCCAATGGTAAGGATGTTCAATGCTGCTATCATCTTCAATGCCACAGGCGTAGCGCTGCTTTCCGAGTTCCCTGGTTGCAGAACGTGATGGATAAAAATGCTTGCACTCCTAGCCGTGTGAAGAAGTCTGCAGCACTCTCTTTTACTGATAGCAACACCTTCAGTATCTTTCTCTTGCTACACTGATCATTAGGACCGAAGGCTCTGGTTTCCCTCTTCAAATTCTGCTCATTCATCCACAGCTGCAGCCCCTGAGCCTCCTACCTCTGGTCCTGTTTGCACTAGACATTACTTCTGCTCCTCTTCGACCTCAACCTCAGCATCGCTCGTACAGCTACTGAGTTTAGGTGGTCAAGCATCTGACATGGAACTATTGATATTTGATGAAATATCAGGAACAAAATGTTTGTTATCCATTTTACCCCTTTGGGCCTATGATCAGGTTGCTGATGTGTTGGGTGAAAACCATCCACTGCCTCATGGTGGGGTGCATCCTCCACAGGCTATGACTGGTTTGTCCCTTCCTCACTCTGATATTTGCAAGATGGTTGTACTCTTCATTGTTCTAATTGCTATATGTGCGGAAATCGATCTGACTCTTGATGGCCTTCATTATTTCCTGCTATACAGTCATGCAACTTTGAAATCTGCAGCTCACATAATAGTTTTATCCCCATGTCCCTAACTTTCAGAAAGAAGAATCTGGGAATACTTCTGCCTGGCGGTATGTTGAATAACCCTGCCCCAACACCATCACCACAGTTAATGAATCTTAGGTGCCCGAAACTCTGAATTACTTGAATCTCAGGACATGGTTGCGATAATGCTGTTAGCTGTTGATGGAGCTTATTCACCTTTATTCTGCAGTAAGATAGTACAGTTCCCTTCTTGCTAAGCCCCTAAGCGAATGCTCACTCAGTAGTACTTTTCAATTTCTATTTTGATTCCCCCAGCTCTGTAAGAACACATGCAAACAGGTCTTGGGTCTCCTTCCATTTTTACTGCACATTCTCATCAAGGGCCCCTTTTGCAAGGCAATTTAGGAGAGACATGATAGTCATTAGTTTTGCATTCAATTTGTTCACCCTCGATCCTCACCGCAATGTTACACTTCTCTGCCATTGTTGCGGACCGCCTTCTCCTTTCATCTGGCATCACCTCAGTCACATGGGGAGATTTAAGAAGGGCAGTCAGCTATTTTATTATTACCCTTTGATATCCATGATCTGCCCCCACCCATTCCTTTCCCATTTAGAGTCTCATGCCCAGCCTTAGCCTCACACTGCTCCTTGTTCAATTCGTCTGCTCTTTCTACTTCCTGGCACACATAATTACCTCACTCTGCTTCAACCCTAAATATGCAGCACCCACCTTCCTTGTTCCCCTTGTCCCTTCCAAGATTCATTCCCTGCCATTCCTTTCAACTCAACTGATCTCTGTCTGAAACGTTTCAGTGGAACGCCACTTGCCTGGCCTAGTTAGGTTTTGCCATGTCATTTAATGGAATGGTAGGCCTAACATACGATGAATGGCTAAGGATCCTGGGATTGTATTCATTAGAGTTTAGAAGGTTGAGGGGAGATCTAATAGAAACTTACTAGATAATGCATGGCTTAGAAAGGGTGGACGCTGGGAAGTTGTTTCCGTTAGGTGGGGATACTAGGACCCGTGGGCACAGCCTTAGAATTAGAGGGGGTCAATTTAGAACGGAAATGAGGAGACATTTCTTCAGCCAGAGAGTGGTGGGCCTGTGGAATTCATTGCCACGGAGCGCAGTGGAGGCCGGGACGTTGAATGTCTTCAAGGCAGAGATTGATAAATTCTTGATCTCGCAAGGAATCAAGGGCTACGGGGAGAGTGCGGGTAAGTGGAGTTGAAATGCCCATCAGCCATGATTAAATGGCAGAGTGGACTCGATGGGCTGAATGGCCTTACTTCCACTCCTATGTCTTATGGTCTTAATGTGGTTTCCTGCTTGGACAGGCTTGTTAACTCAGTCAGGCTTCACCCTTTACAAGTGTTTAATATCAACAATCAAAACAGCTTATGACCAATACTTCTCATGAGCTGATTGACCTGGTCAGGCTTCATCCATTACGCTGTTAAGTATTTTCTTGGTTCTGAACGAACAAAGTTACTGAGTAAGTTTATACTCAACGCAGTTTAGAGGAAGACACTCCCTCTGCCCCTCCCCAGCCAATTATATGGCTCATACATGTAGATGTACAGCTGAAAATATGTTACCTGCTTTACTGCCTCAAGATTGCGCCAGTAAACTTGAAGTTTTTTGAGAAGATTATTAGCTCAAGTGGATGGAGTGAGTAGTTTGGGAAATACTTAGCGGACAACACTACCCACTCCATCCAATCATCAAGGACACCAGGAGAGATGAGGATGAGGAGATGGTATCCTTTGACGTAACAAGCACTATTTAGATCCATAAACATTGACCTAGCCAAAGAAACAATTGTCACACTGCTAGCCAAATCAAGCAGACAACCCAGAACACCAACAGCATCAATAAGGACACCACCATGAAACTATTAGATTTGTGCCTCACAACCCACTTCACCTTCAATGACAACTTTTACAAACAAATTAACAGAATACCAGTGGGATCCCCAATATCAGAACTGATTGCAGAAGCAGTAATGCAAATATTAGAACGGTCAGCACTCCCCCTATACAACCCAAACTTTGTGTCCAATATGTAGGTGACACCTTTGTGATTATTAAATGCACTAAACTGGAAGAAACCCGCTGGCACATAAACAACATCCTCACTGGGATAAAATTCATGAAAGAAGAAGAGAATGATAACTAACCACCCTTCCTGGACATCATGGTCGAACACAAAAACAACGGGGAACCCCAGACTGGCGTATATAGAAAGACCACACATACGGACCAGATACTCAATTACGCTAGCAACCACCCCAGTGCCCATAAACAGAGCTGCATCAGGATGCTATTTAAATGAGCCACAACACATTGCAGCAAACTGGAACTACGTAAAGCAGAACAGGAATACTTATACGGAGTCTTCAAAAGAAATGGATACCTGAAAAGCACAATCCGCTGTTACCTCCGAGACAGACCACAACAGGAAGAAACAGCACAACCAGAATCACTAATCACCCTATAGTACATTAAGGACATTTCAGAGATGACCGCAAGACTACTCAGATCCCTAGTTGCAAGGGTAGCCCGCAACAACCACCCTACAATAGCTACTGATGAATGTAAAGGATCCCATACCCAAAACTCGAGTAATATACAAAATACTATGCAAGGACTGTGAGAAACACTACATAGGCCAAACTGGAAGAAAATTGACTATTATGATACATGAACACCAACCAGCCATCGAGACACGACCAATTCTCATTTGTCTCCCACGCACAACAAGGGACGTGAATTCGACTGGGACAGCACATTGATAATCACACAAGCCAAACAGAGACGTGCCAGGGAATTCCTGGAGACCTGGTATTCCAACCAGAACTCCATCAACAAACACATCAAATTAGACCCTGTGTACAAACCACTGAGAAACAAAACCAGAAGTAACACCAACCAGCCCATCAAACCGAGGCACATCAATAACAAACGGGACAGAACACCACCACTTCACAGGAGGCGCACTGATGATATTACCTAGCAGGGTGATTAAACGTTTGCAGCCAAACCCACCAGCTCGGCAAGCATGTCTATAACGTCAGTAAAGTTAATTCCAGTGGGCAGTGGTGTTAATGAGTATTACGGCATGCTAATGAGTACAAAACAGGTTTCAACCTGCCTGACAGATTATGAGATTGTCATAGCAAAACTTTAACCTGCTGTTGGGAAATTGATTTTGTTTCTTCACCTCTCATCCAATAAATTCCCTTTTCAATCTTTAAAAGCTTCAGATGGATCAGGATGATTCCACCCTCTCTCTCTAATATTTTGTTTCCTGGAGGAACATTCTCATCACAATTGGTTCCAATTTCTTTGACAATAAAAAACAATGTAACTGTTGCAAAGGAGGATCTCTGATGAAGATTTATATTATTGTTTGGAAGTGTTAGATTCTAGAATAGAAATAAATGTGTTTTTTTTTAGGGGAACAATTCTTTTGTGAGATGAGGGCATCACTGGCTAGGCCAGCATTTATTGCCCCTCCCTAATTGCCTAGAGGATCAGTGAACCAGATGGGTTTCCCAATAATTGTTTCATGGTCATCATGAGACTCTCAGTTCCAGATTTTTACTGAGTTCAAATTGCGCCATCTGCTGCAGCAGTGTTCAAACCTGGGTCCTCAGCTCGTTACTTGGGTCTCTGGATTGATGGTCGATGATAATACCGCCAGGCCATCACCTCCCCTTAAAGGTTTTAGTTCTGTGAAGGTGATTTTTTAAAAAATGTTCAGGGAAGTCATTTTTAACAGTGAATTCAAGACCACATTTCTAAAAAAGTCTTTTAAGTCATATGCTAAGTAAACTACCTGCGTAGATAATTATTGAAGTGTTTGAAAAGTTTTTACAAACTTTAGGAAGAAAGGCCATCGGCCACAAACGGGTTCAGTTCAGGAAAAGAAAAGATCTGTACCAGCAGAAGGACAATTGAGGTTTTGCAATCTCAGGCCCTTGGTGCTGGAAGAAATGTAAAGCTGTTTTAAATGTCCAATTAGACAGGCTGGAAAATGCCCTGAGCTTTTCCTAGAATCAAGCAGAAAAGCCATTCTAGGAAAGAATCACATTTGGTGAATATGCAGAATGTCATTGAACAGAAACACTTGTGACCTTGTTAGTTGTACAAGAAATTTTAAAGTGAATATAGATGGGCATATTCGCAGGAATATTTAGTGACTGACCACTGTGGTAATCATATTGCAAAAATGAAGCCAATTTTCACTCTAGAATCTGATTTGTCCAGTATTACCATCAGTTTGGATCGTAAGAGGTCACTTTAGCAGTTTCCAGCATGAAGTGCCTTCATTACCAATAAGGTTAATAGAATTGAGATTCTACGTTTTAAAGATGCATACACATAAGAATGATCTGATTGTGTTCGAGGTGAAATATTTTCCAATTCCTTGGGTTGGGGAGGACCAAGGATCATAAATTATAGCTATGCAAATCCAGATCAAGGTTAGTTCCTGTCCCTCTGTTCAGAGGGAACCTCTAACAGGTTGCCATTTTCTGCAGTGTGTGCTGATTCACTGATTTATTTTTGCGCAAGATCTGCACCTCTTTGAATGAATATTGCTAACATTGCTTCCTTTGGAAAAGGCATGTTAATTTACATGCTGACTATGAAGTCAGAGATAACACAGTGTGGAGCTGGAGGAACGCAACAGGCCAGATATTCTGAAGAAGGGTCCCGACCCAAAAAGTCAGCTTTCCTGCACCTCTGGTGCTGCCTGGCCTGCTGTGTTCCTCCAGCTCCACACCATGTTATCAGATACTTCACTGAATTCATTTCCCAGACTAGTTTCAATTATTTAGGTGAGGCCGAGAGGACTTTCGCCAATTATTTACCTGTCCAATTGAGTTTCATTGTTTTTTTTCCGGTTTTACTTCTCACCCAAGAGGTCACATGATTTTGGGTGATGTGGAACATATAAATGTTGTGTAACAAAAAAGGTCACAATTATTTTTGACAGGCTGGATGGATCACAGGGTCTTTACCTGTTATTGTTCATCTGTTTGTATCTGAGGAATTATCTGTGATGTCAGCTATATGGGGGCCATGAAGGGAGGTTTAGCAGGAATAGGGTCACATGACAAGGAGGAGGGTCTCAGAAGATGAGGTAGCAAAGAGAATGAGGGGTGACGGGAATTAAACCAAAAAAAAATACATTTAGGACTAGAGCACAAAGGGTGGACCACTGGAGGGATGTCTGAGTTAGTGGACAAGGGAAAAAGAGGGAAGAAGTGCGTACAGACAGCTGAAAAAAATGTACTCAATCTTATTAACAGAAAAGTCTGTGAAATCTTTGCATTTGTTGAGAGTGGAAGGATCTGGGAAGGGTATCTGGAAACAGTTAGTCAAGAAGCCAGGACATCCTGTTTGCATTCCAGCATGATTCTGAAGTGCTGAGCAGGTCCAACTGGCTTTGGAATGTGGTCTCACCAGATTTGATGATGAATGACTGACTACACTAATCATATGTCATATATGTTCAAGTCTGGGTCTCCTGGAATTAAAGAATCAAAGATAGGAGCCATACCAAGTTTAACAACAGTGTGTGTGAGAGAGAGAGAGGGAGAGAAAGGATCCTCATGGGACCAAAGGTGTTGAAGCCAGAGATTAGATTCTGATTGAATATTGCCACCATTCTGCTCAGAGCAGGATGGAAACCAGCAGAACCAAATGTGAACTAGCTCGGCTTAGGATACAACATTTGCAGCAGAGGCAAAAAGCAGAGAAAGCAGCAATTGGCCACATCCTAGAATTAAGACCCAATAGAGTTCATGGAAAACATTGGTGATATTTGAGGTCCAGAAGTAGCAGAAATGGGACTGAGGTACATAAGAAAATAGATTTCTTTCCAGGATCCACAAAGCAGCAAAATAAAGGACTTGTGTATTTTAATCCTGAGATCAGTACTTCCTAAATTTTATCTTAATATGACCTTACATCAAGGCTTGGGAATTTGTTGTGAACCTCGGTAAGAATTGTAAAATTGGAGCAGGGGCTTTGTGAGAGCAGGGGCCTTTTAGAGCAGACATGTTGCTGTTATAACCTATTGAAGATCCATGGCAGCCATTACTGCTTCCAATCTCAGGACTCCAAAAGTTCAGTTTGCAATCCCCTCTTGGAATGATAGTTCTACCCTAGATGTTTCTGTTCTGCCACATCCATCAGCATCTTTCCATTGAACATGTATTCAAATACCTCAGTTTCCTCCTTAAATTCAATGCCCGACATTGTTCCACATTTAATTGTGTCTTCAAGTTGTATGTCCCACACCATAATTTATCTGTTTCTTCCTGAAATCATTTACAGACTTCTTTACCATTCACCAAGTCACTTCCATTGTTGTGAAATTTCAAAATTGTGCTCCAAGTGGCCAAGTCTGCATCAGCAGTATAAATGTCAAAAACTACATTAGGTTCAATACTGATCCCTAAGATACAGCTCTTTCAGCACATGTCAGAAAAGAGGAATGTAGAGTGTAGTTTGTTCTAAACATTTTTGTAGCCAAGACCTGTGCTACATATCTCCGCTGAATGGAACATTACATGTATGAAAAAAACAAATCCATAGTGTCAGTGATTGGTACAAGTTTCATTTTATTTTAATCAACCTCTTCAGACATGTTATGCCATGCTGCTGGGGCAGTTAGGGCTTGAACCTAGACCTTCTGGCCTAGAAGTCGAGACACTACCCCTGTGCCATTTGACCCCCTTGGTACCAGTTTTATGATCTTGTTGAATTTTATAATTTGTCTTGCTCTGTTGGAAATGAGCGTTATGATCTATTAGAATCACACTTTCATAATTATATTGGAGCAATTAGAATAGGCATTTATTATAGCATCCCACAATTAAATATGTTATTTTATCATGTAGATCATAGCATGTTATTTCTGGTTATCGATTCTCCTCAATGTGGGTAATGCTTTACATTTTTCTTGATAGTGAAATGAATTAACACACTTTCCTTGCATTTTGGTTGCCTCCATTTCCATGGATACTAGTCTAAGGCATGAAAAAAATTGCTGTACCAATTTTCTAATGTACATTATGTCTGCTATTTATAAGCTGGAAAACAGAACCAATTCTATCTGTAACATATCTATGTAATGTGTTCGTAAAGTATGTGGACATAAGTCAATTATAATATATTTTTATGTTTGGTTTGAATTAAATACATTTTGTGGATTTTTAACTAAAGGCCACAAAATACTGCTGCAAGTTTATTTCAAAAGTAGTTGCTGTTCAATATGATCATATGAAAAAGTATTTAGTGTAGTACATTCGTCAACAAAGAGTTTAAGTTAAGCAGATCTGTGAAGATATATTATGTTTACAAGGGGGTGATCATACTCATCTTTTGTCTTGTGGCTATGTGCGTTGGCTGCTGATTTAAAAATTGATTTCATGTTAAAAGTCATTGAATTGGTATTTTATGATGCAGTGTATATGGTACAGGTGGTTGATATCAACAATGAAGACAATAGTTTGGGAAACTGCTGTTATATTTTGTAATTTAGTGATAGCCTATATTATGTTTTGTTCTGTGTATAGAAACCAGAAACCAATAGCCTTAAATAATAATGCATAAAATCTTTTTTTTAATTACTAGTGGTATTCTGCCATAGATTCGATTAATCACTCGAATAGCTTATCCCAAGTCTTGGCGAGGCAGCTGCTTTTAATTTGAAAAGAGATTTGCATTTTGTTTCAAAGGAAGAGCATTCCCTAGGGCAATTGTATCGCAGTGCTGATTTGCTGCAGTGGAGACTGCAGCGTTTACATATTGCCCTCCCCTATCCCTGTTCTGCTTACACCAGTCTCCTGCCAGTACGCACTTCACCCTATAAATGCATTGGAATGCCTAACTAAAAAATCTGGTGGTAGAAATATCTGAGATTTTTGATGTCCCAAGATGCAGACCAGTGCAGATTCAGCGAAGATGGAATGCCTGTGGAGTTGCTGGAAGAACCATGGTACTCAATTGTCTTACATGTTTTGAAAGAACTAGATCAGGGAGGGTTGTTTCTGTACTAAGATGCATCTAAATATGCTTTGTTCACCTGTGGGCCTTTCATTTGCTTCTTATTGCAGCAAAGCTGTAGTTTGTTTTGCAGTGTGCTGCTGTTGGTAGGTGTGGCGCAGATTATGTTTTCAAAAAAAATTTTGCTGAAAGAAAGTATGAATAATATTTTGTATTACTGTGTTCTGGATTGTGTTACTATCCTCGCAGGAAGATTTATTTGGAATTTCATATTTTTGTAATAGGTATAGATATCAAAGCAAAATAAATCGTATTATGATTATACTAGAATAAATGCATGTTATTTGTGTTTGTTTGGTATTGTCAGTCTTATTTTGAGCAGAATTTAACAGTATAGCTGTAGAGAATTATTTTACAATTGGACACACCCATGGGGGGAGGTGAAGTCGTGTTTTTCTCATCAGCCTGTCATCTGTAAACAGACGAAATCACCCTTTCATCCTTAGTTGTATTCAGAATTAGCAGATTTAAATACACTCTTTTGTTCCCTTTTTTGTCGGATACTTATATGTTGTGGATTGTATTTGAAGTCAGCAAAGTAAATCTCTCGTTATGATGGATTCTGTGCCACTGCTTACAGTAAAATAATACATACAGGGATAGGTGACAGCATCCTTTTGTACAAATGTTTCAAAAGCATCTAGATCAGCACTGGGTGTGGCCATCTGCCTCCACTGCAGCGAACATAGGACTTTTTCAGCCATTTTTTTTCCCTTTCAGCATCATTCTGAATTCTGTCTAGACATTTTAGAAGCTGAGGTGGTCACTGATGAAGAAATCTAACTAGGTTCAGAAAGGAATTTCTTTCTGAAGCTACCATAATTGGGATACTACAGTTGTTCACTGTATCCCATTTGAATAAATTTTATTGACAAGTTTGTAATTTTATATTCTAAAGCCTTCGAGCATGTTCCATTTTTAACCACCTGACATGATCACACTTTTTCAATACATGATGAGTCTGTGGAATATTGTTCCCATTGATGTATGATCCAGAGATGTCACATGTAGTTTTTCTTCCCATTAATGAATGGAAGTAAATTAATGATTCTTCAATTTTGCAATATTAGGATGGTTTATTCTCATGAATCAAACTGCCCACAGCAGATTATTTCAAGAGCCACGTGCGTAAAAAATATTCTAATCTCCAATGGTAAATATATTGTTTCCAAGTGACAGTGATTAATAATCTATTTTAATAAACATAGTATCACTCCTTTGTTCTGAAAATGTTGCTCCTTTTACATTCTATAAAATATCCTTACTTTGTTCAATAAAATGTTATTTATCAACAATCCTGGGAATGTCTATTGTGAAAACATAAAATTAAAACTCATTTAATGTGCAGAGTTACTACCCTGAATGATTAAGTGCGAAAATCTGTCAAGTCATCAGCTTAGCAATTTGCACTGCCAGGTATACTATCAAAAGAATATTTGTTGAATGAAGGTGCAGTGTAAGGTTTAACAGGCTGGAGAAATGTTAATATCATGTAATATCATGTTTTGGAAACATGGCTGCCGCTAGTTCTGCAAAAAAAGGGTCTTCATATTAACCATGTGCCTAATTCTGAGCATGCTATTCAGAAAGGATGTCAGTGCCTCGAAGCAAAGAATAACCACAATGGTACCAGGGATGCAGGATTTTAGTTATAGTTTTAGGGAAACTAGGATTGCTCTCCTTGGAGCAAACAGGCTGGGAGGACATTTAATAGACATGCTCAATTATGAGGAGTTTTGATGGAATGGATGTGGAGAATCTGTTTCTACTGCAGGACAGCTAGAAATCAGGAGGTCGTAGATTTTAATTTAGTGGGAAAGATAGGGGAATGGGACTAATTGGATAGTATATCATGCTGACATAGATACAGTGGGCCAAATGGCCTCCTGTGCTATAAGGCACTATGATATACTTTGATATGGAAACAATTTGAATTGTCACATTAATCATCAACATTCTGAGAATGTGTTGTGGACTGATCAAGGATAGCTGCTATTTTATTGAATGTAAAGGTGGGTATTTTGATATCTATTGGATGATGAGCAAGACAAAAATGTGTTTGCTTTCTGTTTGCAACTCTTCTGCCCAGCTGAAATTAAGCCCAATGAATTTTATACCACTTTTAAATCAAAGCATCTAATGTCTCAACAGGCAAATATCACTAGTTTAAGGAGAAGTTGAGGACATCCAGGTCAGCAGTAGTACATTGTGGTTCCGTGAGAAATAAACCTTGATGTAAACATCTAACTAGCACCAGAAAAGTTTGAATTGAGCTACTTGCAGCCGATGGCAATACTTGATCTGTGTCAGGAATGGAGAATGTATTGAATTGAAAAATAAGTGTTTAACAAGGTGACATTGCATTTTAAATATTTTTTAAGATAAAAGCTTATAATAACACCAAGTATTTGTACAAGTTACAATAACAACACAATATTTAATCGTAAAACATTGGCCACACTAGCCTGAACAAATAAGATTTAAAATTTAATTCTCTCTTGCTGGCTGATACAAGTTACATTATTGAGTACTTTGTGGATGGGGGAGGGGGTGTTGGGAGTTGGTAGTTGCTGCTTGTTCATTACTTTTAAGGAAGTACACAATGTCAGTTTTTTTTTCTTGTTACTGGTAAGGAGCTAAATATTAAGTGCATTTTGGGCATATAAACGTCAGCAACATAATATTGTGGCAATGCAGGGTGTAATATTGTGGGAGTGGTGCTTTGAGTGTATTATGGTAATATGGTAGTAAATTGTAATTTGACGAGGGCTGGCTTTCTCATTAGTCAAGCAAAGTCTGTATCCACTGTTTCATAACCCAGCAGGAAGTAGAAAGCCTGACTCTTTGTTTAGGGCTCCATTCAGCTGTATGATTCCACAATGACAGCGTTTGGTTAGTAAAACGTTTGTTTCACTTATACAGGAAAGAAGATGAAATACTGAATTGTCTGTTTCTTTGTTTCTGTATTTGACATGTTAAAATGGTGTGGATTGCCTGGATGTACTTAGTTAATTGCAATGTAGTGCAAGTGACTGTAAATGGTTGCTGTCTTGGGTGCTGGAATCACAGTGGAAGGGGTTTAAGAAAACAAACCCTGAATGTGCATTAAGTAGACACTGTAATTGTTTCTTGATGGGGTGAGAGAACATTTTCAAGTTTGATTTGTAGTTCATTTTGAGTGAGGGAAAATATTGATTTAATAATTGGAAGGGCTTCACATCTTGACCTTGGCTAAAGAAACACAATACCCTTGCGTTGTAATTTGATGCAAAGAAGACAGCTGAACCAGAGTTTAGCATGCAAGAAACCTGTCACATCTTCAAATGTGACTGGTTGGTTCACATTACTAATTTTAGAACTTGGATCAGTGGGATAGGCCAAGATTCCTTCCAAGGTTCTGCTTTCGGCACTTATCACTAAAGAAGGGCTATAATTCAGATTTGCTGAAATACCTTGCAAACTGGGATTAACATCTTTATCCTTTCAAATTGCATTTTTTTAACATTGTTTCTCTTGCTTTCTTTGGGGCTAACTTTAATGCTTTAAACGCATGGATTTTTAAAAAAAAGCATATGGAAAATTATTAGAAGCCAGGCGCTGGCATGTTTAAAATGACCCGTACTGGCTGTATTAGCGTGAAACGGGTAAACTCACCTCTTTCCTTATAAGACATGGGCCTGGTACCACTGACCACAGATTGAGCTCTAGAACTTCCTCCATTGGAAGTTGTAGATGCATGGCATTAATTCACTGTCTCTTGACATTCTGACACCAATGTTGCTGTAGCAGCATTGAAATGGCTTTCAAGCTATTTTCCCCCTTCCTCCTCTTCCACAAACGGCTCACCAGTCTTCATTCTTTTCATTTGGTTGTGCAGCTTTTGTTCTTTATTACTTTTGAGAGCTTGACTTGGAAGCTATAAGATGGGATGAGTTGCAAAATGTTGTTAATAGCATGCAGTTGCTGTTAAAAGAAAATTTATCCTTCCATGCTCTTAATCCTTCTTTGTTTTATGACATTAAAGCTGAAGTGTCCACTGAAAAATAACTAAGTTTTATGTGGAAGTAGGAACGAAAAACAGCTGTTCCTGAATCTCCTTATCTAATATCTCATTCATAGTATAACTGTAGCAATTCAAGATGTAGGCCATCAGCAAATTCTCAAGGGGAGCCTATTGACAATGAATACCAATCCTGTTGGAAACACTTATGTCTCAAAAATAAATTAACTAAGTTATATGAGACAAGTTTGATAACATGCGAAAATGGGTTCAGCTAATGTAACCTTAGCCCATTGATTGCAATGCAGGCCTATCTGCATGCTGTCTACTCACTTCCATAATTTCAGCACCTAGCCAGCATTATGCAAGTTGTTTATGGTTGGACACAGTGATGTGTAAGGATCCAGAAGGGTTGATGCTGAGAAATCCCTTAAACAGCACCCAGTATAAGGAAGTTGTATGGATTCAGGGGGAGAGCAGCTCAGGATTTCAAAGGAGTAAGACCTACCATTTGGATCCCTCGTCTCCTTCCCATCTACAGGAAGCCAATATGCCACCGAGACACAGAGCCTGGAGACGAAGTGAGCAGGTAGTCGTGGAGGTCATTGTCATGCACAAAGGAGAGGGAAGTTGAATTACCTTACTTAATCCATCAGAATAAATTGATGTGTCTTCAATGCCATGTATCACCTTTGGCACCGCTAGCCAGACAAGCAGTTAATGTACAACACCCCCTTTACTCACTTACCAACAATCTCTATCGATGAGGACTCACACCTAATATTCACAGGTTCACCTCACCCTCCGACATGTATCATTCCTGCAAGCCTCCCACACACATTTTACAGGTGGCAGACATTACCAGCCGTAATCTCACATATATATTGGACCATATTCATTGCCACATTTACCTCACTCTCAAAGATTAAGGTGATACACAACTGGAGACTGTAAAAGCTAACGAACAGGGACAAGTGTCCTTTTAATCTCCTAACCCCCAGTTTCGAGGCAGTCTAACCATAATTGGGATGGTAAGAGGCAAGGCAGCAAACATTGAAGATGACAGCACCCTATACTAGTCCTCCTCTTTGTGCAATAAAAACAGAAATTGCTAGAAAATCTCAGCAGGTCTGGCAACATGTGTGGAGAGAAAGCACAGTTAACATTTTGAGTCCAGTGACCTTTCTTCAGAATTCTCATCCTGCATCCCGTAATGTCTCAACCTTTTCTGCTTTACAAACTACTGATGGTGTAAACATGCACCTTTTTACCTGTTTCCCTGCTCTACAGTCTCACTCTGCTCCCTTCCTGCTTCCGGAAATGGAAGGACCGAATGGCCTGACAGAGAGATTGTAGCAAGAAGATAGTAAGATGAAGTTGTATAGTCAGTCGATTTCACACTTGCAGTTACCAACTCAGACACCAACACTGTAGGTAAGGCAAAGGATAGAACAGAGGCAAAATCTACACATGGTGAGTCAAGGGCAGCACAGGTGCCAGCTCACCAAAAAGTGAAAATCATACATGTCATGCTGCAGTTGGCTTGGATGAGCTTTTCAACAGGGCAGCCTGCACAATAACACTCTTATACACAGTAAAATATCTGTTCGGTTACAAAACCTGCTGTAAGCCTTCAACTAGTAAAAAGGAAAATGGCAAAATATGGCATCAACTTATCAGAGGGTTCGCACAGAAATTGGAGCCCATTTTTTTCCATTATAGAGATGTTGGCCATCTGCACTCTGAGAATTTGGGACCCTGTTGTGATACAGCATCTGAAGGCCAGTGTACTAGATTCCAGTGCAGCATGAACAGCAAGTTGTACAATCTCTGAGTGGAAGCACAGACTGGTGACTTGCAAGTTTAGGGTCCAGTTATACAAACTCAGATTGCATTCATCATGGCTGTGCATTAGTTCTCAAGGGATCTGCATGGTGTGTCAGCAATCCAGCAGCCTGTCCCCCAACGTATTGTGGGTTGCTGAAGTGCAGCTCCTAAGAAGTGGCAGTGATTCAATGGAGCGTGGATCTGCTGTTCTCTCTCAGGAAGATCACGTTTGTCCTCCCACCCATGCCGTTCTGTCTGTGCACCTCCTGTTTTCCACCAGCCATTGTTAGCAGCTGCTGCTCATGCTAAGATTGTGTAGTTCAGAGCTGGGCCTTCAGGATCCAGAGCTGATTGAGATTATCTGATACGACCACTTGCAGTCTTCTGCACTGGAAGCTCACCAGCCTTGCTGCAGTCACTGGAGTGATATTGCACAGGAGTGCCAGAACAGGCAAAGGCATACAGAATGTGGGCACGAAGGAAATGCACAAAGGTGTGGTCGGTTAATTTGCAGCGCGATCTGGCATGATTTTGTTTCTAAATTTAATTTTGAGGTTTTTTTTGCGGCTTTTACTTTTTGCATTGTAGTCTAGAGGACGATATAACACAGCAAAATACTACAGAAGGTGGAAATCCAAACGAGAACAGAAAATGCTGGAAATATTCAGCAAGTTACATTGTGTGTGGGGAGAGCCACACAGTTGACAAGCTGAGAGGTACAAAGGTTGTCAAAATAGCACAAGAAAGCATCAGAAGCACATTCATGGCTTCTTGCCATTATGCCTTTTTGCAAGAGGTGGAATATCTGACAGTTGTGCTGCTGGTAGGGAGCCCAACTGAGCCACTAAAATGACCAAGTATGGCCTTCACTTGAGCATAGCATGCATTTTGCCAGTTCAGGCCCGCCAAAGCCCCTCCCTTCATTGACTGGGCCTGTCTACTTTGCCCGAGTGAACACCCAATATCACTTTTGAAGATTGTCTCTGCATTGGACATGACTAGTGGTGCTGCCACCACCTGAGTGGACCAGCAACATTTGGTGGTGAGGAGCTCCTCTTTATAAGGACAGGAGCCATTTAACTTTTATTACCCTAAGGGTACTATGTGGTGGTGTTGTTGAGGTATCTGAATTAGTTACCAATCTACCGTGAGCAGCTAATGAGTCAGAATTGATATGAGGGAATATATCCACTGTCTGTTTGATTTGTTTGGATTTATTATTGTTACATGTGCTGAGAAAAGTGAAAAGTATTGTTTTGCATGCTATCCAGGCAAATTGTACCTTACATAAGTCCATCAGCTTAATACAACAGAATGCAGAAAATAGTATTGCAGCTGCAGAGAATGTGCAGAGAAAGATCAACTTTAATATGAGGTCAGTACAAAAGCCTGATAACAGCAGTGTAGAAGCTGTTCTTGAATCTATTGGTACGTGTTTTCAAACTTTTATATCTTCTGACAGACAGAATAGGGTGGGAGAGAGTATAACCGGTGTGGGAAGGGTCTTTATGTTGGTCGCATTCATGAGGTGGCTGGAAGTATAGATGGAGTCAATGGAAGGAAGGCTGGTTTGCGTGATGGACTAGGCTGTGTTCACAAGGGAATAGGGCTAAGGACAAAAGAGGGTGTAGAAACGTTACTTCAAGACAACATTGAAGTAACAAAGCCCAGACACAGGAGTGCAAATTTACATGTTGCAACAAAATGAAATCCCCAGCACTTGACGAAATATATCCCAGGCCAGATTGCTTTCTATACGCATCTTATAAAAATTGGTAACAGTCATTGTGGACATGCCGATTTCCTTAGCCTTCTGAGAAAGTAGAGGCATTGGTGTGCTTTCTTGACTGTAGTTTTGATGTGGATGGATTGGTTGGATTGGACAGATTGTTGGTGATGTTTACTCCTAGTAATTTGAAGCTCTCAACCATCTCCACCTCAGCACCATTGACGTAGAAAGGAGTGAGTCCTCCACTCAGCTTCCTGAAGTGGATGACCAGCTCCTTCGTTTTGCTTACATTGAGGGAGAAATTGTTGTCTCTACACCATGCCACTAAGTTCTCTACTTCTTTCCTGTACTCTATCTTGTCATTGTTTAAAATCTGACCTACTACAGTGGTGTCATCAGCAAACTTGTAAATGAAGTAGAGCAGAATTTTCCCACACAGTCGTGAGTGTATAAAGAATATATAGTTGGTTCTGGTATACTGCAGTAGCTCTTTTATCGCGCGATCTTGCCTTATAAAGAAAATCACGCAATAGCCGCACCATTTAAACTCATGGGGCCGGAATCGCATTCGACATGATACAGGTAAGGAAAGTTCGCGTTCTGCAAATAGCAGTCTAAAGCATTCAATCGCGTTAAAGCCAATTTGCATTGAAACAGCGTTATAGCAAAACCGACTGCAGTGAAGGGCTGAGTACGCAACCTTGCAGGGCACTAGTGTGGGGGGTGTCATGGAGATGACCACTGTATTGAAATGGTCCAACATATGGTTTTTATGTATTTTTAATTTAATAGTCATTGAGTCATACAGCGTAGAAACAGGCCCTTCAGTTTACCATGTCTATGCTGACTAACAAACACCAAATTACACTAATCCCATTTACCTGCACTTGGTCTGTAGCCCACTACGCCCTGGCATTTTAAGTACTCATCCAGATGCTGCTTGAATGTTGCAAGTTTATCTGTCTCCACCACCCTCTCAGGCAGCATATTCCATATTTCTACCAGTCTCTGGGTGAAAAAGAGAGTTTCTGTGATTTCGTGTAAACCATTTGCTCCTCACCAGCCCTCTGATCTCTGTCTCTCATAACTTTGTATGCCTCAATCAAGTCTGCCCTCAGCCTGCTCTGCTCCAAGGAAAACAAACCCAGCCTATTCAGTCTCTCCTCATAACTGAGACTTTTCATCATAGGCAAAATTCTGGTGAATCTCCAAAATCTTCAATCTTCCAGTCATCTGGCAGCTCACCTGTGGCCAGCTAAGTATTAAATATATCCGCCAGCGCCCAAGCAATTTTTTCCCTTGCCTCCCATAGTAGTCTGGGATATATCTCATCAAGCCCTGGGGATTTCGTTTTGTTGCAACATGTAAATTTGCATGCCTTTTTCTGGACTTTGTTACTTCACTGTTCTCTTGAAGAACAGTTTCTCCACCCTCTTTTGTCCTTAGCCCAATTCCCTAACCTCCAATTACTCAAGAAGGTGAATTGCTCTTAAATGGTGGACATGAAAACTTGTCGGTATGGACCCAATATGCCCTATCAAATTACTAGATAACAAGCATGGGGCTGGATGAACACA
>JAHRHZ010000133.1:54995002-55198118 GCA_024137785.1 Ginglymostoma cirratum | reverse complement strand
GTCCTCCCTGGACTGACCTATCTCCTCCCCACCCCCCTACCTACACTTACCTTTACTGGCTCCATCCCCACCTCTTCGACTTGTCTGCCTCCTCTCTACCTATCCTCTCCTCTATCCATCCTCTATCTGCCTCCCCCTCTCTCCCTATTTATTTCAGAACCCTCTTCCCCTCCCCCATTTCTGATGAAGGGTTTAGGCCCGAAACGTCAAGTTTTCCTGCTCCAAGCAGCTGCTTGACCTGCTGTGTTCATCCAGCCCCATGCTTGTTATCTCGGATTCTCCAGCATCTGCAGTACCTTTTATCTCTATATTACCTTACTTACTCAGCCGTCACGTGTCTACTCCTGCTCAGCGCACACTCCGCCTATTCACAAGCTAAGACTTTTATCTTCGAAAAGCTTACCTTCCCAGGCTGCCCTCGCGCCTCCTTCTGGACTCCCGCTGCTGAAACAACTGAAAGGGTTGGAGGGTTTGAGTTTTCAGGAGAGGCTGGATAGGCTGCGACTTTTTTCCCTGGAGTGTAGGAGGCTGAGGGGTGACTTTATAGAAGTTTATTAAATCATGAGGGGCAGAGACAAAGTGAATAGCCAAGGTCTTTTACCAGGGTAGGGGAATCCAAAACTAGAGAGCATAAGTTTAAGGTGAAAAGGGAAATATTTAAAAGGGAAGTGCGGGCCAACTTTTTCACACAGAGTGTGGTGTGAATATGGAACACGCTGTCGGAAGTGGTGGAGATGAGTACAATTGCAATTCTAAAAGATATTTGAACAGGTACATGGATTGGAAAGATTTAAAGGAATATGGGCCAAACACATGCAAATGGAACTAATTCAGTTTCGGAAACCAGATCAACATGGACAAGATGGGCCAAAGGGTCTGTTTTCATGCTCTATGACTCTATGAACTCTTTCTTGCAAACATTCAATGTTTTGGCTTCAACCACTTTCTGTGGCAGAGAATTCTACAGGCTCATCATTCTCTGGGTGAAGAAATTTTTCCTCATCTCAGTCCTAAGTAGCCTTCTTTATATTCTTAACTGTAATGCCTGGTTTGGGACTCTCCAGTTATCAGAAACATCCTTCCGGCATTTACCAAACTGCTCCCAAGCCTGCATCCTCAGCAAATACCTCTGCAGTGACGATACCTAGACAACAACAGCTGGAGAAAAGGCTGAAAGGGGTGCACCTTCTCTTTTTCTTTCAATGATGGCTTTGCTTGGCAATACAATGTCGCCAACTCACCAGTCCTTGGTGCATGTTAGTTTAATTATTATGCAATGCGTGTATTGATTTCTGTATCAAGTCACTGATAAATCAAATGATTGCTGAGGCTTATAGAGCCTGGTTATCTTCAGCATCAATAACCTTCAGTGTCTCATCAACATGCACTCATTGCAAAAACCAATAATGGCTGCATGACTCGCCCATGTTCAGATGGATGGATGATGGCCGTGTACCCAATGCCCTTCTATAGGGTGAACTGGCCTCTAGGTCATGACCTCTTGGACATTCGTATCTCTGCCAGCAATGTCAGATGATTGACGCTGAAAACTGGGAGACAATCATTGATGGCTGAGACTTCCAGAGGCTAGCTGTCTGTTTAGAATGGTATAAGAAGGGAAGAACAAAAAACGAAAATTTTGTGTAACCGAGAAGAAGGCCCAAGGCAAATCGAGGCAAGTGAATCACAGCACATACCTTCTTAGTCCATTGTCTTGTTATGCAACAAATATGGCAGAGATTGCCAATGTAGAATGGGGCTCCAGTGCCATACCAGGCAATATTTTAACATAAAGCTGACTAGCACAGTAAAAGTATCGTCTTGTGAGACAGAGGGTACCACGGTCAATTATGATAGACCAAAGGGACATCCTTTGTACAGTAAAAATTGTAGTGAAATCTTTTGAGATGATAATTAGTTTACTGCCTGAATGCAAATGTTGTATTGAACTACTGAAATAGTTTAATTTTCTATTTCTTCAAATTTAACATACAATTATTTAAAAAGAAACACTGTACAACATTGTATATATTTGGACAAGCATGTAGCAACATTGAATTTGTAGAATCCCTACAGTGCAGAAAGAGATTATTCAGACCATCTAATCTGCAGCAACCCTCCAAACAACATCTCACCCAGACCCTGTTTCCCCCTCCTATCCCTATAACCCTGCATTTAGCATGGCCAATCCTCCTAACCTGCACATCTTTGGACTGTGGGAGAAAAACGAAGCACCCGGATGAAACCCACACAGACACAGGGAGAAAATGCAAATGCCACACAGACAGTCACCCAAGGCTGGAATCGAACCTGGATCCCTGGAGCTGTGAAGCAGCAGTGCTAACCACTGAGCCACTGTGCTGCCCGCATTGTTACAAAATTGTGCAGAATTTTATTACATCATATTTCCTTCATCCTTTACCTCTCCGGTTTTCTGTACTGCCGTCCTGAAAAGATAGTCATTCCAGAGCGCAACTGGAAGTCTGATTTCAGGATTCCCATCCTCGTTCCCAGCAACTTCTGTCAGCACAGGACAGGGGTTTGGGTAGTCAGCCCACATGCAGCACTTCAGCCTTTGGCAGCTCCATTGTAGGGGCTGGGCTGTGTGAAGCTCGCCACACACACCGTGCATTTTCAGTGGGGTTAGCCCCCGAAAGGAAGTAGATAACTGAAGCCTGATGCATGAGGGAAGCCCCTATTCTGAAAGCAGGGAGTGAAAAGTGTTGCCTGCTCCTGGAATTTTTAAATTTATAATCTTTGAAATACAAAAGAATTTTTTTTTTCTGTTTCATTAGTTAAATGCTGTCTTCTAAATTAGATGTGTTTTCAATGCAGTGATTGATTACATGACTCCATCTCATATCATTACAGGTAACTTAGAAAATACAGTGAATGGGTGGGAAGACTGTCCTTTGGTGCTGAAACTTGAATAAAACACTACTTTAGATCACTGTGATAGTTTGAAGTGATTTAAACACCTGAAATAATTTTAAAATAAAGAGAAAACCTTCATGAGTGCTCGCTTGAGAAAAACGACTGCACCTGGACTGTTCTGATTGACAGGGCATCTGATGTAGCTGAGAAAGAATTGTTTTTTTCGACTTCAATGGAATCTGTGATTTACAGTTATATTAAAAAAAAACTAAAAAATTATGTTTCCAACAGTTTGTTTATAGTTGCATCTGTCATGATTGCTAGCCTGAGTTTGAAAAGCTCCAGAAACACCTACCTCAGCTAGGAGCAGTATAGATATTTCAATTGTCAATTTCAAGAGGTCTTTAAAATATTAGCTGTTTAGATATCTTTAGTGAAATGGAACTTTTACTTTACAATAGATTTACCACTTCTGGGGCTTTAGCGTTTTTTTATTTTTTTTTCCAGTATGGTGTGTTTTTTTTATATATTCACTCATGGGATGTGGGCTTTGCCAACATTTATTGCCTATTCCATGGTTGCCTTTGAGAAGATGGTGGTGACCTGCTGCCTTGAACCACTGCAGTCCATGTGCTGTAGCTAGAAAATTTATATAAGATTAGATTGTTCGAAGTTTATTTCATAAATATCCATTTCAGACATGCTTAGATCTGTTGCAATGCAAATTTATTAAAGGAGCCAGGTAGGTAATAGTTACTTTTGTGAAGGGCTTCCTAAAAAGAAAAGCAAGTCAGAGAACAGTGACTTAATTATGTACCTGAGAAAGCAGGTAACAGCAAACTCCGGTGGTGTTACTGGAAAGATGTTTAGGACAGATAGGGTAAGCTTTGAAGGTCATTTGCTTTGTTTCAGAGAATCGAGGATTGATCAAGTTTTTTTTTTATTCAGACTAGAAGACCCCAGGGTTAAGTTTAGAAGCAAGATGAGATGTTTTCCTAGAAGGAATTCAGGGCAATTCAGAGGTTATATCACCTTAACAGAAAGGTTTAGTTTGTAAATCTTCCAGAAAAGTTTGTTTAGAAATCTGCACATTGAACAAACTTTCCCAGTTCTAGTCATCAGATTTTTGAAAAGACAGATTTCCAAACACTCATAGTATTGTTTCCTCAGTCCTTGCAAAGTAACTGTGGGAAGTCAGTTAAGTAGAAACTTATGGAGTTGAGATAGGATATAATTTCTTTGGACTTAAGCTTCTGTAGCAAGTATTGTAAGGGAACAGATTAAGATTTTGTTTGGCTGCGTGTTTTAAGATCTTTATAATTGTCTTCTACATTTAAAAACTTTTTTTTCCTAAAAAAATCTTAATTTGTATAATAAGCTTTCGTTCTATTGGTAAAGAAAATCTGAAACCATGCATTTCAGTGACTGACCACTACATTACATAACCAAACACCAAAAAAAATCTACTCACTGAGTTGTCGTTCTGGGATGACTTGCCCAGTAGCTCCATCAACTGGGATCATAACACTCACCAAAGTGTGAGGTGGGTGGGGTGAGGGGAGCAATGGAGAAAAATGGGGGACACAGAAGATGGGCAGGTGTTAAGGGTTTGCGAGCCCAATGTTCATCACTACCACTAGGCCATTTTCCCAGTAAATAGAGGCAGGTGTTCAAACTGGCCTAGCCAATTGTCCTGTTGCGTTGCTACCTCAGCCCTACCTACAGAAGCCTCGGAGCAACTCCAACCTGCCCTACTCCTCCCGGCCCCCCCCGGAATGAGAATAGAGTAGGTGGGAGCCCTCTTGAAGAATATTGGAAGTCACATGACACCAGGTTATAGTCTAACAGGTTTATTTGAGATCACAGGCTTTCACAGAACTGCTTCGTCAGGGGAAGTCACCTGACAAAGAATTAGTGCTGCAAAAGCTTGTGATTTTAAATAAACCTGTTGCACTGTAACCTGGTGTCATGTGACTTATGATTCTGTCCATCCCAATCCAAAACCGGCACTTCCACATCATAAAGAATATTGGTCTATTGGTCAGGAGGTTAACTGACCCAATCTTCCTGACTTCTTCATGAAAATCCAGTTCATCTGTCTGTTTACTAATCATCACAATGTCCATTTTATTTAAAGGCGTATGGTTAACCAAGCAACCCAAATAGATAAATTCTGCCAAAATACACCAACTATCTTTTGTCATGTTTTGGAAATAAAGCACTGGAAAGGAAGGTAGTAGATTATTGTACTAGTATTGGCAGATATTCACTTGTTATCTTGTGGCTGTTTGAGGGATTTATCAAGGCAAATTACATAAATGGACAAAGATATGGAATAAGTTTAATAGTTATGCATCAGTTATAACTTCTGCTGAGGTCTCGGCAGTTCTGGCC
This sequence comes from Ginglymostoma cirratum, assembly GCA_024137785.1. Taxonomy (NCBI): domain Eukaryota; kingdom Metazoa; phylum Chordata; class Chondrichthyes; order Orectolobiformes; family Ginglymostomatidae; genus Ginglymostoma; species Ginglymostoma cirratum. The sequence goes on along the minus strand of JAHRHZ010000133.1, from coordinate 55,192,850 downwards.
TGAATTGCCTTAATAGAACTTAGCTACAATTCAGCTGTTTAAATGTGATCGCGCAGTGGGCCTGATTCGGTTTCTCCAGAATGCTAAAAAAGACTGAGGAAGCAGAGCAGTGTGGGACCATGGGGCTGTTGTATTTGAGCTAATAGCTCATGGATTCAATATAGTTAATGCTTCGCATAGGGAAACGATTGGAAAGCAATATATAGGAAGTCATTTCAGATCTAATAAAAACTGTTTAGTTAGAGTGCAGGCCAGTATGGATTTGGAAAACCTAGTTCCTACCTTAATGACTTCTTAAGGTCTTTGAGGAAATAACCAATAGGTTGCTCAATGATACTGTTGTTGACACTGTATATCTTGTTTTCCAGAAAACGAAGTGCAGTGTAGAAGCCTATTGGATGAAATTTCATTAATTGAAGTGAAACTGAATGGGCCAAGGCTTAATGAAACTTCATAAGGCTCCGTGTTTGGGCTGTTGCTGCTTTGCGTTTTGATTAATTATTTAGATTAGGAGATAAATTGAACCATTCTTGATTTCACAGGTGGCATAATTATGTCCAGATCAATAATTTAGAAAACGTTGACAGGTTGCAGGGTGATCTAAACAAATTAAGTGGTGGCCCATTTGTGGCAGATGTCCTTTATGGGTAACACAGGTACCAATGTTTTAGGTTTAGGAATGCTTATAGATCTAGAACAGCTACCTCATACCACACAACTGGCTTTTTCCTATATGAAGTCTCCAAGCGGTCTGGGTTTTTATTAATTCAATGAACTTATCCACACGTAGAATTTATGAAATGCCATTAGCAGTTATACTGCTTCAGTTGTATGTACTAGCTAATTGTGTTTTTGTTCATAACACTCTGCTTGGAAAAGGTAATTATTTTCCTATTTAATTACCAAGTTTCAGTACTCTATTGGAGTTGGAATTTTAATTTAATTATTTCATATTGTACTGAGTTATAAATTAGCTTCATCATTAGAGTTATTTCTGTTTACAAACCAGTTTAAATATCTTGTAAGTATAATTTCATATTGCTGTTGGTCCATTTTTTCTAGGCTATTTACATGCTTTCATATGGTATGATTAAATACACAGTACATGCAATAATTCATATAATTCTTCAAAGGATTCTCAACTGTAAACATTTCAGTCATCAAAGTTTTGCTTGTTTTTAAGCTCCATGTTTTTTTCACAAGTATAATTTGTACTGTGGACATTTGTGTAATCTGATGAATTTTCTACTGGTTGGAACAGGGCGAGGCAAAGAGGATAAACAAACCAGGCCAATGAGACATGCAAATAATTTGACCAAACGCATCCCATTTTAAGAACATATGAACATATGAATTAGGAGCAAAAATAGGCCATTTTGGGCATTCAAGCCTGTTTACCATTCAATAAGATCATGGCTTGATATGTTTATGTTTCAATTTCCACATTCCCATACATCCTTGATAACTTTTGATTCCTTTGTCTAGCAAGAATCTATATCCCTCCCATTCAAAATATTTAATGGCCCTGCCTCCAAAGACTTCTAAGACAGCGAGTTCCAATGCCACACAACCCTCTGAGAAAAAATAATTCTCCTCATCTCTGTACTAAAAGGGCAATACCTAATTTTTAAACAGTAAGTCTGGAATGTCCACACAAAGAACCGTCTTTTCCATGTCCACATTGTCAAGACCATTCAGGGTCTTTCAAGTAGGAACAAGCCCAGTCTGTCCAACATTTCCTCATAAGACAACCAACTCATTCAGGTATCAATCTAGTAAACCTCCTTTGAATGGCCTCCAGTGCATTTAAACCCTCTCATCGATATTACCATTATGTTCAATACCTCTCAGAACAAAGAGTAGCATTCCATTAGTCATCTTAATTACTTGTTGAACTTACATACTAAAATTTTATAACTTCACACACTGGGACACCAAGATCCCTTTGTACCTTGAAATTCTGCACTTATTGTCCATTTAAGTAATACACTGTTTTTTTAAATTCTTCCTGCCAAAGTAAACAACTTCACATTTTCCTGTAATATACTCCATCTGCTGGATTTCTGCCCAATCATCTAATCTAACTGTATCCACCTGCAACCCCATTATGTCCTGTTTACAACATGCTTTCTTACCTATCATTGTGTGGACTTAAAATATAGCTTCAATGCCTTCACTCCCTTACCTAAGTCATTGATACAAATGGTAAAAAGCTGGTGTCCCATTACAGACCCCTGCAGGACTCCACTTGTCACGTTCTACAGATCAGCTGAAGACCATGTATACATACACACTGTTTTCTACCAGCCAGCCAATCTTCTATCCATACTACCCCCATACCATAATTTCCTACTTTGTGCAATAACATGGCACCTTGTCAAATGCCCTTTGAAAATCCATGAACAATACATCTACAGGATGCCCTTTATCCCAGTGCATGTTATTGCTTCAAGAACTCCACCAAGTTGGTTAAACATAAACTCTTCCAAGTATTTTCCAGAAGTACTCATTATTCATAATAACTGATCTTGTTGAAGCAGATTTATCTTATTCTTCTTTCTTTCTCCTCAGTTATTGACCTGCTATACTGGCGTGACATCAAGCAGACAGGAATTGTCTTTGGAAGTGTGCTTCTTCTATTGTTTTCACTGACCCAGTTCAGCGTTGTGAGTGTCATAGCTTACCTGGCACTTGCTGCACTCTCCGCTACAATCAGCTTCAGAATTTACAAATCAGTGTTACAGGCTGTGCAGAAGACTGATGAAGGACATCCTTTCAAGTAAGTGCATAGCCCATTTTTTTCCTTTCAACAATGTTGTAACCTGTAACTTTTTTGGTATGTGCAATGATATTATTTCCTTTACTGTTGGCAAACTTTAGATCTGACATTAATCGGGATATTAATGTGTGGATAGCCAGAACAAAATAATATTTAAATATTTATAACACTTTTAACAAGAGTTTCACAAAAATATTTAATTTCTGAAGAACAGCAAATGCTGTGTAGTAAAACATAGCAGCCATTTTGTTGTAGGCAATATCTTCCAAACAACTTGGATGCTGACCAATTCACGTGTTTTACACCATTTTGACTGAGAACAATAGGGCACTAGAAATCTGTCTATATACTGGACTGTTGAACAAACAGTTCTTTCTCTCAAATGAAGTACAACAGTTTTGATAATGCAGCATTCCTTGAAAATCTTATTGAAATGCCATCCCAAACTGGCTACTCAGGTAATCTTACAATTTCACTTAAAAGCTTGGCCACATATGCAGCTGTTTTCAGTATAATATATGATTTGATGCTTTGACATGGTTTATTTCAACATAAGAGGATGGAAAAGTGTTGAAATGCATAATAATGATGCTGACATATCATCAAAGACTGTTTTGACACTGTTCCTATTTCTTATAGTTAACATTGAAACATGGGAAAATGTATGATACAAAGGGAGACTATTTGATCCATCCTGTCTAGTCAGGCTGATAAAGCAGTGCAGTCAGATCACTTCTTTCAAATCTTGGTCCCTAGCACCTTAACTACATATCCAAATATTACTTCAAAATGTGGTAGGATTTCAGGCTCTGAATTCTAGAACCTCACCACTTCTTAGCAAAACGTTCCCTCCACTTCGCTTCTAATCCTTCCACCAGGTACTTTAAATCTATGCTCCATTTTTTATCAACTGTATACAATAGGAAATAGATCCTTTTTAAGCACTCTGACGAGGTCAGTCATAATTTTATACACATTAATTTAAATTTCCCTTCATATCCTTTACTGCATAGAAAACAACCCAACCTCTCCAATCTTTCCTTGTAACCAAAATTCTCAGTTTCTGGCAAAATCCTTCTGTGTGCTCAATTGTGATCATATCCTCCCTGTAATGCAGGCATCTGGACTGTACTCAACTTTAGCAGAGGACTAATTAGTGTTTAACAATTCCAGCATCTCCTTGCTCCTCTGTTTTAAGCCTTAGCAAATAAGGGGAAGTATTCCATAGGTCTTCTAGATCATTCAGTCTAGCTGACCTCCTATCTTCAGGGATCTGTACACATACACTTGAAGGTGCTTCGCTTTCTCTACACTTATAAGAATCTTACCATTTATTGTGTACACACTTGCCTTGTTTGTCTTCTCAAGTACATTTCCTTAAACTTTCTGGATTTTCCATTTGCCATTATTTTTGCCACCCAATTAGTGCACTGATATCTTCCCAGACTCTCCTGCTTTTGTCTTCACTATTAACCACCATATAATTTCTTTTTAGAAGGAGAGAAGAGCTCTGGATCATTCCACCGTTAGACGTTTGCTCTACCACTTTTGCTTCCAGAGTCAGAAGGTTGTGAGTTTGACCCTCCACTCATCTAGACTTCACAAAAATCAAAATTGAGCTTCCTTCCTGAGGAAGCACTGCACTGTTGAACGTGCTACCTTTTAGAATTAAATAAAGGCCCATTTATCACAAAACAAAATACTACAATTCTGGAAATCAGAAAATGCTGGAGAAAGTCAGTAAGTCTGGCAGTATCAGTGGAGAGGAAGAAAAGTGGACCCTTCTGAAGATTCATATGGGTCTCAAATCATTAACTCTGTGTCCCTGCTGATTAATTCTGCCTGAAACATTGAGCTTCCCCAGCACCTTGAAAATATCCCCATTTCTCCTCTCAGGACAATGTACAGACCCTATGACACTACATTGAAGAAGAGCGGGAGAGTTATGCCTGGTGTTCTGGCCAATACCTATCCCACGTTCAACACCACAACAGCAAATTATCTATTCATCAACACATTGCACATCATGACCTTCCACGAACAACAAATTAGCTCCACTTTTCCTGCCTTAAACAATGCTTTGAAAATTTTAAAGTGACTGTAAAGGGCTTTGGGATGTCCTGTGGGTATGAGAGGCAACAGGTAAATGCAAATTCTTTTCTTCTCCATCTGAGGCAATTCCTGATTAGATAAATTGTACCTAATCCTGGAAAGTTAATGCAACAGGAGATGTTTATTTTTACATTGGATGAGATTTTCAATATATTTATCATTGATAAGTGGGTGCTAAGCCTCTATCTTAGGTGAAGTTTAATGGTTTATAAAGGTGTAAAATCTTGTCTATGTGCAAACAGGAGAAATAGGTGAAAATTAATATATTTTGTGCCCTTAAGTTACTCTAGTGTAAGGTCTTTACTGGCACAGCTCTGTGTGCTGAGAGTCTAACCTTGGCAAAACAGAAGAGAAAGTACTGCAACTTAGATTGTTAAGTTTAGGTTGTTCAACAGAGGGCAACAACAACTTGAAATTGTAAAGCACCTACAAGGATGTACATGCTAGACCGAGTCTGTAGCAGATGGTGATGGCAACCAGTGAGAGGGCAAAAGATACTAGACCTCATCCTCACCAGACTGCCTGCCACATATGCATCTGTCCATGACATTATCAGTAAGACTGACCATCGTACAGTCCTTGTGGAGACAAGTACCTCTTCACATTGGGGATACCTTCCATTGTGTCATGTGGTATTATCACCATGCTAAATAGGACTGACTTATCTAACAGCTCAAGCCTGGGCATCCGTGAGGTGTTGTGTGCCATCAGCAGCAGCTGAATTATGCTCCCGACACAATCTGAAACCTCATGGTTTGGCATATCCCCACTGCCATCTAGCCAGGGGAATCAACCCTGGTTAATGAAGAGTACAGGAGGGCATGCCTACAGCAGTGCCAGGTATACCTGAAAATGAGGTTGTGCTGGTCAACAACACAACTGCTTGTGTGCCAAAAAGCATAAGCAACAAGTGATAGAGCTGTGCAAATCCACATCAAAAAATCAGATCTAAGCCCTACAGTTCTGCCACATCCAGTTTGATTGACCGTGCACAATTAAACAAATCACAAATCACAAAGTACCCTCCACAAACATCCCCATTTTCAATGCTGCAAGAGCCCACATTAATGCAGATCATGAGGCTGAAAATTTTGCAACAATCTTCGACTAGAAGAGTTGAATAGATGATCTGATCCAGAGGTCCCCAGCATCATAAGTACCAGTCTTCAACCAATTCAACTCTGTGATATCAAGAAATAGCTGAAGGTACTGGATATTGCAAAGGCTAAGGGTTTCAACAACATTCTGGGAATAGTCCTGAAGACTTGCACTCCAGAACGTGTCATGCTCCTGGGCAAGCTGTTCCAGGACAGCCAATTTGCCAATATCTACCCGCTCCCCTTTCCGATATACTCCACAGTCCGTCCTCCCCCACCCCTCGGCTGTGTCTCGTTTATGCCTTGTTAACTTTGTTATTAGAAGAGTGGACCCATTTTCTCCTGTTCACAGCTAACATTACATTAATTTTAAGGTCATTCTCAAGGGCAATTTTGTATTCCGTTCCCCTGGCAATAAATGATAACATCCTAACAGCTTTCCTAATTACTTGCTGTACCTGCATGCTAATCATTTGTGATTCATACACAAAGACACCTAGATCCTTCTGCATCTCTAAGCTCAGCAACCTCTCACCATTTAGATTAAACAATTTTCTATTCTTCCTGCCACTTTCCCACATTACACTCATTTACTGGGCTTTTTCCCGCTTACTTACCCTGTAGATTTACCATTTTAGCTTCCTTTTGCCCTCTTTACAACTTGCTTTCCTACCTATTTTTGTGCCTTCAGCAAATTTAGCAACCATACTCTCAGCCCCTTTATTCAAGTCATTTATATAAATTCTGGGAATCTTTAAGTGCAGTGCATCCACTGTTTACTTCCATATATTACTTCCTGAAAGAACAACAAGCATGATTTGCCTTTCTCAAGGCAGATTAGTTTACTGTACCAGATAATTTTGATAATTTCCTAAGTACCCTGCTATAATGCATTTAACGAAAGCTTCTAATATTTTACCTATAACAGATGGTAAGCTAACTGGCTTGTAGATTTCTGTTTTCTGTCTCCCTTTTTTTGAATGAAGGAGTTGATTCAGTAATTTCTAATTTATGGAACCCTTTCCCAAATCAAGATAATTTTGGAAAATTAAAACCAGAGCCACTTCATTTAAGATTTGGGGAAGAAGCCTTACTGCACCCACGGACTTGTTGGCCCACAGCTCCAATAATTTGCTTAATATGTATTAATTGTATTTCATTGTATCTTCTGGAAAAGCAGCTCAACTTTCATCAACATTTATTGCCTTTTTCTCTGTGTAAAATAAATTGTTTTGGATTGGCAGAGCTTATTTGGATATGGATGCCACCCTCTCTGAAGAGCAGATTCAAAAGTATGCTGATTCTGCACTGGTGTATGTAAACAGTATTGTCAAAGAGCTGCGACGACTGTTTCTTGTGCAAGACCTTGTGGATTCTCTGAAAGTAAGAGCATCGAAGTCATTTTCTCTTATTGTTTAATGTTAAGTACTGTCAATTGAATTTTCACCCAGCATTTAGTTTGTTAAGAAGATTAATACTGCCTTCCTTTGTCATTGAAGAATCCCCTGTGATTCTTCTTTTGTTACTCCCACAACTATATTCCTTGTATTCCCCAAATACCTGTTGTATTGCCGACTTAACCATGGAGTCTGGACTCAACCAATGAATATATATCTTGCATAATCTGGTCACAAATAATTATCACACAGTGCACCAATATTTGCTGTGTTCACCTAAAGTGTGCAGGATTATGACAATGTTGTAAACAGATTTTATTCCTTGCTCCCTAGATAAAACTTTAATTTTCTTTGATTATTTCATCCCTTCTTACCACAAAATGCTTTTGAAATCTGTTCATTATTTAATCTTGTTTCTCTCCTTCTGACAACATAAATGAACAGGAATGTTTTCCACTGCTTCACCGATCAGTGAGCAAACCTTGCTGTCTTTATCCTCTTCTTAGAGTAGAATTTTTTTTGCACAGTTCATATTTTGAATATATCTGATTGACTGTTATTATACAAATGTTGTCATTTATCACGTTCCCTATTTTGGAGCCTTCTCTTAAACAAGAACAGCATTATAGTGGAGCGCTAGGCATCAATTTGATCTGTGTTGTAATACATGTCCACTACTTCTATTGATAAGTCTATGAACCAAAATTAGACCTTGCCATTAAAGTTACCTGCAATTGTTTAACCAGGGCATACAATGTTACGGGATGTGAATTTGAATGCTTATTTGATTTGAAAAGACAATATGTCAGACATTATTCATAGCAGAGAATAAGTAGACTTGTTCATGGGCAGTTAACATTATTTTTGACACTGTCTAATACAGAGGTCTGGATCCAGTTCAGTGGTTGAGTGGCAAAATCAAAATACTGTGAATGCTGGAAAGCTGAAACAAAAACAAAATTGCTGAAAATACTCAGAATGTCTAACAGAATTTTACCACTGCCTCGCAAGATGCTGTATTCAGGATGAAAAAGGGGTCCTTAAGCAAGAACGTGCTAGCAGTTGCACCAGTTCAACAACTTACCCAGGGGCAACCATATAATTGGCTACCTCCAGGTCTACCATCCAGTTAAGGACAGTGGGCCGGCTCCCACTGCGTGTGTTCCTCATCCAGTCAATGGGCAATTAAACCCTCACAACCTCACCAGGAAAGGTACGGAATCATGTGGAAGACTAAGAGCAGATTTTCTAGAAGTTTTCAAAAAATAAAAACCAGAAGCACCAAGCAGACAGGCACCTCCACATAACCCTTTGGGACTAAGGGTTGAGCCTTCCCTGCTGGCAGCCTCCTCTTTATGGACCTGAAGAATCAGTCAAAGTAGAGTCCCTGATTGACTGCCTGCACTGTGTCAAGGAACCATTCTGACCCCTTCTATTTTCCAGGCCCCTCCCTCCCAGCCACCGCTGCAGGGATTTTGAAAATCCTGACGAATGTTTCAGGCCAATGATACTTTATCAGAAGTTCTTGTGAAAAGTCACAATTGAGTTAGTGAGGCAAACCAAATAGATACAAGTGTACTTTCCTTTGGGGCATAATTACAGGTTTATGTTCGAAGCACCTTAGAACTAAACGTATACCAACAGAAATAAGTCACTATTGGTGCCTAATGGAAATGTGAACTAATGGTATATGTGAGAGATAGTAGGAACTGCAGATGCTGGAGAATCCGAGATAACAAGGTGTGGAGCTGGATGAACACAGCAGGCCAAGCAGCATCATAGGAACAGGAAAGCTTGACGTTTCGGGCCTAGACCCTTCATCAGAAAAGAATAGTATATGTATTTTTTTGAAAATTTTGAAACATTTTTGAAAATTTAAACTTTAAACTGTCCTTCCTGCACATTGTGCACTGGATATTTAAGGAGATAGAACTGTGAAAGAATTTCAAATTTTAAATGAGTTGTTCTGAAGCCTAAAATATACATCCAATGATATAGAAAATACAGTGCGGTATCAAGGAGGATAAATTGAAAAACTTACTCTCAAAAATCACAATGGTGTTTCCTGCAGCACCTACAATTCTGAGCTTTGTTTTCCACTTGTATTCATCGTGCAAAATTCCTAATAAAGCTGAACAGCCCATCATAGAACAAACCGGTTGTTTCTACTTGTAAAATTCTTTGGAGAAAAAAAAACTCTTCATTGAAGTGCAATCTGTACCAGGAATCATCCACTTCAACCAATGTTTTCACAATCCTGGACAGACGTAGAATTTGACATACGCTGTCTGTCTGGTTGGGCCATATCACACATCCTTTTGATTGATTTTTACCGCATTTTCTCAATGGTTTCGGACAGAATCCTCCTTGATTGTACCACAAATTTTATTTGCTACAATCCATTTAATGGCTTAGCAAGCAAAATATTACATTAAAAATACAACTTTTACTTTTTACCCCATTAGAAATTCTATAAGCATATTACCTTGTAATGTGATATTTAAACTAATTGACACTAAGACATGGGGAGGAAATAAAAATAATGCCTATTCCATCCTTCTCTCTTTTTTTTGTCTATTTTAAACAAAAGCTCATTAAAGCACATTAGGAGGATTGATTAAAAGCGAGGGTCCAGGGGCAAGTTTCAACGGGCATAGATTTAAAATTACGTGTAAGCAAAGCAAGGGTCATGTGAGAAAAAAACTTTTTTCACACTGCAAGTGTTTAGGGCATGAGAGGATACAGGGAGACAGAAGGTGAATTACTCACAGCAGAATTCACTATCTCTGGTCTGCTCTTCCAGCAGCTGCACTGATCCAGTTCAGTTTCCAACTGCTGGTAATCCCCAGGATCTTGGTAGCAATATTGCATTTTCAAATTTTTCAAACATTCAACACAAAATATTGGCGAATCTCCTACAGCACTGCAAAGAAAGAAAATAACTCTAGTTATATAATTTTTAATATCTATCAAAGGATGGAATTTGCTTATTGGCTATAGATTGCTTCCCACTTTACAATTAATTTTTGATATACTTGGATGCCATTTGGATTGTTGATCTGTTTTAAATTGAAATATGTAACATCAAAACAGTGAGTTTCTATTTGTGAATTTCATGTTTAACTGTTTTGGTTTAGTTTGCAGTGCTGATGTGGCTGTTGACCTATGTTGGAGCTATCTTCAATGGCTTGACCTTGATGATTATGGGTAATTATGTTCTAACACAGAACTCAGAAAAAATTGATCAGTTTTACTGCTGTGTATTTCACAAGTTTGTGAGCAAAGTAGCAATGCATGTCTGTGTCAGCCTTAATTTAGCTATCCAACTTAATCCTAAATGTTTCAAACTGGTATTTGTGCATCAGTGCTGAAGTGACTTCGAAAAGTTAGGCTGTTGCTGCATATCAGCACTTTCTTAAATTGGGTGTAAATATTCCAGGAACATAATGGGTAATGAAGAAAAGTTGTGGAGTGATTGATCTACCCACATTTAACTATGAGCTCAGCAAAACAAGGGGAGTTGAACCAGCAATAGGGTCTCAATAATAAAACTTTTGAGTATAATGCTCTATTTAAAAGGTTTGCAGAATACCCTTTACCAACATTGATCTCTATGCTAATTCAACCCACATGGATTTTGTTCCTTGTCTCGGTGTAACCTTATTCTATACCACACCAAGAAAGCCCTCGGCACAGTTGTGTGCTCTGGAAACTAAACTGGTGAACGCCCAGGGCAGATGTCAGTGGGACCAATTTTGAATTCTTCTCCATTTCCATTATTGAATTGGTTTCTTGGTCTTATTCACATCTACCAGCGCTTGGGCAGGTGACCAAATAGGATTGATGTAGTATCCAATCAAAAACGCAGCAACATCACCTCAGTCCTGTCCAGCATTACCCTTTGTATTTCATCAGTAGTTTGCTTTTCCAATCAATTAGGAATAAACTTCCAAGGGGATTATCCACTCTGATAAGACAAATAGAAAAGATTGTTTTTTTTCAAACCATGAGAGACTGGAAAATGTGTACATTCAGAGGGTGTCCCTATTGCATGAATCACAGGAGGAAACATACAGCAATTAGGAAAGCAAAGTTATCATTCAATACCTTCATTAGAAGCTGCAAACATGGCAGGTGTAGTGAGTTAATTAAGTGAGAGCTGAAATTCAAAAATGATGACTTCATACTGAAAAGCTAATTCAAAATCATGCCAATGGCAGGTGGAGCATTACGACACTGTCCTGTGATGGTTTCCTACATGTAATACATTTGCATAGCATTATTCCTCATGATCTAGACCTTTGTGAAATTAAGTCCTACATCCATTAAGTTAACAGTTCGCAGTAACCATGTGACACCCAATTTTTCTTCATTTAAATGAGATATGCACCAGTCTGCTTTGAGTAATTGTGTCTGAAGTAAACGTGTGTTCATGTGGAACTCTGCAGCATAAGAGAGGGGGAGAAAAAGAATGACACCTTGACTTGATAGTCAGGACTGGCAAGGACAAGTGAGGGGTGAGGCATGTTTGGGACTTTTGGGCATAAGAACATAAAATATAGGAGCAGGAGTAGACCATCTGGCCCATCAAGCCTGCTCATGGCTGATCTTTTCGTGGACTAAGCTCCACCTACGCACCAGCTCATTGTAACTCTTAATTCCTTTACTGTTCAAAAATCTATCTATCTTTGCCTTAAAACTATTCAACAATGCAGCCTCAACTGCTTCACATGAGCAGAGAATTCCACAGATTCACAACCCTTTAGGTGAAGGAGTTCCTCGTCAGCTAAATCTGCTCCCCCTTATTTTGAGGCTATGCCCTGTAAGTATAGTTGCACCGGCCAGTGGAAACAACCTCCCTGCATCTGGCTTATCTATTCCTTTCATAATTTTTATATGTTTCTATAAGATTCCCCTCATTCTACTAAATTCTAATGAATATAATCCCAGTCTACTCAGCCTCTCCTCATAAATCGACCCCTTCATTACCCAAATCAAACCAGTGAACCTCCTCTGCACCCTTTCCAGTGCCGGTACATCCCTTCTCAAGTAAGAAGACCAAAACTGTACACAGTACTCCAGATGTGACCTGACCAGCACCCTGTACAGCTGCAACATAACCTCTCTGGTTTTAAACTCAGTCCCTTTAGCAGTGAAGGATAATATTCCATTTGCCTTCTTAATTACCTGTTGCAATCTGCAAACCAACCTGCGATTCACTCACAAGGGCACCCACGTACCCCTGCACAGCAGCATGCTGCAATTTTTCACCATTTAAGTAATAATCAGTTTTGCTGTTATTCCTACCAAAATAAATGACTTCACATTTACCAACATTGTACTCCATCTGCCAGACACTTGCCCACTCACTTAACCAATCTATAGCCCTCTAAACACTCTGTGTCCTCTGCATACTTTGCTCTACCACTCATTTCAGGGAACTTTGACACACTACACTTGGTCTCCAACTCTAAATCATCTATGTGAATTGTAAACATTTGTGGTCCCAGCACTGATCGCTGCGGTACATCACTAGCTACTGATTACCAACCAGAAAAACACCCATTGATCCCAGTCTGTTAGCTAACCAATCTTCTATCCATGCTAATACATTGCCCGTAATGCCGTACACTTTTATTGTATGCAGCAGCCTTTGTGCGGCACTTTGTTGAATGTCTTCTGGAAATCCAGATCCTTCACATCCATAGGTTCCCCATTATCCATCACACTTGTACTGTCCTCAAAGAATTCCAGTGAATTAGTTACACATGACCTGCCTTTCATGAAATCCATGCTACATCTGCCCAATGGGCAGGAATGTGGAAGACTGAACAAGGCTTCTGGTTGAAACAGCACATGGAATCAAGCGGAAGTGTGCAGTGTGTTGGACCTGGTGTTTTGGGTGTGGTCATGAACTGTGGGGGCAATCAGTAAAGATAAACAAAATGAGGGGCCTAAGGACAGTGTCAGTACTGTCCACAGTTGGATGCAATGAGTCAAACTCAAAGTGGTGGCTGTAAAAGAGAATGTTCACAGTCATGAGGGGAAGTTTGATTTAGGAGGGGTTTAGGCCCAGTCTGAGGTTGTGATATTTAAAGGTATCATAGGGCATATCATGGAATCAAATGTCATCTCTAAGAATAACGTAGGAAGGCGTTGGATCAGAGGAGAAATCTCAATGGCGACAGAGATAACCCTGGGAAGGAGAGATGGCACGTTCACGTCCATAATAGGTGGTCAAGGGTGATGGGAAGAGGTTCAAGGAATGTAGGAAGAAGGCGCAGAGAGTTTTTTACAAAAGAAAGGTGAAGGGTCAGGGTTTGTAACCTGTCTGGATTGGCACACCATGCATTAATTCCACCTTAATAGTAAAGAATAACCGAACAGCAATTATATAGGACCATGATAGGATCACACCTCTCATGCCATATCCAGATTTTGTCACCTTACCAAAGTAAGGCCATCAGTACTGAGAAGAAAGAGGACTTGTGGCCATTCCTGTTGCTGTGCTGGATTGATTAAGAGGTGTCAATGCCTCCCACTGCCTTTCACCCTTTGATCACCTTTAGTTAACTGCCAGAATCCATTATTACTGGGGGACAGCTCCACAATGAAGACAGTGTAGGTGGTGCCATAATCACACTCCATTAGTCACTTAATGGGTCTACTTGGCTATATATATATACAAGATGGGTAACTGCCTGCACAGTGATCCCATATCTGGCAATATTGCTCGAAGGAAGGAACCTGTCAGGTGGCTGGCTGGACGTGCTCTTTTTCTTTGGTACTGCCTCCTATCCCACTAGTGTCTGGCAGCCCTCGAGCTGAATCTGTTCAATTTAATCCCACACTCCATGGGTCGTGCTTCAGTGGTGAACACATTTTGCATGAGCTTGATAAGGTAGCCAGATTTCAGATGTTTTCTTGAAGTATCTGTCTTGTCAAGTAGGGACTTCATTACACAATCCTTATTTGATATCTACAAAAATGAGCCTTCCCTGCTCCTTCTATTCTTCCTATTATCCCAACCAAAATGGACAAGTGTACTACAGACAACGGATCAAAACAGGACCCCTGGTACTTTAGTGATTATGTTTGCATTTATACATGTTGACTTTGGGGAATTCTCAACACCAATTATAACCAACTGAATTTGCTTAGTGTCTTTTTAATTGAGATAAAATCAACTGATCCTGACGGAATTTTTTCTAGTTTGAGGTATGATTTCAGATTTGCCTGTCTTGCACTCCTGTTATTCATTTCTATAATTACAGTTTGTATTCCTCTTACAGTAACTTTAGCATGTTAAAGACAGGAATCATATCTATCTGTTCTCTCATTCTCTCAATTCAAATCTTTGACTTTTAAGTTTTAACAAAAATTTTGATGCTGTATAATCTCTAGGAGGAATTGTGTAAGATTGGCTATATCACTGTCTCGGCACAAATTAATATGTTGATGTTCTTTTCCAGCTGTCGTTTCTATGTTTACCTTGCCTGTTGTATATGAGAAATACCAGGTAAATCCCTTATTAATTTTCAGATACAGGATAAACTATAAGAATCTATGTGTATTAGACCTAGTTTTATAGTAGTTACTATATTTATTTTAATAATTGTTTTATGGTTACCTATGCAGGCACAAATCGACCAGTATTTGGGACTGGTGAGGACCCATGTTAATTCTGTGGTGGCAAAGTAAGTTTGACACTGGAGCTAATCCCTTTGCAGAAACTGAGGAAACAGGATGTCCAAGAGATAATAGGAACTGCAGATGCTGGAGAATCTGAGATAACAAGGTGTGGGGCTGGATGAACACAGCAGGCCAAGCAGCATCAGACGAGCAGGAAAGCTTGACGTTTTGGGCCTAGACCCTTCATCAGACTAGGCCCGAAACGTCAAGCTTTCCTGCTCCTATGATGCTGCTTGGCCTGCTGTGTTCATCCAGCTCCACACCTAAACAGGATGTCCAAATTAGCTTTTTCTAATGAACACATACAAAAATCAAAATGTGAATGAAGATAAAATCACAGTTTCGGTAAATATGAAAATATTCTAGGCACACATGACATTTGTCCCTATGCTACTAATGTTGCGAACAATTTCATCTCCACAGATTCTTTTTCATTTTAAAAGAAGAAGCCGTTGTCATACCCAAGCTCTCAATTTTTTTTTTAAATTGACTCACGGAATGTGGTCATCTCTAACTAGGCCAGCATTTATTACCCGTCCCTGTTATGTCAACTCCTCTGCCTCTACAGTCTATCTCCATTGTTCTTACTTCATTTTTCCCCTAAGGCTTTTGAAAGTGTTGCCTCCTTCCAAATTTGTGTATATTGCTTGAACGTTGGTCAGATTTCTGCCCCTGCCACAGCGCTGAAAGAACCCTAACCAAAATCATGTGACATCTTTTGTGACTCTAAGTGTGGTGCGTCCTCCTTTTACACCCTTCTCAATTTCTTTAAGCTTTTAACAGTCATGATATTATTCTGCTGCAATATATGTTTCTTCAAATGTATTCTTTAACTGTAGTGTATTAGTTGACATGTGGGTAAAACAAAGATATTCATAATGTACCTGACTTTGTACTTAGTTCTTCACCAGTCACTGTTGGAGAATTGGCAGGAGAATGGTAGCTTCCTCAAATCCCACAACCCCCTGGGCCTGCCATTTGAGTGGGTGGTATTGAGAGAAATTAAATGTTGCTGAAATCATAACTACACTTGTATTCAAATAGTTATGCGATCCTTAACGATCTGATTTTAAGGAGAGATGTTTAATGAAACAAATACTCTTAATAATTCCATTAGCTCCATCACAATGTTGAGAATGCTGTTCTTTTAAGGAAGCAGAGCTTCTGGATTGACTTGTTACCTGATTGTTGGGAGTGCATTCCTCCGCATTATACTCTTGTATTTCTTTTGTGCATCATGTATGAATTCCTTTCCGCAAATATTCAAGCAAAATATTACATGGTGAATGAAAGAAGTTTTATTTGATTCACTTTCCCACAGGAGTTACTGCAGTGCAGTTAGAAGAGTCAGACATTGTCTATTTAATGTAAACTAGATTTGTGATGAGGTAGCTCTGTTCTGAGTTCAGCTTTGTAACAGGCTGAGGACGTTACCAGTGGCAAGGCCTTAGGAAATCTATCCTTATCATTAATTGCGTGTGTATTTCAAAGGATATAGATTCCTCTTTTTCTCCCAAAGAAGAATGATAAATCTGTTACTACTGCATATTAAATCAAATGATAAATTTTAATGCTTTACCTTTCTCATTAAATGGCATAAAAATGTGGGTCAGGTAGTCCTGTTGCCCAAAATGAGCTTCCCTGTAAAACGGTAATGCTTAAATCTGTACTGACATAAAACAAGTCTTGAATGGCAACCAAGGAAGAACTTTAGAAGAAGCTTGCATTCACAAGGACAATGGGCTGCAGAACGGTACAATAAAATCTGGAATTGGGAGCCAGCCACAATGACAGTAATAATGAAATTATCAATGTCATAAAAACCACCCAGTCTCACTTACTTCCTTTAGGGAAGGAAATCTACCATCCTCACTTGGTCTGGCCTATGTCCAAACCCTCAGCAATGTGGTTGCTTCTCAACAGCTCTCCAGGGAATAGGGGACGAATGACAAATTCTGGCTTTGCCAGCAATACTTCCATCAAATGAATAAAAGCAGAAAAAGTCACTAAGTGTTACAGAGACAATAAGCCGCGTGAATCAGCAGTATAAAAGGGGAAAAGAACTGTAAAAATAGTTTTTAAAGAATCAGTCGAGTTTAAGAGAAAAGTCATGCTGCACAAGCTGGGAATTACAGGTCCTCATTAGTGTAAGAGCCTGAGGCCCATCCAAGGCCTCACTCTCCACCTATTAAATTGTGGCCAGGTCAGGATGAACTGGAAAGCTACAGGAAAGGCACAAATGGAGTTTCACAGACCACCCCCAACCCCCCCCCCACACCCCCGTCAATCCCTCCAACATCTGCAAACAGCTGGAGAAGACTGCATAATTCAGCACACACAGTTTTCTTCCAAGATATATAATTTTCCCTTTCATTTCTGAAGATTGACCTCAGATACATCTGGCTGCATTTATACTGCTTCCTTTGTTTGCATGCAAAGCACTTTGAACTGCTGATAAAAATAATGATGGTAGTATAAGTTGGGGAAAATGCTACCGATGCTGGAAATTGGAAATAAAAGCCGGAAATGGTGGAAGTATCAGCAGCTCCAGCAGGATCTACATAGAGAGAAAATGAGAAGCAACTGAGTCCTGATAAAAGCCTGTCAACCTGAAACATTAATTTGATTTCCCTCTCTGAAGAAACTCCTCCACCTGACTTGCAAAATGTTTCTAGTGTTTTCTATTAATCATTTTGCTATAAACATGGAGTTGAGTTATGAATTAACTAAAACCAATGTGAGAGCCTTTTAGAAAACCATCTTGTGTCACTGCACTTACTCTTCTGAAATCACATGACTGTAGCAATTTGATTACTTCTAAGTTATATAATTCTCTTACCCACTCCTTCCCCCTGCCTTTTTATTATCTTTTATTCAGGATTCAAGCTAAAATACCAGGAGCAAAACGAAAGACTGAGTAAGAGCAGTGTGAAGAGAGACTGTTGGCACAAGAAAGGGCGTCTGGAGCAGAAGCTTTTCTGTATTCTTCAAATTAATCAGACTTGTCTTGGAGAGTTGTTGTCCCATTTGTCAGCATCATGATTTTAGAAACACACAGCACTGAGACAGTCCTCCTCCCATGCTGTTTCCAAATGATTAGAAAACTGCAATCACTTGTGTCGATCACTATAGTAAGGAGAACCAAGTAATAATTATTGTATTAGCCGTGTTTTTGTGTTGCTTATAAACAAATGCATGACGTTAAAAGAGTCTTAATTATATTTAACTTTCTAGTGTTTTCTGCTGCAATGGCGGTGCTTATAACTTTTAATGTTACTTGTGGCTAGGGCATTTCTGCTTTAGTGCACTTTTGCAATAGTCTAATTGCTCCGAAGTCACTGAGTCAGTCTGGCTTTATTGAGTAAAACAATAGAACAGTGGATCGATGTTTTGGTGTTTATCCAGTACAAAAGTTCTGAGGATTATGTACTGTAATTGTGGCATTTGGTTTTGTAAACTAAAGAAATACAAAGCTCATGTTTTTCGAACTATTGTCATACTATTAAAGAAGTATGGAAATAGGCTGCTGGCTTTTCTTCCCTCCCTGGCAATTCTACTGCAATTTCTGTTTGATGAAACTTCGCTAAAGTGCAGGTTTTAATTCCTGCTGAGACAGCAATTTTGAGTTGGATGCCCAGTAGACTTCAGTCTCGGGCTCTTATTTGGATGTTCTTGGTCAGTTGCACTTTCCATTAGAAAGTAGCAACTGCTGAGACATTTAGTACAAAGATCAGGCTGCATCGCATGTAGCGAGGTTAATGGAAGCACTTTGCACCTTCTACTCTGTGAAGGAAAGGCTCTTGAAAATTATCTTTAAGGACTTTTTTTGTTTTGCTGCCCAACAGCTGTACATGGCAGAGTGACTGTTACAAGCACTCAAACAAAAATGGGACAAAATGTCATCCAGGTCCCATATGCTTCATGATACATGCATTTATCAATGATGCTTTCCTTGATATCTAAAATGGAATACTTTATTGACTGAATATAATGGGGGAAAGTGTGAGGCTCTGCACCTTTGTAGAGAGCTGGATATTATTGAAGTGGAGAAAGACTGCTGAAAGCTACAGCACAGAGGGATTTGAGAGTCCTCATCCGTAAATCCTCAAAAGCTCTCCAGATTTTTTTTGCACCATGACTGGATTATATCCTCTAAGGCCCATCTGCTACCCTTCAATACCAGGAGTCTGCAGCATGTATAGAAGCAGACTGAAGTAATGACCAGTACCTTCAGGAAAGGAGGGAAGAAATCAACAGGTTTGTGGGTTGAATCTTAATTGTTTTTTTCGTAAATTCAAATTGCATCAAATTATTTCATGGCTTTCTTGCCACAAGGCCTGGTGCATTTCCTCACTGTAACTTAGCAAACATACATCATTAATTGCCTACCAAGTCTGCAGCATCTCTCACATCCAATTTCTGCTTCTCTTACTGTGTGCCCTTCCAGGGACAACTCACCACTCAACCGATATCCACCAAAACCACAGCAAGACTTGTGCCTGCATCATCTTTAAAAGCCGATTGTACGCCTGGACAAGCACTGTCTGTCTGGAGCTGGGTGCATGCCCCTGAATGCACACTGTGGCATTACTATAATAGTTACCAATGCAGCTAACGGTACAGCATTGAAGTACAGAAGTATCCTATCATTGGATCAGAGTTGTGGCATTAGGGTTTTCTGAGACTGGCACATGTCTGATGCCAATGTCTGTGGACATTGAACGTATATGGCCTGTGCTCTTGCGACATGTTGAGAGTGATCATTCGGAGAAAGTAGCGAGCTGAATCAGTTGCTAACTCTGCTTTCCTTGTTGCATTTTCTTAACATCCAGCTCTTTTGATGAGCTTGGGAGTCTGCATATGAATGAGGCCAGTTGAGTTGTAAATAAATTGTTTAAGAATCAATAGTAACCAGCAATTGGCATCTCGCTGCTGCCGAATGTGAATCTCACCAAGCCACGAGCAAAAAGCATAAAAGATTCTAGAATCCCAATAATATGGAAGCAGGCCATTCAGTCCACACTGACCCTCCAAAGACCATCCCACCCGGACCCACTCTCCTATCCTATAACCCTGCAGTTCCCATGGCTAATCCACCTAGCCTGGACATCAGTGGCAATTTAACATGGTCAATCCACCTAAACAGCATATCTTTGGACTATGGGAGGAAAAGACATGGCGAGAACGTGCAAACTCCACTTAGACAGTCACCTGAGGGTGGAATCAAAGCCGGATGCCTAGGGCTGTGAGGCAGCAATGTCGCCCAGGATGAAGCAAGATTACTTCAACATCAAAATGGCCCTTGCTGCACTTGTCACCCAATTCTGCCACACATCTTGTCGTAGTCCACTTTGGTTGGATCCTTATAAGATTCTTCCCAAAGGATAACTGCACAAAAGACCCTTTCTGGCATTTGGTATTTGTCTTTAGCATTAAACACCAAAGTATATTGATTGTATATCAAAATAATTAATGATCCTCAACAAATGAATTATGAAGAACATGAAAGAACCTTATTAAGTATAATGATTTGGAAGCTCAGCTTAAATTTATATTGAACTGGAACCATTTAACTTCCGCAAGTGGGATTATCAGTATGAAATCTAAGGTTGAATGAGTGAGATAACAAATAGGATCTCCATTAGTCAGAAGATAACATTTAAATATTTTATCTAAATTAATTAAACTCATTTATATGTTATTTAATTTTAAATTCTGACAATAACTGTGATAATAAAAAAAATCACACCTTCCAGATTTGACAGAAACTGGAATCAAGGCTTCAGAGGAATATCAGGAATATGCCAGACGGTAGCTGTAAATGTCAAATAAAATGCTTAATACAGTGAGCTGACCCTGGACGAGCCTTGATGTAGCACATACTGCTATTACAAAAGAAACATGAACACTGAACTTGAAGCTAAGTCAGGCATTTTGCTCAGGCAGGGTTAGGAAACTGTAGCAAGGGGGAAGAGTCCGAGGGGTGGCAGGTTTTAGAGGCTGACGAAAGCAAGGCACAAAGGTGGATCCATTTTTTTGAGATGCCCTTGATGCGCACAATGGGCTCCTCAAGCAATGTAGTCTCCTTCTTACCCACCTGTGCAGTGAAATGTGTTTGGCTGATTATGGTTCCCACTATGTTCCCATCAGCACATGCTATAGCAAAAGAGGCAGAATGAGCTCCTTCAGTGGCCATTTGTTGGACACTTAAGGACCTCAATAGGCATCAGAATGAACAGACTAAATGATGCTTTGACCAACTCCCCAAATAAAGAGACTAGATCTGGAATGGATAGTGTTTGGAAGAATGCAATTGTGTAGTTGGAATAGTGCACTGGCTGCCCTAATGTAGTCATGTGATTTCAACCTGTATTGTAAGTGCCTTTGTGTGCCATGGCAGGAATTAAACAGATCACATGAAGCACAATCCATCAGAGAATGAGGGAATTTCAGAGTTTTAAGACAGCCAGCCATTGAATAAAACAGCAAGGCAGAAGAAAAGAAGCCTGCAGTCTGCAACTTTGAATTACTAGGTGAGTAAAAATAGCTGTGCATTTTCAATTCCCTGTTGCTGTAGGAATGCAGGGGGATAAGACAGAATTGGCTTTTATTCCTGTTAGTGACAAACCTGTAAAATAGCTATAAAGTTCATGAAAACTCCTGAGCAATTAAGAATAGCAACTGTGCTATCAGTGTTGAAGAAGGGTACTACAAGCTGTACTGCAGCCAGTTCTCACTAAGGAGGCAAAAAAAAAGACTGAATAGCTTTTGAGGGCTTTGAAGACGCACTTTGAACCCATATTAATGTTACTTATGAACGGTATGAATTCAATGTCAAGGAGAGGAAGACTATTGACCAGTATTTGACTGCATTGTCACATCCAGCTAAATTATGAGAGTTTGGTCCTATGATGCTGCTTGGCCTGCTGTGTTCATCCAGCTCTACACCTTGTTCTCTCAGATTCTCCAGCATTTGCAGTTCCTACTATCTCTGAAACAATCAGAGATAGGACTGTTTTAGGCAAAAGAGCTCTCACACCTGTATTATCTATCAGCAGCTGAGGCAGCAAACACACTGCATGTGCAGCAAGCAGGCAGCCTTATCTCGATATCTTAGGGGAGTCATCCTTACTGAAATTCATGTCAGTCAGGGGGTTCCAGCACAGTAAGACTAGGGCAGCCTCCCATACCAGTACAGGGGATTAGCCAGGATCAAGTGTCTGGGCAAGGTGTTTTCAGTAAGGGGATCTACGCTTCTGCAATCTGGGGAGTGGGTCATGGTCAGCCCAATGACTCCATAGTCGCCAGTCCAGGAATAGAGCCAATATGGGGTTGCTGGAGGTGCATAGCCATCAGTCAGGGATCTGGGTACTTTGTGTCTGGAACCACCCAGTTAGGTCATTCAAGGCAGTAGGCTTTGGTCAGTTCATTGGGTCTGTCCAAACAAAGTAAGAGGAAAGGAGGTTCGGCGGTGGGGGGTGGGGGGGCAATGCAGGGGTGCAGGGAGCTGGGTTGTTGTGGAAAGGGGATGGAACGTTTTCATGGTCAGGAGTACCATTTCTTAAAGTGAGGGGTTGGTGGTTGGACAATGTATGACTACACCTGGCAATGCGAAAGAAAATAGTTCTGACCCCATCCATAGGGGGCAGGATAAGTACCACAACTGGTGAAGGAGGAGGCTGCAAGTCCCACCAATGTGAGGCGCTTTAAAGGGAAATGCCATCACACATCGACCTATGCTTTTTACAGGGACAGACCCGTTGGTTCCCTAATCCATCACAATCCAAAAGTGTTGTCTCCCTGTTTGCTGTACATCTCCCTGCCCCAAATATCACTGACTACTTCATTTTCATGAACACTTTTGGACACAGAGATAAAGGAAAGAATAAGGATGTTTTAAGAAGATAACCCATAGCCCTACATTCACCCTGATCATCAACTACGTGCTGCAGCAGCCTCTCAACGCAGATAGATATACATGGTACCTCCTATACAAACATGATTAGGCTTCATGCTGGCACATGGGCAAGGAAACCTCCTGCTGATTATCACATACCATCCTCCCTCAGCTGATGAATCAGTATTCCTCAATGTTGAGCAATACTTGGAGGAAGCACTGAGGATGGCAAGGGCACAAAATGTACTCTGGGTGGGGGATTTCAATGTCCACCACCAAGAGTGGCTCAGCAGCAATACTACTGATCGAGCTGGTTGGGTCCTAAAGGACATAGCTGCTAGACTGGGTCTGCAGCTGGTGGTGAGGAAACCGACAAGGGGGAAGAACATACTTGACCTCACCCTTACCAATCTGCCTGCTGCAGTTGCATCTGGCTATGACAGCATCAGTAAGAGTGACCATCGCACAGTGCTTGTGGAGACGAAGTCCCGCCTTCACATTGAGAACAACCTCCATCATGTTGTGTGCCACTATCACTGTGCTAAATAGGACAGATTTCACACAGATCTAGCAACTCAAGACTGGGCATCCATGAGGCGCTGTGTGCCATCAACAGCAGTAGAATTGTACTCCAGCACAATCTGTAACCTCAAGGCCCAGCATATTCCCCCACTCAACCATTGCCATCAAGCTGGGGGAATCAATCCTGGTTCAATGAAGAGTGCAGGAGGGCATGCCAGGAGCAGCACCAGGCATATCTGAAGATGAGGTATCAACCTGATGAAGCCACCAAACAGGACTACTTGCATGCCAAACTGCAAAAGCAGCAAGTGATAGACAGAGCTAATTATCCCACAAACAATAGATCAGATAAGCTCTGCAGTCGTGCCACATCCAGTCATGAATGGTGGGGGACAATTAAACAGCTCACTAGAGGAGGAGGCTGCACAAACATCCCCATCCTCAATGATGGAAGGGCCCAGCACATCAGTGCAAAAGATAAGGCTG
Source organism: Ginglymostoma cirratum (assembly GCA_024137785.1). Lineage (NCBI taxonomy): Eukaryota > Metazoa > Chordata > Chondrichthyes > Orectolobiformes > Ginglymostomatidae > Ginglymostoma > Ginglymostoma cirratum. The sequence goes on along the minus strand of JAHRHZ010000133.1, from coordinate 55,168,868 downwards.
AAGCATTCACGGCAATCTTCAGCAAGAAGTGCTGAGTGGATGATCCATCTCAGCCACCTTCACTGGTCCCCAGCATTACAGATACCAGTTTTCAGCCAATTCGATTCACTCCATGTGATACCAAGAAATGGTTGGAGACACTGGATACAGCAAAGGCTACCAGCCCTGACAACATTCCGGCAATAGTACTGAAGACTTGTGCTCCAGAACTTGCCGCTCGCTTAGCCAAGCTGTTCCGGTACAGTTACAACACTGGTGTCTACCTGTTAACGTGGAAAATTGCCCAAGCATGTCCTGTACACAAAAAGCAGGACAAATCCAACCCGGCCAATTACCGCCCCATCAGTCTCCTCTCGATCATCAGTAAAGTGATGGAAGGTGTCATCAACAGCGCTATCAAGCAGCACCTGCTCAGAAATAATCTGCTCAGTGACGCCCAGTTTGTGTTCTGTCCGGGCCACTCAGCTCCTGATGTCATTACAGTCTTGGTTCAAATATGGACAAAAGAGCTGAATTCCAGAGGTGAGGTGAGAGTGACAGCCCTTTATATCAAGGCTGCATTTGACCGAATCTGGCGTCAAGGAGCCCGAGCAAAACTGGAATCAATGGGTATCAGGGAGCAAACGCTCCGGTGGTTGGAATCATACTTGACACATAGGAAGATGGTCTGGTTGTGGGAGGTCAATCTTCTCAGCTCCAGGACATCTCTGCAGGAGATCCTCACGGTAGTGTCGTAGGCCCAACCATCTTCAGCTGCTTCATCAATGACCTTCCCTCCATCATCAGGTCAAAGGTGGGGATGTTCGCCGATGATTGCACAATGTTCAGCACCATTCGTGACTCCTCAGATACAGAGCCAATCCATGTTCACATGCAACAAGATCTGGACAATATCCAGGCTTGGACTGACAAGTGGCAAGTCACATTCGTGCCACACAAATGCCAGGCTATGACCATCACCAATAAAACACAATCTAACCACCTCCCCTTGACATTCAATGGTGTTATATCACTGAATCCCCCACTGTCAACATCCTGGGTGTTATCACTGACCAGAAAATCAACTGGACTCACCACATTAACACAGTGGCTACAAGAGCAGGCCAGAAGCTGGGAATACTGAGGCGAGTAACTCACCACCTGACTCCTCAAAGCCCGTCCACCATCTACAAGGCACAAGTCAGGAGTGTGATAGAATACTCCCCACTTGCCTGGATGAGTGCAGCCCCAACAACACTCAGGAAGCTTGACACCATCCAGGGCACAGCAGCCCGCTTGATTGGCACTTCACCCACAAGCATTCACTCCCTTCACCACCAACACTCCGTAGCAGCAGTGTGTACTATCTCCCAGATGCACTGCAGAAATTCACCAAAGATCCTCGGACAGCACCTTCCAAACCCACAACCACTTCCATCTAGAAGGACAAGGGCAGCAGATATATGGGAACACCACCACCTCCAAGATTCCCTCCAAGTCACTCACCATTCTGACTTGCAATTATATCGCCAATCCTTCACTGGCACTGGGTCAAGATCCTGGAATTCCCTCCCTAATAGCATTGTGGGTCAACCTACAGAAGGACGACTGCAGCGGTTCAAAAAAGCAGCTCACCACCACCTTCTCAAGGGCAACTGGGGATGGGCAAGAAATGCTGGCCAGCCAGCAACGCCCACATCCCATGAAATGAATAGAAAAAAAAAGTTACATTCTGGGCTGCAGAGTCAAGCAAACAAATGTAGTACAAAACCAATCAAACTTATCCAAACATGTTTCTTTATACAGTGCACTGTCACCTGTTCCAACAAATTGCCTTCAATGGGTTGTTCTCTTTTTACCCATTCACTATATCTTAGTGTCATCCCAGGTTCAGCAGCTGAGATGGAGTGAGCCTGTTCAGTAGAGGAGCCCATTCGTCTTGAAAGATTTGGTCAGGCAACCACGTGGGTATTTGAGTCTGGACAGCCCTGACATGCGGAGGGTCTTCTTCACAGTTTGAATTTCCGAGGATTAGATGGAAGCAGATAGGGTTGAAGTGGAATGTTCTGAGAGGAGACTTCTGAAGAACCAGTGTGTGGTTCTTCCCCCAGCTGGGTACTGCCCTTTCTCCTTGTGAGGAAGAAGCATCTGGAGCGTGTGCACTTTGCCTGTCCTACTGTTGCTATGCCTTCAGCCCTGAGGATCAGTGGCTGGGGCAATAGAATGAAGATACGTGCCTCTCCCACAGGTCTAGAGGGTGTTGCATCTGGCTCTCTATGGCAGCGGCCAACTTGACCATTGATGATCAGATGGTTGAGGCAGCTGGCACTCAATATGATGGCTGTGCTTCTGCAGCCTGTGTGCGATGAGTGCTGTTGCTTCCCACATACATGTCCACTGCTCCTCTTCCTCTCTGAGCTGTGGATCAAGTCCCAGACTGTTGGCACCACCACTTGGGGCTGAGCAAGTTGCTTGTCTCCAGCAGTCCAGTGCCAGTGTCACAGGGAATCCTTCCTCAGCCAGCTGCTGTGCTCTCCAAGTGAGGTGCTCACCAGCTCATGCTCCTAATCTGCCAGGGTGGTATCAGCATATGAGCTGGTCGAAGATGCAGGAGATAGCCACGCAGATGCTTCCTCTGAGGCCTTAGGTTGAGGAAGTAGCTTCTGGAAGAACAGTCCATTTCTCCACATTGTGGACATCTGCAGGTTTCTGCAAGACACAAGAGATAAGGCCAATGGTTAGAGGTGGTGTGCAATGAATGACACTAAGAGCAAGGTTAATGTGAGAGTTGCAATGGCGTGAAGACTGGTGTTGACTCAGTTAGTGGATGTCTTGCCATGTCCATAGGATCATTCCCAATCTTCTGCTGTAAGGGACAGGGTCCTGTCCTCATAGGGAGTGGAAAGGCTGATGTTAAGCACTCCTCCATCATATGCCCTATTGTGAGATAGAATGAGAGAAAGGGGGAAATTGAGTGAGATGAAAATGCATGGCACAGCTGTTAGCATTGATCGAAAGGTGGTGTTCAGTGGGAGCAACACAGAGTCCTTGCAGGGTTAGTGATGTAGGAGTTTGGAATGGTGATGAGAGCTAGTGAGGGAAGATGTCGTATGCAGTAGTGAGAATACCAGAATGTGAGCTTGGTGAGTGGAGTACCAGAGATAGACTGAGTATGGGGCTGTAGAGAGAAGTGTATGGTAATTACCCTGGCAAAACAGAGAAGTTCATTGATCTTCTTACAGCACTGCTGGCCATTCCCGCACACTGTTGAAAATGCACTGACCCAGGTGGTAACTTTGCCCAGGTTGCCAGTGTCTGATGCTGTGGCATCTTCTGCCATTCTTCCTCTGCACCAGCTCCTCCATCAGAATCTCCAGGTCTCTATCAGAATTTCATGGCACCACCTTCTTCTTCTCTGACAACTTCACATCGTATCCACCACTAAACAAATCAACATCAGAATACCAGTGTGAAAAACCTGACACTACTTGGGCAGCCATAAACACAGAGGTAAAGTCATGGTCTTGCATCTGAAAACACAACACTCGATAAGAATATAAGATGTCGGAGAAGAAGTAGGCCATTCAGCCCATCAGGTCCATTGCAGTGTTCAATGAGATGGCTGACATGGTAATCCTCAATTCCATTTTCCTGCCTTTTGTTCTTATGGCTTGATATCCTCACTACTTAAAAAATCTATGTACTGCAGCCTTGAATATGCTTCATGGGCCAACCTCACTAGCCTTCTGCAGTAAAGAATTCCACAAATTCGCTGCCCTCTGAAAGAAAAAAAAATCCTCATTTCTGTTTTAAATGGGTGACTCTTTAATCTGAGATTAAACGTCTGGTTCTAAATTAACCCACATGAGGAACAACCTCTCTGCATGTTCCCTCACAAGCCCCTAACAGCTTTATATGATTCAATAAGGTCACATCTCATTCCCCTAAATAGGAATTAATATAAGCTTAATCTACTCGACCACTCAGCATAAGAAAATCCTTTCATATCAGTACCAACTGAATGAACTACCTCCAATGCCAGTATTCATTTGATAAGCAACCCAAAACTACTGACAATATTCCAGCTGTGACCTGGCCATTACCTTGTATAGTTTTAGCAAGTCCTCCTTAATTTTTTACTCCATTCCCTGTCAAATAAAGGCCAACATTCCATTGCTTTTCCTAATACCCACTGAACTGGGATGCTAGCTCTTTGTGATTCTTGTATTAGGACTCCTAAATCACTCTGTGCCACACCTTTCTGAAGTCGTTACTTATTTAAATAATATTTAGCTCTTCTTCCTGCCAAAGTGCATAACCTAACATTTTTCCTTATTACAGTCCAACTGCCAAGTTTTTTGCCCACTCACTCAATCCCTCTATATCCCTTTGTAGGCTCCTTACTCCTTGCTTATCCACCCACTTTTATGTTAATATGCAATCTTGATAATAGTGCATTCACTTTTGTCATCCAAGTCATTAACATGTATTGTAAATAATTGTGGCCCCAGCATTGATCTCTGTGGCACTGCACTAGTAACAGGTTGCCGTCTTGAAAATGCCCCATTTTTCCCAGCTCTCTGACTTCTAATAGTTAGCTAATCGTCTATCCATGCTAATTTACTACCTCCAACACTTTGTGTTTATTATTAATTAGCCTTATGTGTGATACCTTATTGAAAGCCTTTTAGAAATCCAAATGTCTGTTAACTATTTGTTCCCTTTATCTATCCTGCATGTTACCTTCTCAGAGAACTGTTATAACTTTGCCCGGCATTATTTCTTGTTAACGAAGCCACGGTGAATCAGTTTAATTGTATCATGTGTTTCTACATGCTTTTCTATTCCATCTTTTATAATAGACTCTAACATCTTCCCAGTGATAAATTTTAATGGAGATAACAAGGCGTGGGGCTGGATGAACACAGCAGGCCAAGCAGCATCATAGGAGCAGGAAAGCTTGACGTTTCGGGCCGAGACCCTTCGTCAGAAAGGGCCTGTTTTGTCTCCCACCCTTTTTGAATATTAGTGATAAATTGACAGTTTACCACCAGCTGAACCAGAGTTGAAAGATTGGGAAGAATTGTTATCCTTTGACCAGAAGATTTTTTTACTGATTAATTCAAATGACAACCAGTGCAGAACTAATGCTCTATTTAGTCATCATTACTATGTTCATCCATACTCTCTTTACTCAAGCGCACAAATGCCTCTCTTAATTTAATAACCTGCTTAAGACACAGAAGTGGTGTACATACTGAAGTTGATATTTATCAAGAAGTAAACAGTCAGAAGGAAACAATGCAGTACCCATCTTGAATGATTAGGTGTGTCCACTTTACTTCAGAAGTCCTTTATTTGCATGTAAATGGGAGGTACCCACTTTGGAACTGACACACCTCAGGTACCCCTGCTAAGAAGACAGATGGCTCTGCAACAACAACAAAAACTGAAATGAAACGTTAACTCTGATTTCTCTCCACAGATGCTGCCAGACCTGCTGAGCTTTTCCAGCAATTTCTGTTTTAGTTTCTGATTTACAGCATCTGCAGTGCCCCAGTTTTCACAAAGTGGCTCTTTCACCGTTGAACAAGATCATGGCTGATTTACTGCCTCAGCCACACCTTCCAACAGTACTCATTATATCCTTTAATTCTCTTAGTAGCGAAAACTATTTTGAGGTCTGTCTTGATTATTCTCACCAGCTGGGAACCTACAATTCTCTGAGCTGGTCAATTGCAAACATTGAAGCAATTTGAATTATTAAATTTTCCTTCATCTTAATTATTTAAGAAGATGATCTTGTATTCAAGATTGACCAAGCAGGAGAAACATTTTACTATGGGCCAAATTTTACATTATTTTTGGCCAAATGCAGGCCATGGTCAAAATTTTTGGAAGGTTTTTCGCCATTTGGCCTAAAGGGTTCCTTCACCACATGTTACCAAACTAGCCTCATGTCTGATTTCAACTCCATCTTCCCAGAATGACATACCACTGCTGGATATCCTAGAATTAACCAGAATCCCACACCATCCTTAAAAGCTTAGTGCGTAGCTGGACAAACACTGTCAGTAAGAAGCTACCCTGAACAGTCTCTGACATTTGCAACAGAAATGGCAGACAGGGGAAAGTTGGCACCCTTATTGTGGGCATTATCCTGCAGTTTCTGCTGGAAAAAGTAGTGCAATGTAAGTCATGCACTTCTCCCAGGACCAGCAGTGGAGGCCATGACATCATACCATGCCAGCCTGGTCCGAAGTTGCCAGCTTGGTTAAAGCAATTTCATGCGTCTGGAGGAATGCACTGCAGTTTAGGAAGAAATCCCATGCCCTTCTCCACTCTACCAGCATGAATGGCACTGTCTTCTTTGATGCCTCACACTCATTCAATCTCTGCTATCCCACAAAGGCTCATTCTCTACCAATTCCATTATTGTCTGCAACATCTTTCCTGGCTTACTGTCACCCAGTCCAACCTATGATGTCACTAACACTCCCTATTCAGCTCCCTACTCAGTCGCTCAGACGCCTCCTCACCTGCATCAGAAGTAACAGCTACGCCATTCATTTTTTCTCCTTTAATACCTATCTTTCAATCCAGGAAAACAGCCCACAATAAGCTCGAAAGTGTCAAGATGGGTGGTGTGCTGCCCAGCATTCGGCTCCTCACCATTAGATGATAAAAGTCCTGACTATGTTAGCTCTGAGTGTCTGACTGACTGTGTCCAAGATCCTAGACTGGTACTGGAGCCTGACCTTGACTTACCCTGCCAGGACACCCTGAGAGAAGGTTATTCCTCCTTGACTGAGGCTTGCTGACACCTTCCTTTGTATTTGCATTAAACACACAGCATGGCAAGTGTAGCATGTGTCTATTAATCTCTCGCTGAATGGGCAAAGCACACAAAGGCTAGACAAGGCAATGTAAACAGGGTTGTTGTGAGACCCCAGGTAGGTTCAGAGTGAATGAAAGCTATGACAGATTCTCTGCCTCTCTGTACCCCAGCTTGTTGCATTCACTTCCCAGCACTGATTCCTCCCACTTCCATATGATGGCAGTGTCCCTTGACCTTCAATCTGCTGTTCCAAACCCCTGATCAACTTGGTCGGACAGCACCAACTGATTGACTGACTAAATCATGAATGGTCTCTGTGCAGCTCTCCAACTGATGATCTGTGAATTCCCTGACTGTTTGCACTGGACCAACTTGACTGACCCTGAATTGTAATGGAGTGGAGCCCCTGACCATGTCAACTGACCATGCCCAAGCCCCTGGGCTGTGAGTGGACGCTGCCCTTTATTGACTGTGCTGGGACCCCCTGCCTGAAAACTGACTTCCTTGACCTGACTATGGACGACCCCATCTTTGATTTTGAGACATGGCCATTTGGTTGGTGCACATACAGTGTGTTTACCGTATGGGCTGCTGGCATGACATTGTGCCATACAGCAACATGTCCAAGCCCTTGACTAATGACTGCTAACAACCAAGAGAAGCTGCCCTGGTATTGTGACTATTCTGACCTTGAAGATTTAGCTGAGGAGGCAAAGTAGAGAAAGGAAAGGCAAAAGCACAGATGCTGTCATGTGTTGAGCGGGGTACAAAGTGAGTGAGCACCCTGAGAAGCAACCTGTCCAATACTTGACCAAAACAAAAATTGTTTGGGAAACTCAGCATGTCTGGCAACATCTGTGGAGAGAAAGCAGAGTCAATGTTTCAGGTCCTGTGACCCTTATTCTCCAATCCATAAGCTCCTCGTGGGAGCTCGAATAGTTCATCCACTTTACTAACACCTTCCACCACAACCTTAAGTTCACCTGGACCATCTCTGATACCTCTCTTTCCTTCCTGGACCTCTCTGTGTCCATTTCTGGAAACTGCTATCTGTTTCAAACCTATCGACTCCCACAGCTACCTAAACTACACCTCCTCTGACCCATCTTCCTGCAAGAATGCGATCCCCTATTCCCAATTCCTCCGCCTCCGCCGCATCTGCTCCCAAGATGAGGCTTCCACTCCCGGACATCCCATATATCCTCATTTTTCAAGGAGCGCAATTTCGCCCCCACAGTGGTCAAAAACGCCCTCGACCGTATCTCTTGCTTTTCCCGCACCTCAGCCCCGACACCCCCTCCCCGCAATAAAAACAAAGACAGAATTCCCCTTGTGCTCATGTATCACCCCATCAACCTCCGGATTCAACATATCATTCTCCGCCACTTCCGCCACCTGTAATCTGACCCCACTATGAAGGATATATTTCCCTACCCGCCCTTATCTGCCTTCTGGAGGGACTGCTCTCTCCACGAATCCCTCATCTGCTCCACACTCCCTACTGGCCCCACCACCACCGGCACCTTTCCCTGCAACTGCAGGATGTGCTACACCTAACCCTACACCTCCCTCCTCACCTCCATCCCAGGCCCCAAGAAAACCTTCCACATTAAACAGGTATTCACCTGCACATCCGGTAATGTGGTATACTGTATCCGTTATTCTCGATATGGCGTCTTCTACCTCAGGGAAAACCAAACGGAGGCTCGGAGACTGTTTTGTGGAGCACCTACGCTCGGTTCGTGACGAACAACAACACCTGCCAGTCGCGAACCACTTCAACTCCCCCTCCCACTCCCTGGACGACATGTCCATCCTGGGCCTCCTCCAGTGTCACAACGATGCCAGCCAAAAACTGGAGGAACAGCACGTCATATTCCGCCTTGGAACCCTACAACCCAATGGCCTCAATGTGAACTTTACAAACTTCAAAATCTCCCCACCCTCGATCTCATTCCAAGACCAGCCCCACCTCTTGTCCCCGCCTCCTTAATCTGTTTGTCTTCTCTCCCACCTATCTGCTCCTCCCACCTCACTGACTAACCCCACCCCCACTTCCTACCTACACTCACCTCTACTAGCTTCACCCCCGCCTTCTTGACTAGTCCGTCTTCTCTCCCACCTATCCACCTCTCCCTCCTCACTGACCAACCCCCATCCCAACTTCCTACCTACACTCACCTTTACTGGCTTCATCCCGCCTCCTTGACCTGGCGGTCTTCTCTCCAGCTATCGGCTCCACTATCCACCTTCTATCACTGATCTCCCCCCTCCACCCCCCCATTTATTTTGTGCTGCCTTCCCCTCCCCCATTTCTGAAGAAGGGCCCAGATCCGAAACGTCAGCTTTCCTGCTTCTCTGATGCTGCCTGGCCTGCTGTCTTCCTCCAGCTCCACACCTTGTCCTTTGGAGAAGGTGTCTGCTGTCATTACCCACTCTGGTTTATATGTATTTCCAGGCATACAGCAATGTGGTTCAATCTTAACTTCCCTTTGAATTAACTTAACAAGCTATTCCATTTTCATCACCACTACTCAAGGGCCATAGGAATGAACACTAAATTCCAGCCTTAGCAATAATGTCTGCATACAATGAGTAGAAAGTGAACTGAGCAACTAGTATACCTGTTTTTACTGAAGGGACCATCTACTACTCTGTGACAGCCTCTTCTCAGAAGATTTCTGAAGAGGTAACATTTATTAAAAAGGCATGCAATCCCACTGTCAGACCCACTCCCAATGGCCCAGTCACCAGAATCTTATTTTGCGTCATCCTCAGGCAGATGGGAACACAACATGCACTTGTAGTGTCATGAACACTTCTCGCTCATTTGCAGATGACGTGACCTTTCACTGATCCTAGGTACACAATGAAACATCCTGAAGTATCCCTGAAGAAATCAAACATACCTGCTAACTCATAGCAGAGCCTGGTTTTTGACCAACTAGGCTGAGAGGCTCTTTCAGGAAGATATCAAATATATCAAGAGACATTGTCAGGAATATGAAGAGGTGAAGTTAAGGCTTAGGAGGGAGCCCATAAACCTACAAATAACCTGTTACTTAGCCCTTCAATGGCCGCTTACCCCCTACATATTGTAGAGTCTGAAGATCCCATGTTAGACTTCTCAGCCTTTGAAGAACCATTGGAGTCGAATGGAAGCAAGTCATCCTAAATCCCAAGGGACTACCTACAGGAAGATCCTCCTGTTGGATCAGAACTCAATGATAGTCATCATCCTACCATCACTGTAGGGGTAATTTTCCAAGGAGTTTCTGGATGACAAATTCTTAAGTATTTTATCCAAGTGACAAATAAATGGGAAAAAGAGTTCTAAACGAGCATCAAGAACAAAATGTGAGATATCATTATGCAAAGTGCTGTGAATGATACACATACAATGACGCTGGTGTGATAATTGTACTTTAATCTTTAAAACCAAAAGTAAATGATTTATTCAAGAAAGTCAATGAATGTAGAATTTGTTATAAAAATCGTGAAGCTCTGCTTTAATCAGTGTGACTTTCTGAATAATTCAGTAATCTTTAAACTCTGGTGTTTAATTTTGTTTTCCATCTATACTTTAAAATTTAGAGTTTAATTTACATTCAATGAATAACTAAGGAACCATTTTGTTTTGTTTTACTTTAGGTTGATGTCAAAATTTCAGCATCCTGTAAACAAAATTGATTAAGTGATAGGGTAGCAGGGTAGGGGCTGGTGAAGGAAATTAAGGATTGCATAATTGATGAGTTAGTAAGGGTGAATGAAGGATAGATTAATTCAAATATTAGTCTTAGTTGTGTCTCAGAACGTAGTAATCTTGTCTCTGAAAAAGTGGGTGGTGGGTACAAGCTTCACTTCTGAGTCTCAAGATGAAAAGATTGACTGATGCTCCAGGGCAAGCCTGAGGGAGAGCTGCACTTTCAGTGGTGCCATCTTTTGGATAAGACATGAAAGTGACATTCTGCCTGCTCTCTGAGGAAGATGTTAAAGATCTTACGGCACCACTTTCAAGACGAATAGGGGAGCTTCTCTCAGTGTTCTGACCAACCTATGTATTTCTCAATCATCGTCATTTAATAATGTGGTCATAATCACGTTGTTGTCTGTGGGAGTACAAACAATCTGCAAACTGACTGATATAACAAGGTATAGAGCTGGATGAACACAGCAGGCCAAGCAGCATCAGAGGAGCAGGAAAGCTAACGTTTCGGGTCTGGACCCTTCTTCAGAAATCATTTCTGAAGAACGGTCCAGACCCAAATTGTCAGCTTTCCTGCTCTTCTGATGCTGCTTGGCCTGCTGTGTGTATCCAGCTCTACACCTTGTTATCTCAGATTCTCTAGCATTAGCAGTTCCTACTTTCTCTGTGCAAATTAACTGACTTGTTTCCTGGTGCTTTGGGACACCCTAAAAGGCATATTATAAACTACAACCATGCTGTGTTTGGTTCATAACTATCATGAGATCACTTGTTAGATTTGTTGTGCAAGACATGCGATGATAAAAGTCTTATGTGAGACAGAGAATTGGTGAATAAGGTTTGGGAGGTGACCTAACTCAAATAGGCAAAGTTTTATCAGCCTAATTATGATAACTAGTGCTTCAGGATAGCAGGACAGAGTGCAGAATACAGTGTAATGTACGCAGAGAAGGTGCAGACGGAGAGATTAGAATTAACATTTGAAAGGTCCGTTCTAAATAACAGCAGGGAAGAAGCTGTTCTTGAATCTATGCATGCATGTCTTCAAAGTTCTATAACACAATGGGGAATGGATTTAGGTACAGTGCAAGAGGTTTAGAGGAGACATGGGGAAATATGTTTTCACTCAGAGGGTGATGGGAATCTGGAACTCACTGCTTGTAAGGGTGGTAGATGCAGAAAGCTTTGTAGCATTTAAGAAGTATTTAACTATGTACTTGCGACGCTGAGGTTATGGGCCAAATGCTGGAAAATGGGATTAGAATAGTTAGGCGTTTTGTTTTTGACTGATGGGCCGAAGGGCCTTCTTCTGTGCTGTGGATCTCTACGACTCTATAACTGTAGTTATTGAACTGAACATCTGAATAGCAGCTAACAGTAACGAGCAATGAAGATAAAGGATTGTCATAAGTAGACAGAGTGGTAAAGAAGGCACTTGGAATGCTTGTTTTGATTGCTCAGACCATTGAGTTTAGGACTTGGGACAATATGTTGCGGTATACAGGACAACAGTGAGAACTTTGGAGTACTGTATACAGTTCTGGGTACTCTGCTGTAGCAAGAACTGAGGGTGTTCTGCTATAAAGTGGTAGGTGTGTTCTTGTGAAATGATGCGTTATGGAAAATCACACTATAGAAATAATGGGGTTGATGGGTAAAGGGGGTGGGGGGCTTAGGGGCAGACCAACAAAAGAAAATCACTCAAAATGACTCAGAAATCACTCAAAAGTGTAACACAAAAGAGTTTGAACAAATAATTAGTACACATGTAATAATGAAATAACAGTAAATTTATCACCTTATCTTACAGAAATGTCAAGATGACTTGATGGGGGTGGAGGTTCCGAGGAGGAGAGAGATAGTAAGAACTGCAGATGCTGGAGTCAGAGTCAATACAATATGGAGCTGGAGAAACACAGCAGGTCAGGCAGCATCAGAGGGGCAGGAAAATCAATGTGTTGGGTCAGGACCCTTCATCAGGACTGGGGAGGGGGAAGGGAGCTGGGAAGTAAATAGAGGAAGAAGTGGTGGGGCTGGGGGAAAGATAGCTGGATGTAGGTAGGGGTAGTTGAGATTGGTCAGTGGGAAGTGTGGGGTGGATAGGTGGGGAAGAAGATGGCGAGGTAGTGTCAGGTCAAGGAGGCAGGGATGAGAGGGAGGGTTAGTCATGGGATGAGGTCATGAGATGAGGTGGGAAGATTTTGAAACTGATGAATTTTATGTTCAGGCCATCAGGCAGTAGGCTTCCAAGGCGGAATATGAGGTGTTGTTCCTCTAGTTTGCATGGGTGTTATTGTGGCACTGGCAGAGGCCCAGGATGGACATGTCACCGGAGTGGGAATGGGAGTTAAAATGGTTTGCGAATGGCAGGTATTGTTGGTTATAGTGTACAGAGTGCAGGTGCTCCGCAAATCTGTCACTGAGTCTACGCTTGGTCTCACCGATATAGAGGAGGCCGCATTGGGATACAATAGATCAGGTTGGAGGATGTACAAATGAACCCCTGCCAGATGTGGAACGTTTATCTTAGGCCTCGGATTGAGTTGAGGGGAGAGATGTAGGAGCAGGTGTAGCACCTCCTATGGTTGCAGGGAAAGGTGCCAGGTGTGGTGGAGTTGGTGGGAAGTATGGGGTGGATGAGGCTGTCATGGAGTAAGTGGACCTGACAAAAGGCAGATAGGGGTGGGGAGGAACATATCTGTTTGGATGTGGGGTTGGATTGTAGGTGACGGAAGTGGCGGAGGATGAGGCGCTGGATGCAGAGGTTGGTGTGGTGGTATATGAGCCCCGGGGGATACCATCTTTATTTTTGTTGTGGGGGAAGAAGGTTTGAGGGCATAAGTTCAGGAAATGCAAGAGCGGTTGAGGGCATTTTCGATCAATGGAGGAGGGAAGTGGCAGTCCTTGAATTAGGAGGATATCTGGGATATCTAGGAGTGGAATGCTCCATCTTCGGAGTGAATACTCCCAGTTCCTCTGCCCCTACCGTAAGGGATCACTATCTTGCAGGAGGATGGGTGGGAGGAGGTGTAGTCAAGGTCGCTATGGGAGTTGATGGGTTTGAAATAGATGTTGGTGCTGACACGGTTACCAGAGATGGACACGGAGAGGTCCAGGAAGGGGAAGATGGTCCAGGCATGTGACATTTGTGCCACACAAATGCGAGGCTATGACCATCACCAATAAGACACAATCCTACCACTGCCCCTTGACATTCAATGGCGTTACCATCACTGAATCCCCTACTATCAACATCCTGGGGGTTACCATTGACCCAAAACTTAACTGGACTCACCACATTAACAGAGTGGCTACAAGAGCAGGCCAGAAGCTGGGAATACTGCGGCAAGTAACTCACCACCTGACTCCTCAAAGGCTGTCCACCATCTACAAGACACAAGTCAGGAGTGTGATAGAATACTCCCCACTTGCCTGGATGAGTGCAGTCCCAACAACACTCAAGAAGCTTGACACCATCCAGGACAGAGCAGCCTGCTCGACTGGCACTACATCTACAAGCATCCATTCCCTCCACCAGTGACACTAAGTAGCAGCAGCATGTTCTGTCTACAAGCTGCCCTGCAGAAATTCACCAAAGATCCTCAGACATCACCTTTCAAACCCACACGACCACTTCCATCTAGAAGGATAAGGACAGCAGATACATGGAAACACCACCACCTCCAAGTTCCTTTCCAAGTCACTCACCATCCTGACTTGGAAATTTATCGCCGTTCCTTCACTGTCGCTGGGTCGAAATCCTGGAATTCCCTCCCTAATAGCATTGTAGGTCAACCCACAGCAGGTGGACTGCAGCGGTTCAAGAAGGCAGCTCACCACCACCTTCTCAAGGGCAACTAGGGACAGGGCAAGAAATGCTGGCCAGCCAATGATGCCCACATCCCACAAATGAATTTAAATAAAAGGTGAATTTAAGGTGGGGATGAAAAGTGTCGGTAAAGTTGATGAACCGTTCAAGCTCCTCATGGGAGCACAAGGCAGCGCCTGAACAGCCATCAGTGTAGCGGAGGAAGAGGTAAGGGGTCGTGCCGGTGTAACAGCAGAAGAGGGACCGTTCCACATATCCTATAATGAGGCAGGCATAGCTCGGACCCTTACGGGTGCCCATAGTCACCCCTTTGGTTTGTAGGAAGTGTGAGGAGTTGAAGGAGAAGTTGTTAAGGGGAAGGATGAGTTCTGTTAAGTGGATGAGGGTGTCGGTGGAGGGGGACTGTTTGGGCCTGCGGGAGATGAAGAAGCGGAAGGCTTTTAGGCCATCTGCATGGGGTATCCAAGGAGACAGGGACTGGATGTTCATGGTGAAGATGAGGTTTTGGGGACCAGGGAATTGAAAGTCTTGGAGGAGGTGAGGCTATGGGTAGTGTCCTGAAAGTAGGTGGGGAGTTCCTGGACTAGCGGGGAGAAACACAGAGTCAAGATAAGTGGAGGTGAGTTCAGTAGGGCAGGAGCAGGCAGAGATAATGGGTTGACCGGGGCAGTCAGGTTTGTGGATTTTGGGAAGGAGATAGAAGTGAGTGGTGCTGGGTTGGGAACAATGAGGTTTTGGTGATCAGGGGTGGGGTCAGAATCAAGGGGGTGATAGGAGGAGGTGTCGGAGAGTTGGTACCTGGTCTCTACGATGTAGAAGTCAGTACACCATTCCATTACTGCACCATCTTATTCACAGGTTTGATGGTGAGGTTGGGGTTGGAGCAGAGGGTTGCACGTTCCGTGGGGGAGAGGAGGAGTGAGTGAGAATGAGGCGATTGATGTCACAATGGCAGTTGGAGATGAAGAGGTCGAGGGTAGGTAGGAGGCCATGGGGTGGTGTCCAAGAGGAGGGGGTGTGTTGGAGTCAGGAGAAAGGGGTCAGCAGAGGGTGGGTTAAACTCCCAGTTAAAGAAACAGTAGGTGGAGGTGGCAGAAAAAGAGTCAACATCCAGACATGAATGGAATTCATTAACGTGTGGGTGCGGGGGAATAAGGATGAGTCCTTTGCTAAAGACTGACCATTCGTCCTCAGTGAGGGGGAGGTCTGGGGGGGGGCAATGGTGAATACCCAGCAGGACTTGGGGCTGCAGTTAAGTGGAGAGCTGGAGCTGGGAGTGGGGGCAGAGACTGTCTCAGAAGTGCGTGTGTGTATGGGAATGGTAATGTAGGTGGAAGCAAAAGTGACATTGTCAGCATCAGCGGCAGCAGTGGCTAGTTGGCATTGGCAGAGGAAGTGAAGTAGTTGATGGTGTCAGTGGGAGAGGTTGAGGTGACCGCATGGTGAATGATGCCAGGCAAATTAAGAGTAAGGTCCTGGATAGGGTTGAGGTCTGGAGTAGTAGAGGAGGTCTGTGTTGGAGGTAAGCATGGGAAAGTTTGATGTACTTGCAATCCTTGATGTCTGACAGGGTGGAGAGAAAGCTCTAGTTGATGGTGTGGATCCTGCGCAGAATGAAGAGGTCCCTTGCATGTCTGGGAAAGAAGGCCTCTGAGCTGGGGTACGGTAGTGCCAAAAGATGCCGTTGCATTGCTGCAAGCGTGGAACTGAGGATCTGCAGAGAAAACCAGTTTTGGAGGCTCTGGTGGTACGGTAGATAACAGTTGTCACGGTTTGGTCCAAATGTCCCCCAGGTCCTCACATACCACCCCACCAACCTTCGCATCCAGCACATCATCCCCCGCCACTTCTGCCACCTACAATCTGACTCCACCACCAAAGATATATATCCTCCCCACCCCCATCTGCCTTTCATAGGGGTCGCTTACTCCGCGACTCCCTCGTCCACTCCACACTCCCACCAGCCCCAACACACCTGGCACCTTTCCCTGCAACCTGCAGGACGTGCTACACCTGCGCCTACACCTCCCCCCTCACCTCCATCCAAGGCCTAAGACAAAGTTTACATATCCAACAGGGGTTCACTTGTACAACCTCCAACCTGGCCTACTGTATCCGTTGCTCCTGATGTGGCCTCCTCTAAATCGGTGAGAACAAGCATAGACTTGGTGACCGATTTGGGGAGTACCTGCACTCTGTATGCTATAATCAACAACACCTTCCAGTTGCTAACCATTTTAATTCCCATCTCCCACTCCCTGGGTGACATGTCCATCCTGGGTCCCCTCCAGTACCACAATGATGCCACATGCAAACTGGAGGAATAACACCTCATATCCACCTCGGGAGCCTACAGTCTGATGGCCTGAACATAGTACTCAACAGTTTTAAAATCTCACTCCCAACCCCCCACCTCATCCCATGTTCAACCCTCCCTTTCATCCCCGCTTCCTTGACCTGACACTAATTGTCCATCTCATTCCCCACCTTTCTCTCCAACCAATTCCATTACCCCTACTTGCATCCAAATATCTCCATCCCACCTAACTTACCCAGGCCCACGCCTCCTCCTTCTATTTATTTCTGAGCTCCCTTACCCTTCCCCAGTCCTGATGAAAGGCCTGGGCCTGAAATTTCAACTTTCCTGCTCCTCTGATGCTGCCTGGCCTACCGTGTTCCTCCAGCTCCATACCGTATTGACACATTCTGAGGTAGCTCTATTGTTAATGCAGGGGCTGAGGATTGTCATCATCATCATTACCACCAACTTCAGTTCTGAGGGAGGGTCACCGGACCCAAAAGGTTAACTCTGTTTTTCTCCTTCTCAGATGCTGCCAGACCTGCTGAGCTTTGCCAGCAATTTTGTTTTTATTGCACCCTGGTCCATGGGTTGAAGGGAGAGGTTGTGTTAAGGGTAGAAATAGGACATTGTTGTTTTCACAAATCTCACCAATGGTGGGAGGATGGCTTGGTGCCTTATTCAGAATGAGGAGAATCTGGAAATCCACATTTCTTTTCCTGCAATACTTTCTAAAATCATCTTCGAAAATAATAAGGTCAGAAAGAAAGAAATAACAAGGTGTAGAGCTGGATGAACACAGCAGGCCAAGCAGCATCAGAGGAGCAGGAAAGCTTGACGTTTTAGGTCTGGACCCTTCTTCAGAAATGGGGGAGGGGAAGGGGATTCTGAAATAAATAGGGAGAAAGGGGGAGGAGGATGGAAGGTGGATAAAGGAGCATATAGGTGGAGAGGAGACGGACAGGTCAAGGAGGCGGGAATGGAACCAGTAAAGGCGAGTGTAGGTGGGGAGTTAGGATGGGGGTTAGTCAGTCAAGGGAAGATGGACAGGTCAAGGAGGCGGGGATAAGGCTGGTAGGGAGTGGGTGGGGGTGGGGTAGGTCAGTGAGGTGAGAGGAGCGGATAGGTGGGAGAAAAGACAGACAGGTCAAGGAGGTGTGGACAAGCTGGGCTGGTTTTGGGATGAGATCGGGGGTGGGAAGATTTTGCAGCTTGTGAAGTCCACATTGAGACCATTGGATTGCAGGGTTCCCAAGCGAAATATGAGGTGCTGTTCCTGCAACCTTCGGGTGGCATGGTTGTGGCACTGGAGGAGGCCCAGGATGGACATGTCGTCCAAGGAGTGGGAGGGAGAGTTGAAGTGGTTCGCGACTGGGAGGTGCAGTCGTTTGTCGTGAACTGAGCATAGATGTTCCACAAAGTGGTCTCCGACTCTCCACTTGGTTTCCCCGAAGTAGAGGAGGCCACATTGGGAACAGCAGATACAATATACCACATTAGCAGATGTGCAGGTGAACATCTGTTTAATGTGGAAGTTATTTTGGGGCCTGGGATGGGGGTGAGGGGGGAGGTGTAGGGGCAGGTGTAGCACTTCCTGCGGTTGCAGGGAATAGAGCCAGGGTTGGTGGGGCTAGTAGGGAGTGTGGAGCGGACAGGGGAGTCACGGAGACAGCAGTCCCTCCGGAAGGCAGATAAGGGTGGTGTGGGGAGGGCAGGGGTGACATCCCAGTCGCGAACCACTTCAACTTCCCCTCCCACTCCTTGGGCAACATGTCCATCCTGGGCAGTAACCCTCAAGGTCAGAAAAAAAATTGCCCCGTCATCCAACCTCTTTTGCTTGACCTAAAGTAGACACCTAGAGTAGGCTTAAGTATAAACCCATCTCATCCAAATTGAAAATTTGATTTAAGTTGTGGACTTCTTCATCAATTAACTTTTTTACTATGGGAGGAAATGCCATCACATGCTCCTTGTCTGCACTGGCAGCTTCACCACATAACTTTACATTATGGAAAGTGCAGCAGTTCTTAAAACCTGCAAACCAGCCACTGCTAGCATTAAAAGTAGGCGCATCTGTGGGATTTTCAGCTTTTTTGTTAGATTTTCATAAATTGATAAAGCTTTCTGTTTTATTGTGGTCTTAGATCACTTTTTTGTTTGCTCTTCTGTCCACACACTTAGAAGCGACTCTATCTTCTCAAGTTCCTTTGTACGTGACCTCACAGATTTGCTAGCACTCAGACTTGTTCCAGCAATACGGCTTGCTTTACTCTTTTCTGCATTGTCTCTAATGGTGCGTAAGATAGAATCCTTTATTCCAGTTGCACAAGCAATATCACATGTTTTCTCATTACACTCAAAACGCTTTACAACAGCTACCTCCTCTTCCAGCATTATAGCCTTTCTTTTACATACACCACCTGCAGTTTTATCACCAGGACACTTTGTGTTATCATTCTTACCAATTTGTCATTGCAATTTGTGGGGAACATGGCAGGATTGTACAGTACCTTTCACAGAAAGTGTAAGGATCCTTGATGCCAGTGTGGGGACTCTTTCAGCGCATGCTCAGGACAAAGTCCATGAACCGATCATGTGATGTCATCATTGGAATCACATTATAACAAACACAAAGTTTGTGTTTTACAAATACTGTTCCCCTATTCGTCAATTGTGTTATAGCAATTCGCATTGCTAGGACACGTGTTATAGGAGAACCTCCTGTATAATTAAATTGGAGAGGGTGCAGAAAACATTTACAAGGCTGTTACTGGGACTGGAGGGTTTGAGTTATAAGGATAAGCTAGGTAAGCTGGGACTTCTTTCACTGGAGCATAGGTTCATACAGATACAGGTTCATCGGATCACAAGGGTCATAGAGAAGGTGAATAGCAAAATGCTTTCCCTAGGCTTGGAGCCATCAAACTAGAGGCATAATTTAAGGTGAGAGGAGGAAGATTTAAAAGGTAGCTAAGGGGCAACCTTTTCACACAGAGGCTGAGTTGCATGTGGAATGAACTGCCAGGGAGACTGGTAGATGCAGGTACAGTTACAACAGTTAAAAAAACATTTGGATAAATATGTAAATAGGAAGGGTTTAGAGGATAACGGCCAAACACAGACAAATGGGACTAGTTTAATTTGGGAAACTTGGTTGTCATGGACGAGTTGGACCAAAGGGTCAATTTCTATGCTGTATGACTCTATGACTGTATGATATAACTAACAAAGCAGCAGTATGGTCATTTACAGGCTTGGTCCAATCTTGGACAAAAGAGCTGAACTCAAGAGAGGAAGCGAGAGTGACTGTCCTTGACATCATTATGGCAATTGACTGAATGTAGCATCAAAAGCAGTCCAAAGGTGTGCAGGCTAGGTGAACTGGCCAAGCTAAATTGCCCATAATTCTGAGATATGTGCAGGGTAGGCGGATTAGACATGGTAAATGTGAGGTTATGGGGATAGGGTCAGTATGTGGGTCTGGGTGGATACTTTTCAGAGGGTTGATGTGGTCTCAATGAGCTGAATGGCCTGCTTCTACGCTGTAGGGGTTCAATGATTCTATAAGCAAGGAGCTCTAACAAAACTAGAGTCAATTGAAATTGGGGAAAATTCTTCATTGGTTGATGTCATACCTACAGAACAGAATTGGTTGTTCTTGTTGGAGATGGACACCACCTCAAGGTAGCTTTCATTGCCCAACCATCTTCAGCTGCCCCCTTTGTAATGACAGAATTGGGCCTAAAAAAATGTCTGAACAATTTTCAGCACCATTCATGGCTCTCAGATACCAAAGCAGTCATGTCCAAATGCAACAAGACCTGGAGAGCTTTCAGGATTATGTTGATGAGTAGCAAGTAACATTCATGCCACATAAGTGCCAGGCAATGACCACCTCCAACAAGAGAGAATCCAACCATTGCCCATTCAATGGCATTGCTATTACTGAATCCCCTCTATCAACAACCTGAACATCACATTGTCCAGAAACTGATCTGGAACAGTCTTATAAATACTGTGGCTATAACAATGGGTCAGAGGCAGGGAATTCAGTGGCAGATGATTCAACTCCTGACTGCTCAAAGTCTATCCACTGTGTACAAGGCACAAGTCAGCAGTGTTGGAGATAGCAAGAACTGCAGATGCTGGAGTCAGAGGCAATACAGTGTGGAGCTGGAGAAACACAGCAGCTCAGGCAGCATTACCGGAGGAGGGAAGTTGACATTTTGGTTCGAAACCCTTCTTCAGAAATGCAGTGGTCAGGAGTGTGATGGAATATCCTCCCAATTGCCCGGATGAGTGCTACTCCAACAACATCACAAAAGTCAACACCGTGCAGAGCAAGGTAGTCTGCTTGATTGGCACCCCAGTTAACACCATCACCATTCAATTCTTTCACCACGGATGCACTGTGGCAACAATATGTAGCATCTACAAGATATACTGCAACAATTCACGGAGGCTTCTTTGACATCACCTCCCAAACCCACAACCTATACCACTTAGAAGAGCAACAGCAGCAGATACATAATCACCATATCATCCTGACTGGAATTTATGCCATTCTTTCATTCTGGGTGTGTCAAAGTGCTGGAGCTCTCTCCGTAACAACACAGTGGGTGTACCTGCACTATATGAACTTAAAAAAGGCAGCTCACCATTATCTGCTCAAGGATAATTAGGGATGGGAAATAAATGCTGATCTAGCCATAAAGCCTACGTCAGCAGAACAAATATTTATTTTAAGTAATCAACTCAGATCACAACTCATGAGACACTTGAAAGGAATAAGTGATTGGACCATACATTTCACAGCATTCTATCAACTCCCATCATCCCTGCATCCTGGGAAGACTGGATCCTGACCTCAGTTAAGAAATCCCATTCATTATTTTAAGGCATGTAGGCTTTTAGTGCCTTGTACAATGTCAGGGATTTCAAAAGGAATGAGGACTTCCAATGATGGTGTTTTATAAGCTGATGTTTCTGAAGATGTAATACTTATGTTACTATAATAAAACAAGGAACTGCAATGATAGTTCCAGTGCAGGTCAAGGTACAACACTGAAATGCAGATGTGTCCTGTTAGTGGATCATAAGGTTGTGTCATGAGGTTCTCAGAGATTGGCGCATATTCAGATGCTAGTCCATGGACACAGGGTGCGTATGGCCAATGCCCATAGGATGTGTCCTGAGGTATCGGTGTCTGGTGTCCAACATGGAGGTCACTCAGAACAAGAGGTGAGCTGTATTCACTGGGTATCCACACTGATTTCCATATCAGCTTTTCTTGAGATCTAGCTTGTTCAGCAAATTTGATCAAGTAAAAAGCAGAATTTAATGGGGCAGGTGGAAACATCAACAAGGCATTTAACAAGTGATACTATCTCTTAATTTGTCACTCACCATATTGCCTCGCAAGAAATTTTCCATGTCTGTTGACAAAACTATTCAAGATAAAGTGACATCAAGATTTCTTTTAATGTTGGAGCAGACTCAATGGGATGAATGGCCTAGTTCTACTCTGACGTATTATAGTCTCATGCACATATATATATAAATATATATATAAAGGGGAGGCAATGGCCTTGTGGTATTATGGCTGGGCTATTAATCCAGAGACCCTGGTAAAATTCTGGGGACCTGAGTTCAAATCCTGCTGTAGCAGATTGTGAAATTTGAATTCAATAAAAATCTGGAATTAAGAATCTAATGATGACCGTAAATCAATTGTCAGGAAAAATTTTTTTGGTTAACTAATGTCTTTTAGGGAAGGAAACTGCCATCCTTACCTGGCCTGTCCTTCATGTGATTCCAGATCCACAGTAGTGTGGTTGGCTCTTAACTGGGCAATTAATGCTAGCCTAGCTTGCGACACTCTCATCCCCATGAATGAATAAAAAAAAGTCTTATGCTCTAACCCTTTGAGATATTTGCACTCACCTAATTCTGGCCTTTTGACAATCTTGTTAATTGCACAAACACTGGCTGTCAGTTACCCAGGCCCAATTCACTGGAATTCCCTTCATAAACCTATCCACCATACTACTTCTCATTCTTCCTCTAGCGCACCCCTCAAAATGTATCTTTTTAAAAAAGCATTTGCCCATCTGCCCTAAATTTCCTTAAGTGGATTGTGTAATGTTTTATAACCCTCCTGTGAAGCACCATGGGCTTTTTTTTAATATGTTAAAGATATCATATACTGTAAGAATAACTAGTCAACGATGCTTTGCACATTTATCTCAATGAGTAACAGCGATATTGTCATGGTGCAGTGATTTGTGCCATAATGTAATACTTATATTCAGCCACAGGGGGATGCAAAACCCCAATGAATCACAAAGCTCAATGGAGTCACAATATTTTGAAGTTTAAGGCAAAAAAAAGCACGTAAGAATCACAAAATATAAGCTATATATGTTCTTTAAGTGAGATAACTATCAAAGTTAATAATCATTCCAATGCATAATACTAACAAAATGCCCAATGATATTTACCTCAAAATGACTGTTTAATTTAATCTCATATTTCTGTACTTGTCAGAAAAATGCTGTAAAATTTATATGTTATTTTACAAATGCAAGCTCAGCATGAGATATCTCACCTCCATATCAGACATTATTCAGAACAAATGGTGAAATGGAGGCATATCTTGTTGTAATTTTATTGCCGGAAGGTTTGACTTATCATTTCCTACTGAATTATCTAATTATTTACTTACGAAGCTTGTAGAAATTCAACAACGTTATTTTCCTGCAAGGATTATCATTGGTTAATTATTCCCTCACCTGATTTGGTAAATCAGGGAGAAACTACAATGTGGATTAAGCTCACAATCTATAGGCTCACAGCCTATCTGAATTAGACTGAATCAATTATTCTTATTCTGCTTGTTTCTCATTAAGCTCCTTCTGAGGGCCGAGAATTTTCCAGTATGTCATCAGAAGTGCTTGAACTCAGAACTTCCATTCGCTGCTCTCATTCCACTGTGATTACATCCCATATTCCCTGCAGAACTAATTTAAATAATTAGGCTGGGTATCTATGTCTGTAACTATGCCCAAGGATCACCTGCTCCAAAGAGCCAAAAGATAGAAGACTTTGGATTTGGTGGAATGTGAAAATGTTTAAACCTTAAAATGCCAATCCAGCCTGTGCGCTTCTGGTTTTAATGGAGTCATGATGGATTGGAGTTTGGCTGGAACAAACCCAAACTCTGGAGAGTAGTAGACCATATACACATTTTAATGAATCTCAGATGCCTGAGATTTTATTTCTTCTACACTTGTAATGGTGCTGGCCATGTTTCCAGGCCTCAGGATGTCCTGCAGTTCAAGGGAGGCAAAGACTGATGCCTGGAGATGGTAAGAAGGAAATGGTATTCTTGCTCCACTGTCCTCCAAACAAGCCCATTTCTCAATTTGTACTTTTGGACCCTCCTCTATGATTAGAACCTCACAGCAATTGCAAACCCCAATCTCTGTTCCCATCTTGAACTCCTGCAATCATCACCGCCTCACTGGGTGTTTGGTGTTAACAGGTCCAAATCGGGAATGAGTAATTTTAGGATTCATGTTGGGAAGTTCTTTTTCTGAGAATGCTTAACATTTGGGATTGTCTTTCAGAAAGGCTATTGGATATGAAATTTTTGGAATTGGTTAAATTGGGCAATTATGCAATGAGCCAGAGTGACGTCAAGTATGGGTGAACTAAAATAAACTAAAATAGCCATTCCTTGTCTTTGTCTTGTGATCTTTTAATACTTTCAATTGATTGTTTGGGAGAAGTCTTTTTGGAACATTAACATTTCACTTCAAGTAAATGGGAAGTGTGTAGAATGGAATATATTAAATCAGGTGCTGACCTTGTTTCTTTGAGCCATGAGCTGAAAATCTACCTTCGAAGGAACACGCATAAGGAATGTCAAAAATTCTGTAATCAATTTGTTTTTTGTTGAATCCAAGCTACAGGAATTCAATTTTGAAGACAAGTATTTCACCTTGATATTTTAATTTTGCAACCATTGTTAATATGATGCAAGTGTGTATGTATATTCTGTAGTCTTTTTAGAGGGCTGTTATAAAGGTACTTGGTCTTTTGATACATTCTTGCATATTTTACTCCATTATTTGTACTTTCTAAATTATTTGGATTTCTGCTCTGTAATCCACTTATAGTCAAAACAGTCAGACCATTCGAAGGCTAGCCAATGATCCCTGAAGATCTCACACTCACTGTGCTCTCCAACCAGCTGCAGCAGCTGCCAATCTGTTGTCATTCTAGTATTCAATTCACCCTTGCACAATCCAATTACAACAGTCTGGATAAACAAAATGAAGTCAAGCATAGACAGAACACCAGCTGGTGACGATTAAATATACAAAACAGACTTGCAAATTTAATTTGAAAGAGCATATTGCAGTTTTAAGCTAAAATGAGTTTGAGACTTTGCATAGTTGTAATAATTTGTTTAAAATGAATGCGCTAGTGTTTGCTACTTAAGTTAGAAATATCTTAATATTTAGCTTCTATTAAAGTTTTAAAAAATAAATCT
Source organism: Ginglymostoma cirratum (assembly GCA_024137785.1). Lineage (NCBI taxonomy): Eukaryota > Metazoa > Chordata > Chondrichthyes > Orectolobiformes > Ginglymostomatidae > Ginglymostoma > Ginglymostoma cirratum. The sequence continues at coordinate 55,143,660 of JAHRHZ010000133.1, read as the reverse complement.
GATTCATTTTTATAGTATACGTTTTCTAGATGTATTAATTAGTAATTTGACAAACAATTTGTGCATTATTTTGCAGTGAAAATGTCAATGAGATTGTAACACTTTTCACAACCAAATTTCTACTTAGTTGTCTTCAGTGAAATGAGATATTGGGCTGAATTTTCCCTGAACAACACGAGTGTATCTGTTGGGAAACTGGGTGGCAATGATGTTGTGGTAATGTAGCTGTACCTTGAATGCAAAGTCCCAAGCCAGTGCTCTAGGTACATGATTGAAATCTTACTGTGGAAGTCGGTGATGTTTAAATCGAATTTATTTTTTAAAAATGGAATTGAAAGCTAGCCTAATGGTGAGCGTGCAACCATGGTCAACTTGGTTCTCTAATGTTCTTTAGGGAAGGGAATCTGTCATCCTTATCTGGTCTCATCTACATGTGATTCCAGATCCCCGCAATGTGGTTGAGTCTTAACTGTCCTCTGAGATGGCCCTCGCAAGCCACTCAGATCAAGTCCAGTTGGGGATGGGTATTAAATACTGGCCAAGCCAGTGACATGCACATCCCATGAATGAATGAAAGAAAATGGCGAGAACAAAATAGGTTTCTCAACATCAAGAAAAGGCCCATCTGGTTCGCTAATGTCCTTCAGGGAAGAAAATCTGCCATCCTCACCTGGTCTGGCCTACGTGCAACTCCAGATCCACAGCAAGGTAGTTGACTCTCAATTGCCTAGTAAACCATTCAGTTGTACCAATTGCTGCAAAGTCTCAAAGAAATGAAAGCAGCAGATCACCTGGCATTGATCTGGGCACCAAAAAAGACAATAGCAGAAACAGACTTGTCAACTCTGCAAATTCCTCCTCACTAACATTAGGAGGCTGGTGCCAAAATTGGAAAAGCTGTCACAGACCAGTCAAGCAACAGCCTGATATAAACATACTCAAGGAATCATACCTCACAGACAATGTCCCAGGCACCACCATCACCATCCCTGGATATGTCCTGTCCCACCGGCAGGACAGACCCAGCAGAGGTGGCGGCACAGCGGTATACATTCGGGAGGGAGTTACTCTAGGAGTCCTCAACATTGACTCCAGACCCCATGAAATCTCATGCCTTCAGGTTTAATATGAGCAAGGAAACCTCCTGCTGATTACTACATACCATTCTCCCTTGGCTGATGAATCGGTACTCCCCCACGTTTAAAAAACACTTGGAGGACGCGCTGAGGGTGGCAAGGGCATAAAATGTACTCTGGATAGGGGATTTCAATGTCCACCACCAAGAGTGGCTTGGCAGCAGTACTAGAGATCGAGCTGGTTGGGTCCGAAAGGACATAGCTGCTCGACTGTGTCTGCAGCAGTAGTGAAGGAACCAACCAGAGGGAAAACCATATTTGACCTCATCCTGACCAATCTGATGGTTGCAGACATATCTTTCCATGACAGTATCAGTAAGAGTCACCACTGCACAGTCCTTGTGGAGACAAAGTCCCACCTTCACATAACCTCCATCGTGTCGTGTGGCATTATCACCATGATAAATGGGACAGATATTGAACAGATCTAGCAACTCATGACTGGGCATCCAAGAGGCACTGTGGGCCATTAACACCAACAGAATTGTACTCCCAAAACAATCTGCAAACTCAGTGTCTGGCATATCTCCCACTCAACAACCACCATCAAGCCAGGGGATTAACCCTGGTTGAATGGACTATGCAGGAGGGCATGTCAGGAGCAGCACCAGGCATAACTGAAAATGAGGTGTCAACCAGTATTCAGCCAATTCAATTCACTCCACATGATATCAAGAAACGCTTGGAGGCACTGGATACTGCAAAGGCTATGGGCCCTGACAACAATCCAGCAATAACACTGAAAATTTGTGGTCCAGAACTTGTCACTCCCCTAGCCAAGTTGTTTCATTACAGTTACAACACCGCCATATACCCAATAATGTGGAAAATTTCCCAAGTATGTCTGTACATAAAAAGCAGGACAAATCCAACCCGGTTAATTACTGTCCCATCAGCCTACTCTCGGTCACCAGTAAAATGACAGAGGGTGTCACCAACAATGCTATCAAGCAGCACCTGCACAGCAATAACCTTCTCATCGATGCCTAGTTTGGATTCTGCCAGTACTAAAAGCAGAAAAAAGGATCTAACAAGCCAGAATTCAATCTGGGACCTTACTCGTCCAGTAATAACCAGAATCATGAGAGATATAAAAAACATGGCTTTTTATTTTTGTTTTTTTTAATAAAACAGAAGTGCGTTGTGCAAAAACAAACATAAACTATTTACATGTAGAAATTTGAAACATGTCAAAATACAATAAAAATACTATCCCATATATCCTAACAGCATCATTTTACAGCACACAAACACCAGAGGCAATTCCCTTCTTTATCACCTCTATAGGTTTGACTTAACTTTTGCTTTCAGTTCCCAGTCTTGAGAGTTTGAAAATCTCTTTCTTGAGTATTCACACAACTGAGATTAGATTTTTTTCAGCTTTGAAAACCCCTTCAGTGTTCTAACGAGACACTTCTGGTCTGGAACTTTCAATTTAATTTGGAACTTAAAGCCTTTATACTGAGGTAACCCATTTCCTAGCTTTTCTTAACTAACTCTTTTCTCTAGGAGAAACTGCTCCACCCATCTAGCTTTAACAAGGCCTTTTGTGCACTACTAACCAGAAGTTTTCCAATCTATGGGTTTTTACCCTCAGCAAAACAAAATCAATTCCCGATCCTTCAAACTTCTCAATGCAAAGTGATGACCTAGCGGTATTATGGCTCGATCATTAATCCAGAGACCCTAGTAATGCTCTGGCGACCTGGGATTGAATCTCTGCCATGGGAGAGGTAAAATTTGAATTTAATAAAAACCTTGAATTAAGAGTCTAATGATGACCATGAAAATATTGATTGTCAGAGAAGACCCATCTTATGTCCTTTAGGGAACAAAACTGCTGCCCTTACTTGGTCTGGCCTACAATGTGACTCCAGACCCACAGCAATGTGATTGATTCTTTTCTGCCCTCTTGGTGATTAGGAATGGGCAATAAATGCCTAGCCAGTGACAATCAGAAATCATGAATGAATAAACAAGAATTCACATTACCACTCCAAGACGTCTCTGTCTCAAAGTGGTTTAAAAATACTCCAGAAATACTAACAATTTAATAAACAAAACCCCCAACACGCACATAGCACAAGTTCAAAACCCCAATTCTCAAATAAACTATATTTTATTGTTATATCACATAACAGCCTCACTGCATCCTCAAGGTACAGCTCCGACCCAACTACAACACAGTTCTCCACTTTAACCTAGCACTTTGTAAACACCTTTCATTGCAATTCTGCTGCCAGGCCACTTTGTCAGCAGAGACAGTCACTCACCTCATGCCAGAGCAAGGTGTACCTCAGGGCTCTTGCTTTCTCTCAAAGGTCATTCACTACACCTACACTGATGCTCATAGCATCTCTACCCTGCCCTGCCTTGCCTTTTTGTGTTCGGTCACCTCATTCAGAACCTCTGTCTTGCCCTGTCTATCAGCACAACGATGCTGATAATACAAAAAATAATACAATTTGAATAATAGTACATAAAAACCAAAAGAACTGCAGATGCCGTAAATCAGGAACAAAAACAAAGTTGCTGGAAAAGCTCAGCAGGTCTGGTAGCATCTGTGGAGGAGAAAACAGAGTTTACGTTTCCGGCCCGGTGACCCTTCCTCAGAACTGAATAATAAACTGAATAACAGAATAATAGTACTCTTGCTGAAATTTATCCCTCAGTAAATACTACATAATTGAACTGGTCATTTAATAACAGCACTTCAAGTGTAATTCACTGCCAGTGAGCACGTTGCGTTGTTTTAGGGAACATGAAAGAAGCTTTATAAATGCAAATTATTTTCATGTAAAAGAAAACACTGCAGCAACAGCCATCTGTAGCAAACACATTTTTAATATTGCCTGTGATAACAACAGTTGATACAAGCCAAATCTTTATTTAGCATTTTTATTTTGATGGTTACTGTACAACTTCCTTTACAAAACAGATTGAAATACCATCACAAACACATTTTCACTTGCTGGACTATAATCGCTACTTTATGAGAAATGAAATTTGAAAATATACAAAAAAAACAAAATAGTTGCTTCCTTTAAAAGGAATGATATTAAATTGCATCTAACTAAGGTCATTATTTTGTTATCTTTGAGAGTTCTTGGATTTTCAAAATACTTCTAATTTAAACTCTTCTTTGAATTTTATAATCCAGCTTCAGATTTACCCTCAATCACGTGGCCTGCCTACCATGCTATCAGCAGGTAGGTCAATATGACAGCTGTATTAAGACATTTATTATATATCTATTTTACAGTACAATCAAACAAAACTACTGATGTTACATCAATCATTGGCTTTACTTTAGCACTGACTGACATACATACAGTGAATGCAAAATAGTTTCAATAGCTCCATTAATCCAGACCCATAATTCTCATTTTCATTGCACAAGTGATGACACCAGAGATTTTATTTTTAAACTCCACTGAGGTCAGAAACTTGACTTCTGGTGCTTGCGTTTAGCAGTGACGTGCTCAGGGGTCTGGGATTTTGCTGGTAGTTACCAGCTTGCTGATCCAATTGTGGGGGGGAGGGGTGATTCCAGCAAGGACCTGTTTAACTGTCTGGAGGTGGCTGTCCAGCAGCTGGCAAATTTGTCAGTGCTCCAGGTAGCTTTCCTTTGCCTGCTTGGTACTGCCAAAGGTTACAATGTAAAGATTCAGCTCCATTAAAGCCCCCACCTCCTCCTCCCTAACACAGCAGTACCTCGGCTGCTTTTACGATTTGCAAAAAAGGGTAGCGATTGCTTCCATGCTGAAGTGCCCTCTTGGTCACTTTTTACTACTTTCAAGCCAGCCTTTCACTTGGAGAGCCTCCCCATTGACCTTAACTGGAATGTAAATAGGATTAAAAAAAACCTTTAAAGGAGTGGCCCAGTGAAAGTCTCAAAGGTGGACTGCTTCTCCCACCCGGTAGGTGCATTTGGGACAGTTCTGACTTCCAATTCCTTGCATCCAAAGTGTAAATTCATCCCTGAGCTTCAGTACGAGGTAGAAAGATAAAATCATGAAACTAACAATTGTACTGACACATCATGCAATATCTAAATAATGTAACATATCTGACATAACAACAAAGAATCTCAAGACCACTGCAACATGGTTACAGTTAAAGCATAGCAAAGTGTTCTTGCAGTTGCTTGATTAATTGCTGAGTGTCAACATGCTCTGGAAATGCAGCTGCTGATTTCTGTGCAGCTATATAACTGCTCTGAAAGTCTCCAATCTGGAAGAGACAAACAGATGTAAGTGTAATGTAGATCATCCATCAAGATACTACACCTGGCAAATGTGCAAAGCAAGTATTGGCAAATATTCTAGTTTTATTCAGCTCCGAAAGCAAATATCAAGGTTTAAATCTGCATTTTTAGAATATCAGCAAGAGAATAGTCTTTATTGGTTGTCATGCGGTTTCCTCTGTTGGAGCAATTGCAGACCAGGTGACTGTTTTGCTGAACACCTCAGATCATTTATAAGTGACTTGGCCATAGGAGTACTGGACTGGACACTTGTGTTGTGTAGTCTATTTTCCATGGCTTTGACAAAAGCTTTGATTTTAACTCTTTTCCTCATCTGACAGAAACTCTGGGAGTAGAACTGACCATTACTTATCATTATTGATCTGGCTGCTTTCCTCACATATCCAAACATTAATTGGCTCTTTTGAGCAGGTCACTGACAGGGAGGGAGTGGGATCTTTAAGTACGCAGGTCAGATTTTGTATGATTATTCCTATAAATTAGTCTTTGGTAAATAACTTAGAAAGTAGAACTGCTTACATTTTTAAAAGTTACATTACATGTGATGAAACTAAGAAACTAAGACAGCTCTGAGGGGCTCTTGCGTGCATGGTAACATTCCTACCTCTGGGTTACAAAGCCTGGATTCAAGTCCTGCCTGCTGTAGAGACGTGTCATAACACATCTGAACAGATTGATTAAAAATATCTATAACAGTTATAACAGTGATGTGACTCATGGAAGGGCAGGACTGGATGTTAAATATTCCTGGGTAAAGGTGTTGGTGCAAGATTATAGACTCTGGTCCTTGACTCTTCCAAAGGGGGAAACAACTATCCCATGTTTATCTTGTCAAGACCCCCCATGAATCATGTATCTTTCAATAATTATCCCCTCATTCGTCTAAACTCCAGTGAACATAAGCCCAAACCACTCAACCTTTCCTTAAAGAAAAATCATTCCATACCCAGAATCAACCTAACAAATTTTCTCTGGACTGCATCCAATGCTAGTGTATCATTCCTTAGATCAGAGGGGAGTGCAGGAATACGGGGATTTGGGAATATGGGTACATAGGTACATAGAGAAGTGGCAGATGGAGTTTAACCCTGAAAAGTGTGAGGTGATTCATTTTGGAAGGAAAGACTTGAAAGCAGAATACAGGATTAACGGAAAGATCCTTGGCAGTGTGGAGGAGCAGAGGGATCTTGGGGTTCATGTCCACAGTTCCCTGAAAGCTGACACCCAGGTGGATAGAGTTGTTAAGAAGGCGTATGGTGTGTTAGCTTTCATTAATAGACAGTGAGTTCAAGAGTCGTGAAGTTATGCTCCATAACTTCGGCCACATTTGGAGTATTGTCTAGTTCTGGTCGCCACATTACGGGAAAGATGTGGAAGCGGTGGAAAAGGTGCAGAGGAGATATACAATGATGTTGCCTGGAATGGAGGGAAGGTCTTCCAAGGAAAGATTGTGAGATCTAGGGCTTTTCTCTTTAGAATGACGAAGGACGAGAGGTGACTTGATAGAGGTGTACAAAATGATCAGAGGTATAGATAGAGCGGACAGCCAGAGACTTTTTCCTAGGGTGCAGGTAGCTATTATGAGGGAGCATAGATTTAAAGTGAGTGGAGGTAGATATAGGTGAGACGTCAGAGGTAGGTTCTTTACTCAGAGTGGTCGGGGCGTGGAATGCATTGCCGGAGAGGGTAGTGGAGTCAGCCTCATTAGGGGCATCTAAGCGGCTACTAGATAAGCATATGGATGACAGTATAAGGTAGTGGTGGAGGTTAGCTCGACCTTAGGATTAGGGTAAAAGCTCGGCACAACATCGTGGGCCGAAGGGCCTGTACGGTTCTATGTTCTATGTGTTATTAAAGATGGCAGGACAGGTTGAGAGAGATCGTGGCACAAGGATAACAGGGACATAGCATACGAGAGTATGGAGGTTACACTGAACTCAGAAGACACTAATGCGGCCTCAGCTAAAATAATGCATCCAGCTTTGATGCATTTTAGGAAGGATGTGAAGGCAGTGGACAGAGAGTGTAGATTAGGGTTTATGAGAATGGTTCCTAGGATGAGGAATTTAAGTCATGAAGATATATTGATGAAGTTGGGACTTTTTTTTGGAGAAAAGAAGGCTGAGAGGACATTGGGTTGAAGCATTCAAAATCACGAGGGGTCTGGACAGAGTAAATAGGGAGAAAAATGTTCCCATTTGTGAAAAAATCAAGAATGAGAGCACTAGGCTATAAAGTAATTAGGGAAAAAAGCAAGTGATATGATGAAATCGGTTTTTCACGAAATGAGCTGTTAGGGTTTGGAATGTGCTGTTTGAGATTGTGGTGGAGGTAATCTCAATTGAGGCATTAAATAGGGAATGGAATGGCTATATGTAAAAGGGAACACTGTGTAGGGTTACGGGGACAAGGTAGGAAAATGACCATAGATCATAGAACCTCTACAGTATGGAAACATTCCCTTTGGCCCAACAAGTCTATACCAACCCTCGAAGCATCCCAGCCAGACCAATTCCCCTATAACCCACCTAATCTAGGCATCCCTGAACACTATGGGGTAATGTAGCAATCCCAATCCACCTAGCCTGCACATCTCTGGACTGTGGGAGGAAACCCATGCAGACAATGTGCAAACTCCACACAGACAGTCGCTCAAGGGTGAGATTGAACCCAGGACCCTGGTGCTGTGAGGCAGCAGTGCTAACCACCGAGCCACCGTGCTGACCTAAGTGAGATGCTCATGGGAGAGCTTATGCAGACAATGAGCCAATGGCCTCCTCCTTCGGTGTAATAATTCTGTGCTTGTATTGGTTACCTTATCTGAAAGTGCAGCGAAGTTATAATGCGGTTCATACATATGAGGAGCCAGTGCTGCCGCTGTCTGTAGAAACCCCCGCGCCTAAAAATATAAATGAAGAATGCAGTCATGGAGTAAGTGAATGGTTTATTTCTAAATTATCTTTTTCCTATATACATGGCAACTTTGGCTGCTCACCTGTTCATGGTGACCTTTGTGGATCTCCAGGACAGCTAAATTGTTATAAGCTTCTGCATGATCATTGTTGTTGGCTAGTGCCAGTTTAAAACATTGGTAGGCTAAATTCATATCTCCTATTCCCTAAAAAGAAAGGCAACATGATGTCCAGTTACAAATGAAGTTTTATCACCCGTAATCATCAAAAACACAAAAGCAAGAAAACAGAAAAAACAGATTTCTTGGCAGAGATTCACTGATAAAAGTCACTTTTGGTCAAGGTGTCTCCAGAGAACATAAGGCTGTATGATACAGAAGTAGATTAGGCCATTCAGCCAATTCAGTCTGGTCCGCAATTTGATCTTGGCTGATATATGTTTCTCAGCCCCATGCTCCTGCTGTCTCCCTATCATCTTTGATTCCCTTACTAATCAAGAACCTATCAATTTCTATCTTGAATACACTCAATAACTTGGGCTCCACAGCCTTCTGTAGCAATGCGTTCACATCAGTACAAATTTTTCTCCTCATATCAACTTCCAAAGGATCATCCTTTCACTCTGAGGCTGTGCCTCGGGTCCCAGTCTCTTCTACTAGTGGAAACTCTTATCCCCATCCACTCTATCTAGGCCTCTCAGTATTTTGTAAATTTCAACGAGATTCCCCCTCCTCAGCCTTCTAAACTCCATTGAGTACAGACCCAGAGTTCTCACCCACTCCTCATGTTACAGTTGTATAGGACTTTGGTTCATGTTACAGTTATATAGGACTTTGGTTCGACCATATTCGGAATACTGCGTACAGTTCTGGTCGCCACATTACCGAAAGGATGTGGATGCTTTGAAGAGGGTGCAGAGGAGGTTCACCAGGATGTTGCCTGGTATGGAGGGCACTAGCTATGAAGAGTGGTTGAGTAGATTAGGATTATTTACATTAGAAAGATGGAGATTGAGGGGGGACCTGATTGAGATCTACAAAATCATGAGAGGTATAGACAGGGTAAATAGCAAGAAGCTTTTTCCCCAGAGTGGGGGACTCAATTACTAGGGGTCACGATTTCAAGGTGACACGGGAAAAGTTTAAGGGAGATATGCATGGAAAGTTCTTTACGCAGAGGGTGGTGGGTGCCTGAAACGCGTTGCCAGTGGAGGTGGTAAAGGCGGGCACGATGGCGATATTTAAGATGTATCTAGACAGATACATGAATGGGCAGGGAGCAGAGGGATACAGATCCTTGGAAAATAGGCGACAGGTTTAGATAGAGGATCTGGATCGGCACAGGCTTGGAGGGCCGAAGGGCCTGTTCCTGTGCTGTAATTTTCTTTGTTCTTGACAAGCCCTTCATTCCTGGGATCATTCTTTTGAATATCCTTTGGATCTGAACCAAGGCTAGCACATCCTTCCTTAGGTATGGGGCCCAGAACTGCTTACAATATTTCAAATGCAGTTTGACCAGAACTTTATACAGCCTTAGCACCACATCCCTACCACTGTATTCTAACATTCTCGAAAAGAATGCTAAATTTGCACTTGCCTTCCTAACTGCCAAGTAAACCAACACGTTAACCCTTAAGAGAATCCAGGTTCAGGATTCTCTTAAGTCCCTTTGTGCTTCAGATTTCTGAAGCCTTTCTCTGTTTAGAAACTAGTCTATGCCCTATTCTTCCTACTAAAGTGCATGACCTCTCACTTTCCCACATTATATTCCACCTGCCACTTCTTTGCCCACTCTCCTAGCTTGTCCAAGTCCATCTGCAGCCTCACCTGTTGCTAACACTACTTGTCCCTCTGCATATCTTTGTGTCATCTGCAAACTTAGCAACAATGCCCTCAGTACCTTCAGCCAGAATGTTCATGTATAACATGAATAGTTGTGGTCCCAACACTGACACCTGCAAAACTCCACTGGCTGCCGTCCTGAAAAAGACCCTTTTCCCCGCTCTCTGCATTCTGCTAATCCACTATCCATACTAATAACACCATAGGCCCTAATCTTATTTAGTAGCCTCCTGTGCAGCATTTTGTTAAAGGCCTTCTGGAAATTCAAACAGATCATATCCACTGGCTCTCCTTTGTCTAATTTGCTTGTTACACCCTCAAAGAATTCTAACAGATTTATCAGGCATGACCTCACCTTGATGAAAGTTGCCAAATCATCCCTATTTTACCATGCACTTCCAAAACTCAGCAATCTCATCCTTATAATGGACTTTAAAATCTTATCAATGACTGAAGTCAGGCTAACCATCCAATAATTTCCAGTCTTCTACCCTCCTCCCTTCTTAACAGGGCTGTTACATTAACTATTTTCCAGTCCCCTGGGATCCTCCTGACTTCAATGATGCTTGAAAGATCAACCACCAATACCTGTACAATCTCTTCAGCTCTCTCCTTCAGAACCCTGGGGTGTAGTCCATCTGGCACCAGTGATTTATCCACCTTCACATCCTTCAGCTATCCCAGCACCTTCTCCTTAGTGGAGACCAAAACACTCATCTTTGATCTCTGATTCTTTTGAAGTTATGCAATGCTACTGATGTTTTTCACTGTGAAGACTGATACAAAGTATTTATTCAGTTTCTCTGCCATTTCTTTGTTCCCTATTACTACTTCTCCAGCCCATTTTCCAGTGGTCCAATGCCCGCTCTTGCCTCTCTTTTACCTTTTCTGTACCTAAAAAACTGCCGTAATCTTCTTTTATATTACTTGCTAGCTTACTCTTATATTTCATTTTCTCCCTACTTACTGTCATTCTAGTTGTTTTCTCCTGGTTTTTAAAGGCTTCCTAATTTTCTTGCTTCCCACTAACCTTCACAGCATCGTACACTTTTACTTTTGCTTTTAAGCTGTCCCTGACTTCCCTTGTTAGTCTTAGTTGCCTTGTCCTCTCCTGGGTATGTTTCTTCTTCCTTGGGATGAAATTCTGCTGTGCCTCCCGAATTACCTGCAAAATCTCCTGCAATTACTGCTCCACCGTATTCCCTGCTAGGCTCCCCTTCCAATCAACTCCGGCCAGCTCCTCCCTCATATTTTTCTAATTACCTTTACTCAACTGTTATACCGTTACAACTCATTCTAGCTTCTCCGTCTCAAAACTCAGGGTGAAATCTATCATGTTGTCCCTTCACCTTAGCCTCCTGAAGCAAGTCATTACACATCCTTTGGGGCTGTACCGTTATCCCAAAAATGTATGTTGTGAAATATTCAGATGGCTACATTCTGGCAAATGTAGACTGCTGTCTCCTATATAATTAATTGTCTCTGGGATCTTGGCAGACATTGTTTGCTAAGTAAACACAATATGGAAAGGACTTTTCAAGAATACAATCCAGTCTCACAGGGCTGCATGGTGGCTCAGTGGTTAGCACTGCTGCCTCACAGTGCCAGGGACACGGGTTCAATTCCTTGGACGACTGTCTGTAAGAGACTGCACATTCTCCCCGTGTGTGCATGGGTTCCTGCTGGGTGCTCTGGTTTCCTTCCACAGTCCAAAGATTGCAGGTTAGCTGGCTTGGCCATGCTAAATTGCCTGTAGTGTCCAGGGGTGTGTAAATTAGGTGGATTAGATGTGAGAAATGCAGGATTACAGGGAAAGGGTAGGGGGATAGGTCTCAGAGAAATGCTCTTTGGAGGGGTGGTGTGGACTTGTTGGGCCGAATGACCTGTTCCCACACTGTAGGGATTCTCATTGGATTCACCACCAAAAGTATTTCAGAATCGGGAGACATGAGGTGAGCAGCTCCCTTCCTTCAGTAAGCTTCCACAACTAACAATCCCAAGCATTTTTGAACCTGCAAAACACTGTTCTCAGACTGAACAGTCAGAAAGCCAAGTCACAAAAAATTGTGAGGTGTTTTCCTTGAAAGGGACTTAAGCAACCGAGACCATCAAATGTCTGGAACTGTGTTGTTTTCTCCAAATGAATTAAAGAACAGCTTCAAATTGACCTCTTAAAAATACTAGCTATCTTCACAATCTATCAAACTCAATTCCACAAATAATAACTATTAAACCATTATAACATTATCATGGCATAAAGCAAGCTGAAATTGCAATTTACTCTAAATAATTCATTTCAGTTTTCAAAAAAGCATTGAGATTCTTTATTGTGTGGAGCATAAAACAGCTGCATGCACCTGTTCTGTAAAATCATCCATTTCCTGTTTGGAAATACTTTCTAATACTTCAATGCAATTAATTAAATAAATCCAGAATAAAAACCTAACAACTAACACTGGCATTGACAAACCTATTTGACTATTTTAAAAACATAATCTGGTTCACTAATGTCTTTTAAGAATCCTGCCATTCTTATTTGAGCTGTCCTATATGTGACTCCAGGCCCACAACACAGTGGTTGACTCAACTGCTTTTTAAATTGGCTTTGAAAGCCAGTAAGTTGTATTCAAAATGTCAACACATCTGCAAGAGCGATTAGGGATGAACAATAAATGTTGGCCATGGTCAGTGATGCCTTCATCTTTAGACAGCTTGGTACCTATTGAGGCCTCAAACGCTAACTCAAATCTCAATTACAATCCTCTGATTAGCTGGCAGTTCTGAGGTGGGATTTCTTGTCAATGAAAGTTTGAAACCTCACTTTAGGCTACTATTGACAATTAGTTTGGGTCAGGGAGTGGGGTAGTGGACTCCAGTACCTCATAACACAGCCCAGTGTTTCAGGTAAAATGTAGGTGTTCAGATAAAGTTTGACTTCTCTGGCACTTATGGTTTAGCTTGGGTATCAATCTTCAGGTTGTATCCCATCGTGTCAAAGCTGCAAGGTCAGCTGTGTTTCCAATGTGTGGATCCTCTACATGAGATTGCACTATTTTGTCCTGCAGGAGAAGAGGATGGGAGCTGGTGCATTTTATTACAAAGCCAGGTGGTGAGATGTGTATCATTGCTGAGTGTAATTGTGTGAAATATATAGTGAAGTAGGAATCCTGGAAGAGATTACTGGATTGCAAGTATCACAGTATGAGAAGAAAATGATGTTGGTGTCTGCCGTGAAGGTAATACAGCATGAGGTTTGTGCCTCAAATAAGAAAGGGAGGTGTTGTGCAGTGTCCTTGCGACAGTATGTTCAAAGCTGTTGTGGAGTGGAGGGAAATGGAGTGACTAAATAAAAGTGTTGCAAGTGTTGTAAAAAGACAGAACATATGACGTGTGCTCATTCTTGTTTCATGACACTGCTGAACCTATCCCTCACTCAATCTATGTCCTGGGGATTATGTTGATGGGCATGATCCTCTCAACCACCTAAGTCAAGTTCTGCTGCAGTGGTTCAGAAGACACTCTTGCAAAATTTAAGGAATAATCCCTAACTCCTTGCCCAGACCTCTTCCACCACTTTCTCCAGAAAGGCATCTGATAGTCCGAAGTAAACTGATTTCAGAAACTCTCTATTTTGTGTGTGCAAGCACAGAATGCAACTCCAATCAACAGGTGCATTGTTGCTTTAAGTAAATCTTTGGCAGCCTGCTGGCAATTTCATTTTGAAAGTGGGCCAACTGTCCATTTCCTCAAACAAACAATCAGGTGGTCAGATATTCTAAGAAATTATATTGAACTGATGCCCAGGAGTTAAAATCATCCAGGTTTTATGCCAGCAATGTTAAGAGATTGGTTTCTTCCTCATGCCACTAATCCCTAACAATGCTGACTCAGATTTAGAAGCATGGATATAACAATTACTATTATATCTTCAATAAATTATAATTTACTTGATTATATTTTCAATAAAATCAAATGAACTGAAGGTCAATATTATCGTAAATGCATTTCAGCAGTATTTGCACAATTTATATTTTAAAAATGTAATGATGCAAAATGATTCACAAAATCTTGTAATGAAGTGTGTTTATTTCACTACCTTCATAAACAATTATTTAAATACTGCTAAAAATAAAATAATGAAAAGTCATCTGAATAAATTTGGGTGTAGAGAATGATAGTTAATTTGAAAAAGAACAAACCAGTATTATTACTGTTAAATTCCTAATTACACATCTTGATTTAATTGTAATAACTATATCACAATCATATTTCATATATCCATTAAAATTATTTTACTGCTTTCCATCAATCATTTTTCTGAACTACAATAGTTTGCAACTGTGTTAATTCAACTTAGTTCAAGAGGAGCACTAGCATTTGTACTGTAGGAACAAATGACATCAGAACAGGAGTAAGCCATTCAGCCATTCAAGCCTGATCTGTCATTCAATGAAATTATGGCTGATCTGACTGAGATCTCAATTATGCTTCCTCTCTACCCTACATAAACCTCAACTGCCTTGTCTATTGAAACTCTTAACTCAATCTTGAATAAATTCAATGACCAAGTCTCAACTGTTTTCTGGGGGAAAGAATTCTATATACTAAGGTCGTGCAGAAAAACAACTGCCCTCATCTCATTCTTAAAAGCGGGAACTCTTATTCTTGAGCTGCACCCCCTGTTCTAGTCTCTTCTACAAGGAGAAAGCATTCTCTCAGAATCTACCCTGTCATGTCCCCTCAGGATCTAATATCCTCATTTATATTCTATGTAATTGGAAAGAAGCTGTTATAATAATTTGTATAATGAATTCACTACATACCACTGCCACATGGCCAAGGTTGTACCATACATCAGCCACTTCCTCATCATTCACAGCCAGTGCGAGTGCTCTTTGAAATGAGCTCAGAGTCATATCATACTGCTGTGCATAGAAGCAGCACAGCCCTAGGTTGTTGAAGATCTGACAATTATAAACACCCATTTGGAGAAGTCGCCTGCAGAAAAGAAAATCTTTTCAACACAATCCCAAAACTAAAAACTTTGAACTCTCCGCATAACGAGCAAAACTTACAACATAGATCCATATCGCACAGAAACAGACCCTTTGGTCCGACTCGTCTGTGCTGGCCAGACATCCTAATCTGACCTAGTCCCATTTGCCAGCATTTAGCCCTTATCCTTCTAAACCCTTTCTGTTCATATACCTATCCTGATGTCTTTTAAATATTGTAATTGTACTCACTTCCACTACTTTCTCTGGCAGCACCCTTTGCATGAAAAATGCCCAATATTTTAGATTTTCATACTCGCATGGGGAATCGTTTCTTTAAAATTTTAGTTTTCATACTACAAGGTTCTATAGTTGTCATTTTATTAATTCAAGAAAATAACTCATGATAATTGCTCATGTTAAAGTATTCAATCTTTCTTATTTTCTCAAATTTCTGCTATAAGGTCTTCCTGCATCAGTATTTCCACTCACTCTGCCTGCCTATGAATGGTTAGTTTGCTAGGAAGTATGCAAAAGAGCTCAAGATGAATTTATTTCTGCTATAAGCAAACATCTGTTGATATCATCAGCTGCTTAATCTACCATTTTAACCCAAAGCTAAGGGTAAAGCTGCAAGTCGTTAACATGCAGGTTCAGTTGGCAGTTAGGAAGGCAAATGCAATGTTAGCATTCATTTAGAGAGTGCTAAAATACGCAGCAAGATGTGCTATTGAGGCTGTACAAGGTTCTGGTCAGACAACATTTGAAATATTGTGAGCAGTTCTGGGCCCCGTTTCAAAGGGAAGATATGCTAGCATTGGAGGGGGTTCAGAGGAAGTTCACAAGAATGGTCCTGGGATTGAAGGACTTGTCATATGAGGAGTGATTGAGACCTCTGGGTCTGTATTCAATGGAGTTTAGAAGGATGTGGGGGAATCTCATTGAAACTTACAGAATACTGTGAATCCTAAATAGAGTGGACATGGAGAAGATGTTTCCATTAATAGGAGAGACACAAGGCCATAGTCTCAGAGTGAAAAGATGACCCTTCAGAATGGAGGCGATGAAGAATTTCTTCAGCCAGAGGGTGATGAATCTATGGAACTCATTGCTGCAGAAGGCTGCGGAGGCCAAGACACTGAGTCTTTTTAAGACAGATAGGTCCTTAATTAGTTAGGGTATCAAGGGCTATGGGGAGAAGACAGGAGAATATGGTTGAGTAACATGTCAGCTATGATTGAATTGCAAAGCAGACTCAATGGGCCAAATAGTCTCATTCTGCTCTGATACCTTATGGTTTTGTGGTCTAAATGGATTCCAAACCAGGTCAAATCTGCTGTGAACAAAAGCCTGGATTCAGAAAGCCTAGCAAGGCAGGCTCAAAAAATAGTCTGCTCCCTCATGGGCTAGATAGGGCAGAAGTTAAACAGCATGTCAAATCAGGCAAAGCAATTAAAATCAGTTGACCGTTGCTGCTACTTGCTGTAGTCCCCCATGGGAGTTACAGTGAAATGCAGTGTGCAAATGAATGCAATCGAGGAGATCTGTCTTATCAGATTACTGTTCAGGAGGTGATGATGTATTGATTGATAAGTTTCTGAATTCAGCAATGCCATCCACCTTGTAGCCCTTGCATTTTTTTTCAAATAGCAATTTTTTTTGAATGGAGAATGGGTCCTGGTAAGCTATTAAGCCACAGGTTCCACTGAAGCTAAGTCTGAATTGAAACTCATCACCAAATAACAAGGCATGTACACTCAGAAGTAGAAAATACAAAGGCACATATAATTGGAAGCTGAATCAAATTCCCTATCCTGACTCTAACTGTTTTATTAACATAGTTAATTTAGTTATTGATGCATCTTCTGATCTCACCTATAGAATCGCAATGCAATCTCAGGCTGATCCGAATAAAAATGATTACTTCCTATACAGGCAATGGCTTCTACATTTGTATTGTCTTGTTTTAAAATGTTCTTGTAATATTCAGTGGCTGATTCCATGATGTTCATTTCCTGTTAAATTCAAAAGCAACATGTTACAAAATAGCAAAATTAAGACAAAACTTCAATACAGAACAGTTTGAAAAGATTTTCAAAATTCTGAAAAAGAAGAGACATGTACAATACATACATCATATATACGGGCTATTCCTGTAAGTAGTGTAACTTCCCCTGGGAAACAGTCCAGTCCTTGCTTGTAAAGGCCTAATGCTGTCAACGGCTGGTCTAAACGAATATACACCTATTCCAATAAATTGAAAACTATTTAGCAGGTGTAAGAATTTATATTTAACATCCTTTATTCATTAATCTTTTCAGAATTGATCCAGTAGCTAATATTACCACAGTGATCAGAAGGTGTGGTTGGGAATGAGACAAATGAGACTTGGGAATTATTTGTCTGTCAATGGTTAAAAGAAAAACTTCAGGCGAGGGACAGATGCATAGTTTAAAGGCGATTATGAAGAGGTTGTCGTTTGAGTTTCATAATACCAAAACGGCATTTCAATGTCATATTTTAGCATCAACTTTGATGACGTTGTTGTATTTGCAGCATGGATACAAAATAACCCCACTGTACATACTTAGGACTAATAATTAGTATTGTAACAAAACAGAAATTGCTGGATAAAGTCAGTAGGTCTGGCAGCATCTGTGGAAGGAAATTGGAGTTAACGTTTCGGATCCAGTGACTCTTCTTCAGAACCGATGGTAGCCAGGAAAACGTTGGTTTTTATGCAGAAGATAGGGTGTGGGAGGGGGTAAAGAGTAAACGATAGGTAGAGATAGAGCCTAAAGAGGAAGAAGGACAGTTGGACAAAGGAGTGGATAATGGTCAGTTTAGGGGAATGAATAGCTGCTAATAGGGTCTCTTACTGGCTAACAATAGGCTAAGTGTAATAGCAAACCATGTAATAACAAGACCTGGTGTGCAGCAGTTGGAGTAAGGACGTGGGAGAAGGTGCCTCCAAGCTTAAAATTGTTGAATTTGATACTGAGTCCAGAAGGCTGTAAAGTTTCCAAGCGGAAAATGAGGTGCTCTTCTTTCAGGTGAGATGTTCCCATCCACCACCACCCTCCTCTGCCTGGCCGAGCTCGTCCTCACCCTGAACAACTGTTTTAACTACTGTCACCTTCTTCAGGTCAAATGGGTGCCCATGACTACCTGCGTGGGCCCCAGTGTGGCTGTTTCTTTGTGGGGTATGTGGAATATTCCTTGTTCCAGTCTTATTCCGGCTCCCACCCACAACTCTTTCACTGGTACATTGGTAATGTCATGCTGATTCCCTCCCTGATCTGGAATTGGCAACGTTTATCAATTTCGCTTCCAATTTCCACCCCGCTCTCACTTTCACCTGATCCATCTCTGACCCCTCCCTTCTCTTCCTTGACATCTGTTTCCATTTCTGGGGATGAACTGGCCATCAATATCCACTACAAACCCACTGACTCCCACAGTTACCTTGACTATATATCCTCACATCCTGCTTCCTGTAAAGACTCTATTCCATTCTCTCAGTTCCTCCATCTCTTCTGATGATGTCAACTTCAACAAGGGGGCCTTGGAAATGTCCACCTACTTCCTCAATCAAGGATTCCCCAGTGCCATAGTTGACAGGGCCCTCAGCTAGATCTGACCCACCTCCCACACTTCAGCCATCAACCCCTCTCTTCATTCCATATATGCAATAGGGTCCCCCCTTGTCATCACCTACCATCGCACCAGCATCCACATCCATATCCACATCCACAGGATCATTACCTGCCATTTCCGCCACCTTCACTGGGATGCCACCACAAGACACACATTCGCCTCTCCCCTCTTGTCAGCCTTCTGAAAGGACCATTCTCTATGGGACAACCTGGTCCTTCACTCCCAACAACTGCAATAGCCCCACAGCACTGTCCCCTGCAACTGCAGGAAGTATAACACCAGTGCAGTTACTTGCTCCATCCTCAGTATCCGAGGGCTCACAATCTAGTCTACTGCATTCACTGCTCACAACACGGACATCTCTACATTGGGGTAACAAAGCGCAGACTGGGTGACTGCTTCACAGAACAGTTACATACAGAAAAACCCTGACCTTCCAGTTGCCGCCACTTCAACACACCACCTTGTTCCCTGGTCAACATTCCTGTCTTAGGCTTGCTGCTGTACACCATATTTTCCATTTGGGAACTCCACAGTCTTCTGAACTCAATATCAAGTTCAACAACTTTAGGGCTTGAGGCATCTCCTCCCAAGTCCTTGGTCCAACCTTCACACACCAAGCCTTGTTATCACATGCTACCATCAGTTCCTAAGACAGGTCACTGAACTCAAAACATTAACTCCAATTTCTCTCCACAGATGCTGCCAGATATGCTGACTTCTTCCAGCAATTTCTGTTTTTGTTTCTGATTTCCAGCATCCTCAGTTCTTTTGGTTTTTAAATTAATATTGCAAGTACCTTTTAACAACAAAAAGGTGTTTCATAACTGCCAATCAAATTCTGGCATGTATATGAACTATTACAGAGTGGAGTCTTATTCCATCAAGTTTTGAATTTTTTAATTTCTTAAATAATAAAATTCCTTTTTGTCTATATCTCCTCTTTTCTCTCTGAATTGAATCTATATGTCATTTCCCACAATGTGCTGTTACTAGATTGCAACTTTTGTGAGAAAATTTATTTTGAACTGAAGGATGTAGGAACAAAACTAACTATAGCAGACAATGTTAGATGACAAGTTACAGCAAATTTTGGCCTGCATATTGAGAGATGTGATATATATCATACAACTGCTTACCTTTGCCAGGTAAAGAACTGTATCAACCATTTCCTGTTGCTTGAATGCAGATTTAAACTGCTTCTCTGCTTCACGATACAAACCCAATCTTTTGAGAACAAAAAATTAGACAATAATGTTGAAACTCTGTAGAACGCATTGACAGCATTCATTCATTTATCATGTTTTGTATATACTTTGCTGCATTTAAAACAACAATGTTTTATAGAAATTTTATTCACTGTAGGCCTTTAATCATCAGAGTTTAGATGAATGTAGGTGATCTTGATCCAACATATAAGATGGACAGGTCTTGGGAGGGTAAATGTTGAGAAGTTTCCATTAGTGGGGGAATCAAAAAACAGGGGACATAGTTAAGGGGGGAATTTCTTTAAAATGGAGGAACAAAGTAATTTCTTCTCCCAGAGGGTAGTGAATATCCAGAATTCTCTAATCCAGTGAGTTGTGAAGGCCAAAGCATTCCAAATATTTAAACAGGATATAGATTTTTGAAATATCAAGGATTTGAGGGCTATGAGAGCTGTGGCTCAAAAGAGGAGTTGCGGCTGGGGCAGATCAGCCATGATCTTGCTCCTATTTTTTATGACCTTTCTGACGATCATTCCCTCAAATCAGGCACTGATTTGATTGAGGGGCTCCACCATCCAAGGTGGTAAGCCGGCTGTACAGTTTGACCTGTCATGGACATCACATAAGGACAGGCCTGCTAGCAGCTGGGCAAATCATAGCTGCAGCAGGATGTAAACCTTATGGTCCTTAATGGGCCACTTAGAGACCACAATCGGCAGCAGGGTAGAAAAGTCAAACACATGCCTTCCCACCTAGAACCCAACTCTGGTGGGGGACAGGAAGACAGCAGGTGTCAGTTTGCCTTCACCGCTTCTAACTAAACACCCTTCCCAACTACAAGTTCATGACCAGAAAAGCAGAAAAGTCCACCCAAAGCATTCATCTTCTCTATTTCAATACAAATGTAAATCTAAGTTAGTTTACCTGTAGTAACATTTTCCAATTTGTACTTTCCACCACCAATCTTTAAACTGGGAATGCTCAGTAGCTAGGGCTGCCAAATCTAAAGCCTGTTAAAATAAAAACATTCAATTTTTATTAGAAAGTTTTTGCAAGTTAATAATTGGTAAGTTTTTAAAAATAAGTGAACATTAATTGATCCTCCATTGTGCTGTACCTGAGCTCCAAACTTGGTATAATATTCAGGTGAAACAGGATTAAAGTTGAGGGACAACTAAAGCAGTGTACAAGGATGGAAGATAGTTCTCATTTGAAATCAAGCATTTTGTCATTTTTAATCCATTATTTAATTTGATAGTATGTAGTTATTTTATATTTAAATCTTACATCTGTACATGGTCAATTTTGCCAATCACAAGTGGAAAATAGCAATGGGGAAAGTGCAATTATATTGTGAAAAGGTTTATATCAGCAGTTTCTATTCTAAATTCTTTGTAGGATTATTAAAGAATGAGCATTCTATTCACAAAAATGGATTATGAAAACACTACAAGCAATATTGATATTAAAAAGTAAAATTGTGATGCATCAGCTGTACACAGTGAAGGTCATCCAGAATACTGTGCTTACTTTTAGGCAGCGAACTTCAAGATGTGGCGGCCTTGCAGGCATACATTTACCATACAGAAAGACATATTCCTAACAGTACTGTGGGAATCCCTACAGTCCAACAACTGCAGTGGTCCAAGAAAATGGCTCATTACCATTTTCTCCAGCAATTAGCGATGGGAAACAAATGCTAACTTAGCCAGTGATAGTAAGAACTGCCGATGCTGGAGTCAGATAACACAGTGTGGAGCTGGAGGAACACAGCAGGCCAGGCAGCATCAGGGGAGCAGGAAAGCTGACGTTTCGCGTCGGGACCCTTCTTCAGAAATGGGGTTAGCCAGTTAGCTAGCTTAGCCAGTGATGCCTACATCCTGTGAACAAATTTAAAAGTCCTGAGTTTAAAGGATCACATATTACAACAGGTTGAGATTCAAATGTCATGGAATGATCAAATTGAAGTATTCATGATAAAGAGATTGAATACAAGCGAACTATTTCTCTCAGGTGTGCAAAACAGAACAAGAGGGTTCAGAGAGAACAGATCTAAAACTGGAAAATTGTAGGGTGTGCTGGAATGCCTAATGTGCATCTTTATCACCAAAGCTATGAGTAGTAATTGTGGAAAATCTCTCCTTTTTTAATGTTTAATTAATCGCTGGCTACATCAGCATTTATTGCCCATTCTTATTTGTCCTTGAACTGAGTGACTTGCTAGGCCATTTCAGAGAGTAGTAAAAAGTCAACCACACTTCTGCCAGTCTGCAGTCACAAGTAGGCCAGACCAGGCAAGGGCAGCAGATTTCCTACTTTAAAAAAGGCCATTTGTGAATAATATGGGCTTTCAATAACAATTGAAAATGATTACACACTCATCAGTAGATTAGTCTTTCGTTTCTGAGTTTTATTTAATATAAATTTCAGCATCTGATCTTGAACATTATTCTGGGACTCTGGCTTACTCACCTAATGAAATTACCACTAGGCTACCACCTCCCCCCATCATGAAAATCAAAAGACATCTTATAAATCTGTTCTTCAGCATACTTATATACCTTTAACAGTTACACACCAAGATTTGTAATTGAAATAAACCCCTGACAGAAACTGGAATACTATAGTAGTTATTTATTGATAACTTACAGTTTTAACATCATTTTCATGATGGAAAATATATTCAAACAATGCCTGAAAAATAAGCATAAATGCACAATAGTTTATCATTTTTCAAATTCATCATTCACACACCGTAATAAAATATTGCAAATCCCATAGTTTACTCTTCTGATAACATACAAAACATTCTAGTTGGCAGGTTTAGTTAGTCTGCACAGAATGTGGTAAAGACAGAAATGTGGCAAGCATCTTTTTTGTTGGAATCCCTCTCCATTAGTGCAGCATGCAATCTTCCGGTTGACATTTCAATGGTTACCACCAATCTCTCATTTAAATAGTATAACATGGTAAAATATTTTAAAGTCACCTAGTCCATTATGCTGAATGTTTAGGTGTGCTGTTCGCATCAGAGGTTTGGCTAATGAAGGAAGTACCAAGTCCAATTATTATGTTAATAATGTCCCCTTTCATTACAAGATTCTTACATTATATGAATGACTAGATTTCAAAAAGTACTTCACTGGCCGTAAAGTATTTTGTGCTGTCCAGTGGTTATGAAAATATCTATATAAATGCCAGCCTCTCTTTTTACTTCTTTCATGTGGGGATCCAAGCAGATTTGTTGATTGGCCTAACCCTGCTGGTTACGTCCACTTCACTCAATTAGAGGGCTCACTTCTACCTTCTGAACAGCAATTCTAATTTGCTAATAAATGCTTGCCTTTCCATTGAGCATGAACAAATATTAAAAGAAAAACATATACAGTACAGAAACAAGCTATTCAGCCCAAACAGAAATGCCTTCATTTATGCTCCACACAATCTTTTATTTTTCATCTAAACCCACCCATTGTAATCTTCTATTCCATTCTACTTCATGCTTGTCTAGCTTCCCTGTAGATGCATCTTTAATACATGTTTCAACAACTTCTTGTAATAGCGAGTGCCACATTCGCACTGCTCTTGGAGTAAAGAAGTTCTTTTATGATGTTTCCTACTGAAATGCTCTTATGTTGATGACCTCTATTTATACTCTTTTCTACAATCAAACATTTCGTAAGTTTTAACCACACCTCTATCGAGTCACATCTCAGCCTTGATTTTCGACAGAAAAGAGATCCAGTTTCTTAATCCATTTGCCTCCTTGGCCTCTACAGGTATTCTGGATCCCAACTAAATAGGGTTTTCTGTGACCGGAGGCCACTACTGTTTAGAAGAGAACAGCCTCAAGAAAAATAGTTAAAACGTGGTAAGGAGACAATTATGGTAATAGAGTTGACAGTGTATCTTGATAGGATGGCTTGCGATTCCCATATGGGTCCTGGAACAGTCATGCTCCTTCTGGTTCACAGGTCTATACAATTATCTTTGTGTCCATTTTGGCACCAATCCTGCTTACCACCAAGTTTCTCTGGTGCCTTAGTGCTGACTTAGCTGTGCATGACTGAGAGTTAAAATTGTAAAATTGTAATGAAGTTCTATTCGCATCACACATTTCATCCTTTGAGTATTTGGGACTCTTGTCTGTGGTAATCACTGCCCCCACCTCCAAAAAACCAAGAGTTAAGGTGCTTGTTAGGAAATCCTGATTCTTGACTCTGTGGAAGGAAAAGGTTGTATAAAACTAAAAAAAAAATTAAAAACTACAAGTGGACCAAACTGTAAATCTCATCTGTAAGAATGATAAAATTAAAGCAAACACAAATACGTCAAGATTAAAAACTATAAAAATTCTAAATTCTTTAAGATGGGTTTTGCACTGAATGTAATTTATACTGAAATTAGACATCTTTTGTGCTGTTTTGGTAGGCTTAGTCTAGAAATCCCAGGCCCACATACAGAATTTGGCACAAACCTTAGCTAAATTTGGTTTTCCAGCATATTTGGTTAAGTTTAGTCTGGATAAATTAATAAATGGTCCATCAGGACTGGTAAGCATGGAGGCCTAAAGGAAGAGGAGAGACAAAAATATAATTGAAATTCCAACAGAATTTGACTACAAATTGATAACTATCTAAAAAAAAATTAAAACTACACTTCTTCAAAATTTACCGTCCCCAGCCTAACAAATCTTCCAGAAGCACATGTTACTGGTCGGGCAGTGTAAGCCGTTCTTGGGGTCTTGATAGCTTGCTCCATAGTACCAGGTCTGCCAGACTGGGTGCCTGGCCGAACAAATCCAGTGATGGGTCTTCCCGACTGAGACATGGGTCTATTTAAAAGGAAGTATTTTGAGCAGAAACACAGGAAGAAAACAAAGATCAATTAAATACAACTTGAGCCATGTTATAATGAAAATTAGTTGTTGATTTGCAGATTCAATTGAATTTTTGACTTCTTTAAAAAAATTCAAAGCAGTTATTTGTCAGAGGAAACTTAGCTTCATTTGTTGATGCCAAGTGACTGACTTGACATTTAAACAGAAGAACGATAGATGCATAATTTGTTAATTCCACACATCCACTTTTTCACATTTCATTTCTTATTACATTATTCAATGCTATGTCTATCTGATCTATCTCCTCAACAAATACCAAAGAAAAACAGTTATTTAATATTTCTGCCATCCTTCCATTATTACTTGAGGCATTATCATGCTCATCCTCAATGGTGCTACTCCCATCACAGCCTTTTTTTACTTAAAAGTCATGTGTCAAAATATTATATGAGTTCATTATAAGTTCCTTGATAATTTGATAGGTGGAATCATCCTAGCCCCTGAACGACATAGACATTGGGTCAGTTGAGAAAATAGAGCGTCACTGGCAGAAATGAGATTGTCAATGTTTACAGTAAAATGGTCTGATTCCCCAGCCAAGTTCTGAACAGGAAGTCAAGAACCTCAACAGGCCTATTTGCATGCAATTATTACCTTACCTCACCTCATTAATATGCAGTTTCCTATTCTCCCACCCGTTGGATGGAAACTCACCAATTCCTGCCACAAAAGTCAGAGTGGATACCTGGTCTCTCCAGATCACTGTTTACTCCTCCAGGCCTTCACTCTGGATAGCAGTCAGCAACATCTCAGGGCACAAACAATGGGCCTGTACCCCTCACCCACGGTGATTAGCATCGGACACATACTAGCCTCACTACATCCCCATGGTAAATTTCTGACCCATTTACAATGCAGTTCGGCACTTGAATGCTTCACTTTGGAGTGCACCAGCACCTATCATTGTGCTACTGCCAGCACACTTTGTGCATAGGGAAAGGACCCATTTCGTGGATTCGATCAGGATGTGCCTCATGGCTCCTTACTTGCTCTCTTAATGTTCATTCACGTTGCACCTACTTTGTTGCTCACAGCATCTCTGCCTTGTCTCCTTCTGCACTTTTCCCCTTTGCACTTGAGTTTTCTTTTCATGTCTGAGCACATGATCTCTACTTGTGAACAATGTGAGGCCCTTCAACAGCAACTGCTTAATCAGGCACTTTCATGATCAAGTTATTTGTAATGATAATGCCTGCATTTGAAATGCATGCAGCGATAAATCACATGGGATACATATTCTGGTCACCAGCAATCTTGACCATATCATTGGTTATTACATTATTGGACCCGCACATGCTCACTGGAGATTCAACCAATGGAACCAGCTACTGCAGAGCTTATCATCACTGTTGCTACAATGCAACAAAGGTACATTGGAAAAAAAGGAAGAACTGATGCACCAGCAAGTCAAGTACCAGCAGCAACCTCCAGCAGCTGCCAAACAGCCTCCATATGATGAAGTCACAGCTAGAAGACTCCTCAGGATGTGGGGGAGGCCCAGAGTCTTATCGTCCTCAATATTATTTCCTCTAGCTGAGTGAAGCGCAGCGTTGCTGCAAATTGATGTCATTTCGGGCCACTGAATTATACAACTGCTGGAGAGGAACCTGTGGCCTGGAGGAATGGATGATCATCCTATTCCACAGACAGCTGCACTAAACTTGTATACACTTAGCTGCTTACAAGGATCCACTGGAGACCTGTGGAAGAAAGGATAGCCCTTGATCTACAAATGTATCAAGATTATTATGGACACAGCTTGTGCGAGATCACACCGCATCCATTTATTTCCAAAAGATAAGGTCGTGCTGCAGCCTGGACAGTAAATTTTGTCAATATAGCTGGCTTATTCTAGGTACAGGATGGTACAGATTGCACACATATTGCATTAAGTGCGCCATATCATAACACAGTTCACTTTGTGAACGGGAAAAGATTTCAGTTCATCAATTTTCAAGTCATCTGTGATTACTGGTACTGTATCTTATAAGTTAGTGCCAGGTACACCAAGGGTTGCCATGATGCCTATATCCTGGAGAACTCTCCATGTTCCTGAACCCATGGCTACCGGGTAACATGCTTTATCCCGTCCAACCATGGCTGATGACACAGTTACGCAACGCTCTGACTGAGGCCGAGCATAGAGACAATGCAGCCCATCTTCTGATCAGGGCAACTGTAAAGTGGACAATGGCCCTCCGCAAGACAACATTCCCCAATTGAAGCAGGCAAAAAGGGGATTTGATGGAGGCTGATGAGCTGGGAGGAAGATGAGGACATTGAGCAGGAGAACATCACTTTCAACATGAAAGAATAGTGCAGTGCCAGGCTGAACAAGCCACACACATTTAATTGACACCCTGTTCCAATAGATCTGAGTTAGATACAGTGATCATTCTGATTGTAAATTTGTTGCTTCTTGATAAGCAAGCAGTCCCTGTTTGTTTCTGGAAGGAAATGCAGCTCGTTTGTTTTTTATTCCTTTGCTTTTGCTGTTAATATATAAAAAGAAAGACATTTTCAACTGTTTGAAGACTTTATAGTAAATGATGGTCCCACGTTGAACATGAGAAGATTTAATCTATGCTCGGTAATGGAGAAGAAGTAGCACTCCTTTAGATAAGGTTTCAAGATGGGTGATGTTAGGGTTGCGTTACCTGTGTTGTTTGTCTTTAAATAGCAATAAATTTATGAATGTACACTTGTATTTGCATTGAAGTGTTAATTGTGCCACCTATCTGCTTCTTTGTAGTTCCCCTCCCACAACATGCATGGTGAAGGGCAGCTGCTGCATGGCAGTGCTTTACCTAATGGATGGCTGGGCTTTAAATATAACCTCTGTGCCAGAAATCCAGGGAGTTCCTGGCAGCGACAAGTACTTCCAACTCTAGCAAGAAGGAAGATATGATTATCTTGGACAGCACATCAGGCATGCTGCAGAGAATAGGGAGAGAAAACTTGCTAGGGTTCAAGGAAGGAAAGGCTCCATGAAACTTGCCAAAACTGACACTTAGCCAATTTCTAGTAAAACCTATCGTTTATCTTTGCCTTCCTAATTTATTTTTGACTGACAAAGAATTACATAGACAATCGATTCAGGATTGACAGTTGGGCACACAGAATAGTGCACATGCATGTACTGAAAGCTACATCTCTTAGTACGCAAGGTCCTATTAATTGCAGGCAGAGAGAACATATACATGCACAGCGAAGGAAAAGACAGGGTAAACGTTTCGGGTGCGGTGACCCTTCCTCAAAGGTCACCGGACCCAAAACGTTAACTTTGCTTTTTCCCTCACAGATGCTGCCAGACCTGCTGAGCTTTTCAAGCAACTTCTGTTTTTGTTCCTGATTTACAGCATCTGCAGTTCTTTTGGTTTTTATACATGCACAGTATTTGTTTCAACTCAACAAGATAGGAGGTAGCCATTCATTCGGTTCATTTCTCAGTTAACCTGCTTGGTTTACACTTTTAAACAAAGCCTGGCTGTTAACTGTTAATCACATTGCCATGGAGAATGTACCCAACAATGTCTCTACCACAGTCCATCTGGCAATCAGTCAGTGTCCTCCTCTCATGCAGTAGAAATGTTGATTTTGCCCTTGAATTAGTGTTGTTGCAAAATATCCTGATGATGATGCAAGAAGAAACGATTCAACAAGGGGTGTTTATTTTTCAGGTTCTGTACTATCAAATGACTAAAGAGTATATTTTCCTGCATGCAGCTGAACAGTTCCCCATTGCACTAAACTTGGCTGTTTGGCAAAATTGTTGTTCACTATATTTTCCCACATTCTATTCATAGTTCCACAATATTAGTTTTACTCCAACTTACTGACCTTGTTTTCACCATGTCCTTCTTTATTATCTTAGTGCATTAGATAATCATTGCTCATGACTACAGAAAACAACTTCCACTATTTGAAAATGTAGTTAGACCTGTCATTAGGGCTCATTCTTCCAGTTAACCATTCGAGCTAATAAGCCAAAGTAATGGATTGTTGGCCAAGCAGGAGGAAACATATTTTCTAATAGGCTTTCAATGGTTAAACCTCAATATTACCTGAGCTGAGAAAATTCAAATATTACTAAGTTCGGGCAACATGTAACTATAACAAAATGACCTGGACTTCATTAAGTACAGCAATAAGTTCTTAAGCGGAGCAGTTGTGATTTCACTTTTGAGGAAAAGAAAACTCAGTGTTTGGATATTACATCGATTAGTTTGAAGAGTCTCACAAATGCTTGTTTTTGCTTGATTCAGGTACAAAACTCACCAAAATATTACAACAGCCAAATATAGACATGCATCATCACTCCTATATCTACACTTTGAAATAAATTCATTGGTTATAAAGCATTTTGAAGCAGTCTGCATTTAATCATTAAGCCATCAAGAGAATTTTTTTAAAAAGTCAAACTGTTCAGACATGTTATGTCATATCTTCCTCCCACCTCTCTTCCGGTAAGATGACAGCAGAGTAGGAAGCTCCACCCGGAGCTCCTCTGCTGCTCCTGTTCTTTATCATTCTTTTCTTTACTCTCTCTCTTGTTAGCAGTCCTGGAGAAGCATTAGGGGAAGTGAGTGCCAGTGCAACGCAACTTACCTTGGTGCGGCTGAATGCCAATGCGGAGCGGACTGGAAGCTTAGAGCGGAGCAGGCGAGTTGTTGGACTGGGGCCTGGCAGGGTGGTCAGACCACGTGCTGGCTGAGCTGCTGCAATGTAATGTCTATTTGAAATTATTTACTGGACTGTAATGCCAATCACTTAATTATGTTATACCTATCTTATTTCTAACTTATTTTTTAGGCACTGTAAGTAATGCTACTAATTTTCCTTTTATTCCCCTTTGTATCCAAGATTTGTACCTAGATACTGTACCTAAGATGATACCATTAGAGGCAGCCATTGTAAAAGCTTTTCACTGTACTCCTATACTTCGGTACTAGAGTACATGTAACAATAAAGGATATTCTATCCTGAAGGAGGTGGGACTTGAACCCAGGTCTCGTGGCTCAGACATAGGAACACTGACATTGCGGCACTGGAGCTTGCCATCAAGTGGATTGTCATTAAAGCTCTTAATACCTGACAGCTGGGCTAGGACCTCCTCCTTGACTGATTCCTGAGACTTTTAAAGATGTTCCTGGTCCTGCAGATGGGGGGGACAAAAGTTTTAGATATCTATGAAATCCAGTTCAAAATCCAAATATAACACCATCGTGTAACCTTAATGTGTGATCATGGACAAATAATAATTGGGTATAAAAATATATTTGTTTATTCAGCAAAGAAAAATCACATTCTGAATTACAGTAATCACAAAATGTTTGAAAATAACATATTTTAAACAGGTATAAATATAAATAATGTATGTGGGAATAGAGATAAAACATGAGTTATAAAAGCTAAATATTCATGATTCAGTAGTGCCACTTACACCACCGAGTCGGAAGTAGGAAAGTTTCAGTTCTCTCCTTTCATGGTCATGGATAGGGTTATTAGACAAGGTTTGTTCCCCCAGGGTGGGGGAGTCCAAAACTAGAGGGCAAAGGTTCAAGGTGAGAGGAGAACGATTTAAAAGGGACCTAAGGGGCAGCTTTTTCACGCAGAGGGTGGTGAGTGTATGGAATGAGCTACCAGAGGAAGAGGTGGAGGCTGGTACAATTGCAACATGTAAAAGGCATCTGGATGGGTATATGAATAGGAAGGGTTTAGAGGGATATGGGCCAAATGCTGGCAAATGGGACTAGATTTATCTAGGATGTCTGGTTGGCATCGATGAGTTGCACCACAGGGTCTGTTTCCGTGCTGTACATCTCTACGACTCTAAGACTCACTTAACCATCCAGTCAAAGCTAGCAGCTACACTGAGATACTAGTTTTCTGATCAGACATTCAAACAATAATGAGAATATAGTACTGACCTTCCGATTCAATTGGAGTTATCATTGAAGATAAAAATATAAACGACACAGGAGGAGGTAATTAGGTCCATGTCTATTCCACCTCCTTGGGTACAGTAATCCAAAACCAATACTACTATCACATTCACTTTCATATCTGTGCATCTGAAGAGTCATAGCATTTTTACAGCATAGAAAGAGGCCTATTGTGTCTGCACCGGTCATCAAACATTCACCTATTCTAATCCCATTTTCCAGCCCTCGGCCCATAGCCTTGTACACAATGGCATTTCAAATGCTCATCTAAATAGTTCTTAAAATTTCAGGGTTCCCATCTCCACCACCCTTCCAGGTAGTGAGTTCCAGATACCCACAGTCTGCTCTGTGAAAAAAAAAAATTCTCAAATCCCCTTTAAACCTCCTGATCCTTAACTTCATACAGTGCTCCCTGGTTACTGACTCCTCTACTAAGGGAAAAAGTTTCTCTCTATCCATGCCCCTTATACCTTTGTACCTCAATCAGATCCCTACTTAGCCTCTTCTGCTCTAAGGAAAACAACCCCAGCCTATCTAGCCTCTCTTCATAGTTGTTGTGTGGTGACCAGAGCTGTACATAGTATTCCAGCTGTGGCCTAAATATATTTTTATATACAGCTCCATCTATGCCCTCTACACTCTTATATTCAATGCTGTAACTAATAAAGGCAAATATCACAAATGCCTTCTTAGCCACCTTATTTACCCATTCTGCCACCGGCAAGGATCTTTGGACATCCACATCAAAGTTCCTCTGATCCTCTGCACTTCCTAGGGTCCTACAATTCAAACCGTACTTCCTTGGTTTGTTAGTCTTGCCAAAATGCATCACTTCATTTATCAATGTTTCCCCCAGAAAAATGGCAATGGTCCCCACATCAATTGTCTGTGCAAAGTATTCCACACTCTGGCAACTCCATGTAACTCTTCCCTAAACATTTTTTTCATTTTCAATGATATTAAATGACTGACCCACATGACAGATACTCCAAGACAAGGAAATAGATTTTGCCAATTAAAGTTAGTCTCAGTTTTCATAGCACCAACAGAAAGTCTCAGTGTCTCAGATTTTTACTCAAAACTTACAGTTTCTTCAATCTGTTATCATCCTATTTGCACTGTAAACACTTTATGGCTTTATGTCCTAGATTTTGTGGCCAGCAATGAAACAACAAAGTTCACTATTTACTTTGGAGAAAACTGCCCTTAAAAACCTAGTGATCTCGGCAGTGTGAATTTTTCTTTTCCTAATGTCACTTTGATTCCTGTCTTAGCTACAAGAGATCTCCTGTGCCAAAAACAGATGTAATTAAATGGAAGTAAGTAGTCAATCACAGAGAGCTAAGCAGAAAGTGAAAAACACTGGTTATGCTTCATTTTTAAAAAGATTTTATAAAGATTAAAATGAAGATTGTGGCATACTCATGGGATTAAGGGAGACTCTGAAATGTCAAACTTTGCAAAAAACTATGAAACTTATCTTTAGATCATAATGGACAAATGTGACATTGCACAAATATTTTTAAAAATCTGTTTTTCAAGGCTAGAGAGGTTGCTCAAAACTGCTTAAGAACTTAGGAGGACTTTAAAAATACCTCATTCAACAGGACACACATTTTTACAGCATGGCTATTAGGGTAAGGGGGGAGTTTTATATTAATTTAAGCAACTTCCAATGATCTTCATCTACAATGCTTTTAACACTGCATACTGCAGAATTATCAATGGGAGCTTCTGAATTTCCACACTCGACTGCTCACAGACGGACTCCAGATATTTCTGTAAACAGTCAAGTGCAAAATCCAGCCAAATAGTTTATATTCAAACCAAATCACAGCAAACCAGGACACAGTACTTCAACTATAGTTTAACTATTATCATGAACAAATTTATTAACTCCTTAATTTTATATTATGTACTTCTTGCTTTATTGACTTACATTTTCAAGAAGTTCCCAATATACTCTTACTCTCTCTCTCCAGCATTTCATCTCCACTCCTTTAAGTCCAGGAGACATAGGCGTTAAAGGATATGGTGGCAACTGTTTTAGCCGTCCACTGACAGATCCAGCTGGACCACATAAAATGTACTCAGGTCCTGCTCTTTTCTGCCAAAGTTGCTCAGGATTCCAACATCATCTTGGAATACAGAAATTGCCCTGGTGTCTTTTTTGTTAATGCAGACCATCTTCTTAAACTCCAATTTGTCCATCCCTACTCATCTCCAACAACAATGCAAGTACCTCAGTCACAAGGATCAAGACTAATCATTCCTCCCTTTCATTAGACTACTTGGCCAAACTTCCTTTAAAGCTCCCTCTCCTATCCTGGCCTGGAACTCATACTACTCTCTTCCATCTCCCCTCATGCCCTACTGCGCTCATTTTTCTGATGAGACCAAACTCTTGTTCCCTTAAGTCTATTCCCACTACACTCTTATCATCAAAATTCCCCTTTCGGCCTCCATGTTAGTAGATGTTGTAAACAACCTCGTTTCAACTGTTGCCGTCCTTGTCCTTAAATCTGTTGTTATCATTACTCTCTTCCATTGATCCTTACTGGTCTAGCAATTTACAATCTCTGGTCCAGCAATTTACAATCCTAAGGACAATCTTCCACTCTGTTCAAAGTCCCCTCAAATCCATTCTCATCTTTCCTACAACTCCACTTTTGAGTCCTTCCAATCAAGTTTCTATTACTGTAGTACTGGAAAATCTCTTATTGCATCAAATTACATCTAATGGGACTGTGAGAAAGGTAAACCTTCTTTCCTATGGCATTTGTCATAGTTGACCCACAGCATTCTCCTGTAATGCCTCTCCAATATCACCCATTTGGGTGGGACTATGAACATCTGATTCCATTCTTAATCTCTGTCTAAGATTAAATAGATAACTTGCATCATTTCTTCGTATCCCCTAAGGATCTACATGCTTCCTTTCAGTGACATGCGTATTAGTTTTCACATGTATGCTAATGAAACCAAGTTGTACACACCACCACCCATCGAATTCCTCATTGCTATTAAAACTCAGACTGCTCGTCAGACATCAAGTACTGGATGAGTAGAAATTTCCTTCAATTGAAATATTGGGAAGACTAAAGCCATTGTTTTCGGTTCTTGCTCCAACCTCTATCCCCTAACTACTAACTCCATCTCTCTCTTTCTGGAATTAAGCCAGTCTGTTTACAACCTTGATGGCATATTTCAAATGACCTTCCAGCTTCATTCATGCCATCAGAAAAAGCTGTTTATTTCCATGTCTTTAACATCATCTTTGGCTCTATTGCAGCTCATCTGATGCTGAAACTCTCATTTATACCTTACATTACCTTCATATTTGACTATTCCAACACACTACTGGCCTGTCTTTTGCATTCTATTCTCCATAAATTATATCACCCAATCCTTGGCTACCTATGTCTCAAGTGTACAGTAAATACTGTTATAGAGTCATAGAGTTATAGAGTTATATAGCACGGAAACAGACCCTTCAGTCCAAATCATCCTTGCCGGCCAGATATCCCAATCTAACCTAGTCCCATTGCCAGCATTTGACCCATATCCCTTCTAAACCATTCCTATTCATATACCCTGTGACTCCACTTTCAAGGATTGATGCATCTGCACCCCTTAGTATCTTTGTTCTGCAACACTCCTCAGGGCCCTACCATTAACTGTATAATTCCTGCCCTGGTTTGCCTTACCGAAATGCAACACCTCACATTTAGCTAAATTAAACTCCGCCTGCCACTCTTTGGCCCATTGGCCCACCTGATCAAGGTCCTGTTGTACTCTGACATAATTTTCTTCACTCTCGAGTACACCACACATTTTGGTGTTATCTCCAAACTTACCAAACATACCTCCTATATTCACATCCAAATCATTTATATAAATGAAAAAAAGTAGTGGACTCAACACGGATTCTTGCGGCACACCACTGGTCGCAGGCGTCCAGTCTGAAAAATGACCCTCCACTAGCACCCTTTCTCACCTACCGTCCCCATCCCTTTGTACTCACCAACTTACATTTTGTCCTGGTCACTTTAAAATTCTCATCTTTATGTTCAAATCCCTCCAGGGCCTTTCCCCTTCCAATTCCTAATTTCCTCCGTAATTATCCAAGATATTTGCACTCCTCCATGTGCATTCACAATCAAAACTGCTCCACCATTAGGTGGGCTTTAGGTTCTCCCAGCCCAAGCTTTGAAATTGTCTTCCTATACCATGCCACCTCTCTACCTTTCTCAGCTCCTTTCAGACATTCCTTAAAGCCCAATTCTTTTACCAAGCTTTGGACCATTTGATCTAATATCTCTTCATATGGTTTGGTGTCGTACTTTGTTTTATAATACTTCTATGAAATGTCTTGGGACATTTCATTATATTAAAGATACAATATGAATAAGTTGTTGCTGTTGTTGAGTTCTGTATTCACATGCTTGGGCATCATTGTACCTCAATAGCATTCCTTTTGTATTGTTCTCTTCCCATTTCCTCTATTTTCCTTAGTAAATCAATTTCTCACAGTATATATTTATTGCCTGTATATCCGCTCCACTAATCAATCTTCATCCTCTTCAATTCCTTTAAAGTCTGTCTCACTGTTTGGCAAACTGCCTATTTAGTGCTAACAGCAAATTCTAATACAAGGGTTTGACAGAATTAAAATCAGGAATAATTTACTTAACCAAAAAAATTGATTTTCTAATGTACTTACGGGCAACTTGGGCAATAGCACTATCATTCAGCATCATTTCTGCTATTCCTTCTTGATCTACATCAACCTCATCCACATACACCATCTCCGTCAAGGCTCGAGTTTTCAAACTCCATGCAGCCTATGGAATAGGTAAAAATCCATCTCAAAAGTCTTGTGAACACAAACTTGCATCAACTACAGTTGGAGGAATGGAGCAAATAAGTTGGAAAAAAGGGAGGAGATAAGTTATGATTTAAGGAAACTAGGTAGCATTAACGAAAGAGAGTTTCATTTGCCAAACAAATGCATACTTCATCAAATACAATATTCTGAACTGACAGTGATTGTCAATTTCAATTTAAAAAGGTTGAACAATCTAAGTGCATAGTTACAACTCAAGAATAGAGAACATTAATTTAGCTATTCGAGTACTGCCTCATACCAGCACTGGTTTCAAAAAGTAATTTAGTTGATAAGTAAAATGTTTTATTCACTTGCTTGAACTATTTTGTAATGAATGCAAGTGTGGCTTGAGTGACATGTTGGGTTTAATGAGTTGAGCGAACAGCTAAAATACACAATAGTTTTTGTTGTGGCTAAATCCCCACAAGTTGCCTTCCATTCGGCTACCTATTAAGAAACCTCACAGGCAATCAACTACTGAAGCAATGATTTAAACTTTATTGCATGTAGCAACCAAAATATGACCCCTCAAGTAAGTACGTTAAGCCTCACAACCCGATTTGGCTATTACCCAATTAATGGTGGGATCTGGTCAGGATTCCAACCAATAATGTCCTTTGCTTGATGTGTCCAGGGTTCAATCCTTGTGCAGTGTTGTTTTTCAAAGTTCTGCTACCGGATTATTGCGGTGATAGATTCTAATACAAGTTTCTCTCTTTCAAATTTGTGGTTTGACATTATGATGATTCAATAAGCTCAAGTCTGTAACTTGCCTTATCAGAAGGAGCTCCCACATTCCTCGTTACATTCAGCATTAGCTGTCTGTTTGAAACATAACTTTTCCCGTAATTAAGTGCTTTACTTCAGAACATTCCTTTTGCAGGCAGACTTAATTGTCCATTTGTCACAAGGCAGCCAGTTATCAAGCAATCATTATCTCCTCTCTCCCAGGAAACAGGTTGTTTGATTTGTTCCTTCCCAGGGACGGTTAATTCACATGTTGCTTTCAATTCCTTCATAAGTTTCTCCTTGTTCCTTTCATCTTGAGAGAGAGTTTATTCCAGAGTTATTGCTGCTTCTTTCCTTGTATAACAATTTATCTTTGCCAATTCTTTCAATCATGAGCAGTTATTAAAGTTGTGAAGTTTATATTGTCACAATTTTATTTACCTTTGACATAGAATTTTGTAGAAGGAGCTGATTGATGAGTTAAAGTAAGTAAAAACTTTATTTACTATAAACTGGAATGAAAAGTAGTCGAAAAGCAAGCCAAAGGTATGACAGGGTAGCCCAACCACATGGAATTTCCATTCTGTACCATGTGGGATGTTGTGGACACTTCTTGTGACTTAGATGAACATGTGCCAAAACTTTCATGAGCTGTAGAAACTCGGGCTCTGAGTTTTAACATGGGAGAGTCTGCTGGATAGACTCCAGTGCAATTGTGAGGCAGAAGACTAAGCAGATACCACATTTTAGGTGGTGGTCACACCACAGTATACAGGTATACTCGTAGATAGGGAATGGATGACCACTAGGAAGTCTAAGGGAACCAGGTGAGTAGTATAGGAGTCTCCAAATTGTTTTCCATTCTAGATTCTGGTGAGGGCCATAGTGCTTAGAGGAGTGCAACAACTGCCTGCCCATGGTATCGCAGTAGAGAAAGAAGAGTGGAACAGCAGGAATAATAAGGGAACCATTAGTTAGGAGAAGAGAATGGAGAGTATGCTGACTTCTTGTTACCTGGATCATGCCTGCAGAATGGCTACAGCACATTATTTTGGGGAGAGGGCAACTACCCTGAGGTCATGGTCAATGGTAATACCAATGACATAGATAGGAAGGGAGGTGTGGCCCTACAATTAGAACTTAGCGATTTAAGTAGATGTTTAGCATGCAGGATCTCAAAAGTAGTAACCATGCCAGTAAGCATAGAAATAGGAAGATTTCAAAGTGAAAGATTTCATAGACAAATTATTGCATGGCTGGAATGATGATGCAGGGAAGAAGGCTTTAGATTCTTGGCAAACTAGGATTGGCTTATTTTTCAATGGCATTGTTCCGTTAGCTAGAATGAATCAATAGAAACTAGAATGAGGTTTAAGGAAAGTTGTCTCATGTCAAACAAGATATGGATTTTATTGTCATGTCTCACAGCCATTGGTCCCCTCTGCTTCATTATCTGCTGTCCTTCATTGGCATCTTCCACAGACACAGTGATTACAGAACCATGCTATTCACTTCATGACTTCTATATTGTTACACTTGCTTTCTAAACTGAACATTGGAGTTATGACAGCATCATTCTGAATATGTGATATAAACACCTCTCTCTTAACATTAAAGAAAATGGCTTGAGTCAACACTCTGCCAACTCAGACAACTTGGAGTGGGCATCCACGACTACTAGTAACATCCATCCCTCTATTAGTTCTGCAAAATCAACATGAATCTGTTGCCACAGTAATTGAGGCCACTCCCATGGGTGAAGAGGTGACAACAGCGGTGCCTTCCTCACTAATGCACAGGATTCTGTTGATCCTGCTTTCTTCTTAATCTAGGATCCACATTTGACCACCAAAAGTTGCTCCTGGCTATTTCTTTCACTCGCACAATACCGGGTGCCCTTCGTGTTCCTGTTTCAACAGCTTTCCTCTTAACAGGGAGGGAAAACAACTCCCATTCCCCATAGTTAACACACGTCTGATTTGGACAATTCCCACCTCCTGCACAGGCGTAGTTCTGGGCAGTTTCTATGACAAGTCCTTCCTCTTAGGACTAAGTCCACCACTAGACTCTAGAAGGATCATTTTGTGTAGTGTTCCGCACCTGATTCGGTGACACCAGTACCTTGACTTTATTTTTCATTTATTCGTGGGACAGGGGCATTATTTATGGCTAGTATTTATTGTCCATCTCTCCCTGCCCTCTAGAAGGTGGGTCGTGAGTGGTCTTCTTGAACTGCTGCAGTCCACATGCTGTAGGTTGACCCACATCGCCCTTAGGGAGAGAATTCCAGGATTTTGACCCAGCAACAGTGAAATATTTCCAAGTCAATGTGATGAGTGGCTTGGAGGGGGACTTGCAGGTAGTGATATACCCATGTATCTGTTGCTTTTGTCTTTCTAGATGAAACTGGTCATGGGTTTCGAAGGTGCTGTGTAAGGCTCTTTGGTGAATTTCTGCAATGCATCTTGTAAATAGTACACACTGCGGGTACTTAGCATCTGTGATGGAGGGAGAGGATGTTTGTGGATGCAGTGCCAATCAACTGGGCTGCTTAGTCCTGTTTCAGTCGTTCTTGAATTCCCTTCCTCAACACTTCTGATTCACTGGGTAACTGCTTTTAGTTCCATTTCCTGCACTTCCCTTCAATTAGAAAATTTCATCAACTGGTTTCCAGTCTCCCCATCCCTTTCTCTTACCTTCAAATGGCTCATCTGCCACACTTCTGACCTCAAACCTTCCAGAATCACAAAAGTTTCCCTTACTCTCACCTTCAACTGATTATCACCTCTTGCCTGATGCTACCATTAAATGCAACTCACTCCCCTCTCAACCTTCCAATGGTACTGCTCCCTCCTGGTGGATATCCTGATCCACTACTCAAACACCCTCAACACCCAATCCCATGCAAGTGCAGGGAATTCAACATCTTCTTTCTCACCATCAATATCCTGAACACACTCCTTTAAGTGCAATTATCTTTGTGCTTCTTTCATTTTTTTAACTGAATTTGCAGTTCACAATGCAATCTCTACATTTTTTTAAACATATTCAAAGGATTGGATGTTGCACATCCCTAGTTGTCCTTGAGGTGGTGTTGGGGAACTGCTATTTTGAACCACTATGGTCTGGGGTGAATTTCCATTTGATTTTGGGGAAAACAAGCAGAGATTGTATGATCTCTTCATGGGTCACCGAATCTGAGTCCACAGGCATGATCTTGACTTTTCAGTCATCTGTCATTTGAATTTTCTCTGTCCCCAGTCCTACTCTTCCCTCCTGTCCTTGGTCACCTACACTGTCCCAATAAAACTCAACATAAAATTGAAGAGAAACACCTTATCTCTCATCTAGACACTTCACAGTTTTCTGGATTTAACACAGAGCTAACTAATTTCAGATTATAATTTTGAATTTTTTTTTGGTTGGAGTTTTTTGCTGAGGATTCAGTTTTTCATGTTTACTCCTCCTCTAGGCACATCCTTTGTTTCTTTACTTGTGCCATTACCATCTCTTTTTATCTTTCACTATTGTTCCTCTTGAAATTTAAGCTGTCTTGCTCTGCGCCCTTTCACAATCTTTCCCTTTTGTTCCTTTCTCCTCTTCCTCTGCTTTGCTTAAAACCTGTTAGATCTCAAAGTATTGTAAGTTCTGACAAATAATCACTGACTTGAATCATTAACTGTATTTCTCTGTCCACAGATGTTGGAAATGTTCATGTCCTTCTATATATAGAAAACAGCAATAATAGAAAACAACATCTAGCTTAGGACTGGCCAATGAATTTTGAAATTAAAGAGATGACTCAAATTTTAAATAAAATAAAACTAGTTACAAATATAAAAAGTAGGAACTCCAGCTTTAATAGAAATTAAAACCATGTGTCTTGTTTTGCTTTATAAAGATAAAAGGTGCAACAGCTTGACTGTAACAGTTGGAAATTCAGATCGGGGAGTCGGTATCTGTATAGATAAATGTTTCAGTTATAATGCTTCCTCAGTACTGAAAACTACAAGATAAACAAGCATTTTAGTGGAATCAGAAAAAAAGATGGCAACAAAAGAACAAATACTCAATCCCAGGAAGGAAGATCCGAAACAATGTAGAAAAGAACCAGACGAACTTTACCGAGCAGTAATAAGAGGAAATGAACATTCAGCCAAGAAATGTGTTATTGCATGTTTCAGAAGAATTGGGAATTGAGAAGGAACCATAAGGAATGGAAGGACACAAAGAATTAAAAAGATTTAGGGAAAGTTGTGAGCATTCTTCCCAGGCCGCAGAAAGCAAAGGCCGGGAAATGCGCAGGAGGCCAGGTTTAAAGAGTGAAAGTTGAAAAGATATATGCAAGACATCACAGAGGCAGCATGGAGGGAGACTGTAGAAAATGTTAAGGGTGCTCCTATTATTAATATTTTGAGGACTCATGTCTAAAGGATTCTGAAAATTGGTTCATTGAAATATGAGGAGATATTTGGGCCTTTCTTTAAAGCAAAAAAAGGTCATTAAAAGGACACCTTTTTCAAGACCACTTACTGGATGTCACACATCCAAGTTTACGGCTATCAGGAGTTGTGGTTATTCGATACTGTTTGAATTCAGCTACGGTATAACCAGGTGAAGAGATAAGACCCTAGCTCAGCTGTAGGCACCTTTCTGAGATGGCCATGAAGATCCCATGATAGAATTGAAAAACTACAACAGCTAATCTCCCCAGTGGACTTTTGGAAGTCTTATTTTTGACATTTCCTTCTCCTGCTGAGAAGATCCTATTGACACCTGCATGTGTCTAGTCTGCAAGGTCACCAGATTGAAGGGTCTGTTTTCATGCTGTAAAGCTCTATGACTCTAAGTATCTTAAAACACTTCATACTTTATCCTTTCATCTTCAGAGAGTTAACATGTATTTGGCCAAAGAGCACCCCTCATTGCCCAACCAAGTTAATCACTACAGGGAAAGTTTATTTATTTTTCCTTGAAATAGTGTGTGTACAAGCATATGTTGGGTTATTAGAAGGGAAAATATTTATACTTCAATATTTCCAGCTATGTGTTAATCAGCTTTGCATGTTTGTCAAATAAGTCTTGGTTATATGATCACTAACATTGTCACTTTTAAAAAAAAAGGTCGATTATTTTCATTCTCAAACTAGTTTAGATATAAAGAATAAGAGTGAACATTTTAGCAATGGGGTAAAATGTTTAAATACGTGATGTGATCAGTGGAGTAGTGAGTGAGACAGTGCACTCCTCCAACCTTGGCTGTAAAAATGAGAACTAGCCTTTAAAATCTGATGTTCTGGAGAACAGGGAGACAGTGCCTATCTCAAAGACGGGCAATTGGGAGATCAGGGCCTAATGCAGGATAGAAGATGCACAAAATATTTTATTTTTCTCTTTTTGTCCTCCTGCTCCTTATACTTCAACTAAAAGGCTCATGTATATTTTGTCCTCTGATTTCAGAGAAAGAGCAGTTTTCTAAACTTAAAATTTGCTTTTTCTCTGTATAGCTACTGATTGACGCAGCTCCATACCCCTCCTGAATACATTCAATCTGACCAATATAATAAGATAGGAGTCAATAAAATGGACTACAAATAATTATTCTTAAATCACAATCTTCATTTGTGGTGGTTTCATGGCTGATGTGAATGTTAATGTGGCTTCGGATTTTTGATTGCGGCTGTTCTATGCCAAATTGGTCAAGGCTGACTTCAACCCTCCCAAGCCCTCAACCAAAATTCCATTGCCAACTGATCTGGTGAGTCTTCCAAACATTTCCTACTTTTGTTTCTGATTTCTGGGCGTATTTTGTTTTAATTTATCAAAATATAATCAGATTGACTTATGGTTACTACATGCTCTTATCTATTATATGGTCAACTTGCACACATTCATTTCTTTCCTCATCGATACATTTTCCTCCTATCAAGATCCTGTGCCTGCTCCCCTGTCACAATAACAGATCAGTACTCTCAAATGTAACATAAAATTCCAAAACAAAATAACATCAGAAAAAGAAACAAAAACACAATTGAAGTAGCAAAATACAACAGTAAAAATGCATTAAACACAAAAAAGTAAAGCCAGTAAAAAAAACTTAAGGGGAAAGTAAATTTAAAAATGGCATAATGGAAGTAAGGAAACAGTTAAGAAGCATACCAGATGCAGCAGTACAGTATCAGCCAAAGATTTTATTTTATAAAAATGGTTTTGCAATGCTGCAAAGTATCCAATAAATATTCACCAAATATTTTACTTCCAGCATGGCCAATTTAATTAATAACGTTTTTTTGAATATTCCACAGTTATGGAACAAAAAAGGGATCATATGAAAAGGAATGTGGGAATACTGAATATTGTGGTATACCTCAGTAACAATGACTTTAGTTGAGTCTTAATGCTTAAAGCATCACGATTATGTTTGGCATGCTGGAAGGTCCAGCTCATTTTTTTCTGTACATAGGTTTTATATATTAGCATATATTTCATAACCTATTATACATAATGGAATGGGTGTAGGGGTGAAGAGACATTATTCAAGCACTCATTGGCATGGCCATTGTGTTGTTTAGGATTTGGGCAAAATGTTGTCAGTAAAGAGTTACTTTGTTACATTTCCAAAAGATAAAATGTACCATTTAAAAAAACACATAGCAAATGAAAAAACAAAATGTGAAATTGTATACCTTCCATGATTTTGGATGTCTTAATAATTTGAGCAAACCAATCTCACTTCACATCAATCTCATTTGTGTTATATTATTACTTTTCACTGAAGTGTCTAATTGAAAAATGTGCGTTATTAGCTGAGAAACAAAGGTATTCTCATGTTATCTTAAAACTAACAATTGTAGTGCACTCTAGTTTTGGCCAAGTTGGAGGTTTAGTCTTTTTCTTTAGGAAAACTGGAGAAGTTATGTTCTAACAAATGAAAGCAATGTTCAATCAGTGTGCCATATGAATGCCGACAGCATCTTAGAGGAAGTAGCCTGTAAGAAAACACAATATAAATCTGCAGGAAAATAAAAGATTAATATTTCTAAGATCAATAATCAACTGTATTATAGAAGAAAAAATAACATGGTCCTTTAGCCTATACAGTATACAGAAATGTTTGGTTCAATACATTGAAGTAATATTCATACCAGCTGCCCCTCTATTACATTTTTCTTGTGCCCAAACCCATCTGCGTGGACATCTTTTTATGCCTAAAGCTCTTTTTTCAATAATATTAATGTTATAAA
The DNA here is from genome assembly GCA_024137785.1 of Ginglymostoma cirratum. Classification (NCBI taxonomy): domain Eukaryota; kingdom Metazoa; phylum Chordata; class Chondrichthyes; order Orectolobiformes; family Ginglymostomatidae; genus Ginglymostoma; species Ginglymostoma cirratum. The sequence continues at coordinate 55,099,939 of JAHRHZ010000133.1, read as the reverse complement.
CTATTAAAACATAGCCCCTGACAAAACATATCCTTAAAGGATGCTTCTACGTTATTTGAAATAATATTTATTCATGAATGATAATAATTGAAAAGTAGTAAATTTACACATTTTAATTCATCCTCTCAAAACATCACTGCAGTCTCCTGTAGTTGCACCTAATTATTTTTTAAGAGTTTCTACCTCAGCACTATGCAGGAGTCCATTCCAAGTGGTTATCATTCTATGAGTAAAACCTTCCCAGTATCAGTCCTTGCTGTTTCCCAATAACTTGAGCCTTTAATCCTAAATTTTACATCCACAGTTTAATTTATGTTGGCATTCCATTTTTCCTTTTCCTCTACATCTCTAACAGGATAACTCCTGAATGCTTATGTGTGACTGAAAAGGAGGAAACAAAAAACTCTCGTTTTCAACCCATTCTCAGTTGGTCAAAGCAGATAATTTAAATTTCTTCTTCATGCAAAGCTGTCCTTCAATTAAAACATAATTTGCCAGCAAATAATAGAGGAATTTATTGTCTACCAACGCAGAGAAAAAAACATAATACACACACGCACATTAATAAGTTTAAAAGTGTGTGTCTGGAACAGTGAGACATTGAGCTACACAATTTAGAAGTCCTTGAGGTGCTGGATTTTAAACCTGAGGCCACAGTTGATTAATTTTTGACTCATATCCACAGCAGTAGCAGAATATGTCAATAAAGTTTTCAGTGTATGATTGTTTATCATAAGTTACTTTCCACTAGTCACTGCTTTTTCGAGATAAGGGAACAAGGTAGGATAAATGCAAACATTCTTCTATTATAAACCCATGTTCTTTTCCCTGCTTTGATGCAGAAAGCAGTTGTTGAAATATAGTTTGGGTGTATAATCTGGAGCCCAGCTCTATTGTCTTTCCAAACTGGATAACTGATGGGTAAGCCTTTCATCTTCCAATATGTAAAATCATACAAACATGAATTAAACAGCATATGTGAATTCCTTGATGTTGATTCAGTTGCCTGGTTTCAATCTCTTTAGACAAAAATAGTAATTTCAGTGCAGATGGCTTTGTTTACTCCACATAGGTCTCATGAATCTTGCCTCATCTGTGGTGAGGTCAGCGCTACTGCCAATTTAGTTTTGACCTTTTAAAAACCTGTGTTATCACTGAGACATTTCATGGAATAAAAATCAGATGATAGCTTAAATTCAATAGTTCATATTTACCGCTATTATAGTATATTATTCAGATCTCTCTTACGTTATAGCCCTTTTAAGCATTAACTTCTAGGCAACTGCAATTGGAGTCACAGTCTGACAAATTCAGAACTTTTTCTGATAAGTATTATACTGGTTTAGCTATACAGTTCAAGTTTTTTTCATTATCTTCTCCACATTGGTGGAAGAAGAAATGCGTAGAGTCTCCTAGGAATCCTAGATTTATTAGCATTCTATGAATTTGATCTATGTATGTTACCTAACTGTAATTATACACAGAATTAAACTAAACAAAGACTGCAGATGCTGGAAATCTGAAATAAAAATAGGAAGTGCTGAAGCAACTCAGAACAAGTCTTGGGAAGGGGTACTGGACTTGAAATATTAACTCTGTTTCTCTCTATAGATGCTGCCAGACCTAACTGAGTTTCTCCAGCACTTTGTTTTTGTTTTATGTCCTGCACTTTCTGTTTGCCTGTCCAATGTTCAACTTGCTTCAGCAATTTTTTGAAAGACCCATTCCCAAGTTTTACTCTCAATTACTATACTTTGAGCTCCATTTAAAGGCTGTGAGTTTATCAAATTCATTTTGGCCATTTAAGCACAGAATAGCTTAACTTCTGCAAACAGCAAGAACTGATTGCACTCACGGCTAATCTCCACCCAAACATCCATGAGATGTGGATTTTACCTGTTGTTAATTTCATTCTGACGTCAGCTGTAGGGAATCTCTGGGGTGCAACAACATTAGTTAGCCAATTTGACTGCTGATTAAGAATTATTCAAAGTAATGAGTATATTTTAACATTCCCGTTATAATCTTTCAGAAAAGCAAATAAAGATGGGACACACACATGGGATTAAGATGGAAACTGAAATATTGAATGTTTCTTTAAATTAAGCATTTACATACTTTAACAAGGAATGGAGAAACTTAATATTTTGTTGATATAAAATGGCTTCTCAGGCTAGAGGGGTTGTTTGGCAGTAACAACATATTATGCCACCAAAAATCACTTAATTCAACAGCAATTTTTAAGGATCTTTCACAGAAAGAATAATGGCAAATAAAATGAAATCTCAAATCAATTCAATAACGTACTACTGATTTCCATTAAAAGCACATCCTCTGGAGAAGCAGGAAATCAGATACAACTGCTAGTGGATTCCTCCGTCTCACAGCACTCGTGCAGATGTCATAAGTCACTGTCAATTTCACCGAATAACGAAGGTGAACACTGTGATTACAACTGCAAAATTGAGGTGAATGGCTTGGTTTTACCATAATGATAGAATAAATCAACTTTCTCAAAGAAATTAAAATCAGCTCTACTTTCCCCTGCTTAACTGTGCTATTTGTTAGGTTGTTGCATGGATAATCCTCAAGTTTTTGATAATCAATTTAATTATGTTACATAGAATTGAAGGAAGGCTATCACATCTATTGTGTTACTTGCAAAATAAACGTTGAAAAAACATGTTTTAATCAACCTGTTAAGGCGTATTATAAAACACCTCTGGGGCTGCTGCGGCATCAGACCATTTGGCTCAGACCTTCTGTAACACTGCCATCACACCAAACAGCCATAATATAAATTATTTCAAGCCAATTTTTCAATACCCAAATGCATGCATCTGAAATATATTTTTATGAACAAGTTGTTAATTACGATTGATGCGCTATTAGTTTCCACTCCAAATAAAGGTTTAGGCTGCACAAAGTAGACATTTACATAAACATTCAAAGCAATGGCAATTGGGGTGACAAATGAAGGCAGAGGAATTTATTCTTTAATGATCTCTCTGACAAGTAAGTTTCTACCAAATGATGATCATGAGATGCCCAGATACATTCATTTCTGTTTTATGTTGCTGCTTTTGTGTTCATAATTCAGCTTGCTATTCCATATAGCTCACAGGAACAGGGCAGTTAAATTCTGTCACTTAGTGGCCCACACTCTCAACAGTTGCTCAATATCTCTCTAATCTCACATACAGCCATACTGAACTTGAATTGTTAACTGTATTTCTCTCTTTACAGATGCTACTAGGCTGGCTGAGTTTCTCCAACACTTTCTGTTTTTGTTTCAGATCGCTAGCATTCACTGTCTTTTGCTTTTATCTCACAAATCTCCTTGCTGGTATAAACATCTTCCAACTAAAGAGATCTGTATGTTTCAAGTTTTGGTAATGAATTTGAGTTTGGTGCTCTTTTTACTGTTCCCACCCTACCTTCCAAGAAGGCGTGACACTCATATTTTCTATTGTGAATATCTTTAGGAAGTAGGTATAAGGAGTATTAACCATAATGTGCTAATATGCAGTTTTGAATCCATTTTAATGCTATATTTTCCACAGTGGTAGTGCTCTTACACTGGACTGGGAGGACAGAGTTCAAGTCTCACCTGCTTCAGAGGTAGTAACAGCATCTCTGAACAAGTTGATGAGAAAAATAGATTAGCACTTTATTTTCTTTGGCAGTCCTCTCATTTTCATTTAGAGAGCGTTATTATGCTTTTCTTGTATTTCACATTGTAGTCTGAGCAAAGGTTTGATGTCCATCTACATGTTTATACACTTGTCTGTTTCTGCAACAAGCAGGATAATGGGGAGGTAGTGGATATATTTGAATTTTCAGAAAGCATTTGATAAGGTACATAACATTAGGACACATAAGGTACAAATTTCTATGTCATTGGAGGCAGTATATTAGCTTGGATGCAGGATTAGCTGACTAATACAAGACAGCTATTTGGGATAAAGTGGGGGGTGGCATTTTCAGGAAGGTAACTTATAACTAGTAGAGCTCAGTAGGGAGCTGCGACAGGGCACAATTATTGACAATATATATTAATGACTTGCATGAAGAAAGTGAATGCACTACAGCCAACTTTGTGTATGAACAAAAATAGATGGGAAGGCAAATAGTGAGGATGCCACAGTCTGCAGAGGGATACAGACTGGTTAAGCAAGTGGGAAAAACTTTGTAGATGGAATATAATGTGTGAAAATGTGAGGTTATGCACTTTGGAAGGAAGAATAGAATCCCTACAGTGCAAATAGAAGCCATTCAGTCCATCAGTCTGCACATCAAGAATATCCCACCCAATCCCACTCCCTTACCCTATCCCATAACCCCACATTAACTATGGCCAATCCACATAATTTGCACATGTTTGGACTATGGGAGGAAACTGGAACCCCATGCAGATACAGGGAGAACTCGCAAAATCCACACAGACAGTCACCCAAGGCTGGAATCAAACTGAGGTCCCTGGTGCTTTGAAGCAGCAGTGCTAACCAATGTGCTGACCATTAGATGAGATGAGTATTATTTAATTGGGAAAACACTACAAAAAAGCCACAGCAGAGAGATTTGGGGGTCCTATTATGTGAATTACAAAAAGCTAGCATCCATGTTCAGCAGGTAATAAGGAAATTAAATGTTAGCCTTTATTTCTAAAGGGAATGGAGTATAGAAGGGAGGTTTTGCTATAACCACACAGGCACTAGTCAGACCTGAGCTGGAATATCATGAACAGTTTTGGTCTTCCTATCTAAGGAAAAATATATTGGCAATGATTGCAGACCAGAGAAGGATCGCTAGGCTGATAACAGGATGTCTTTTGAGATGTTGAATAGGTTAGGCCTATACTCATTGGAAATTAGAAAAATGACAGGCAACCCCATTATACAAAATTCTTGGAGGGCTTGACAAGGTAGATGTGGTAAGGTTGTTTCTCCAGAAGAGGGCATAATGCCTGGGGTGCATATTTATGACAGAGATGAAGAGGAATTGCTTCTCTCAGAGGGTAATGAATCTACTAATTCTTTACTTCAAAAGACTTGAGGCTAATTCATTCATTACATTCAAGGCTGAGATAGACAGATTTTTAATTAGTAGGGTAATCAAAGGTTAGAGGGACAAAGCAGAAAAGTGGTGTTATGGATTATTAGATCAGCCATGATTCTAGTGATTGGTGGAACAGATAGAACAGGCTGAATGGTCTACTTCTACTCCCACATCTTATAGTCTTAATGTACAAGATTTTAGGAAGTACTTTTTTCCTGTTTATTTCAACTTTACCTCTATTTGTTAATCCATTTTAACTGTATGGTCATCGAAGGCATTTATTCTACTTACCTAGTACCAGTGGTACTGAGTTTGTCTTCTGCTGAACAATAACTGCCAATCCACTTGTTTCAATTCTCCTCTAATTTGTGATTTTGATCCTTTCATATTTATGACTTAACCCTCGATCATGTTAAAATGTATGAATCTATATTTTTTGTTGTCCAGGTGTATATAACCTGTACTGCCTTTCTTAGAGTCTGGGTTATTTCTGAAAGCTAGGTTGAGAGAAAAAGCACAAGAGAAAGGTAGAAAACCAGCATGTAAGGGACATAGCAATTTTTCACAAATAAAGTGACTTAAGGGAAATAAACCTAGCATTTTTGGTATCAGCACATCAAAATCTTCACAGAAAAGTTAGCCTAAATTTAAAGTAAAGACACAAGCCATAGAATTAAACACAACTTAAGTTAAAGGGATCAATATGGAATTTACAACTTCCAACTGAGTGCTTCTCCTGTTTCACAGCAATTAACTATTCTTTGCAACTGCTGCCTTATAATTTACTTCTATTGACCACTGGTTGGTTAGTTAAGGTCTACCTGACAACACTCACTGAAGTTTGCCTTTGAGCAATTATACAGGAAGGAACTAGTCCATAATTATTGCTTTAATTCAATAATTGATCACACTTTGGACTTTCATAAAAGACAACTAAAAGATAACACTGATTTGGAAATATTACAGTTACATTATGCTGTTGTAATGTTCAGGTTTTATCAATATTTTGTATTTTCAAATAATAAGCAGTAGTTTGACAATGTTTAACCCCAGGAATGTGCCTTTAAATTCCACCTTTTGATTTAAGCCCATGACTGTGTAAAATGAAGTGATTCAACCATTTTGACAAATATTCTTTTAATTTCTCAATATCCAGAGATGTAAAAGGAATTGATTCATGACAAGTTACAAAAGGCAGTGTTGAATTGAAATAACACATCAAAAAACATTAAAGAATATGTAAAAGATGTGAAATTGAATGAAAGCATTGCAGGAAATCATTTTTTTCTTCATTAAAATGTACATTTACAAATACGAAGTACCATAGTATCTTGCATAAAATTACTTTAAACCAAACAATATATACAGAATAATGTTATTTAAAGTCAGCAAAGACTTGAAGAATAGCTGAAAAGGGAGTTGCTACATTGAGAATATCTTGTTACAACAATCATTACTGATGCCTTAATTCGACTGAACCTCAAAAGGGTTGCGTCCTAGCAACTTCTTTAAGTCTAAATTAGTAAAACTATGGAAGCGGGGTCATTCTAAGGGAACGAGTCTCTTCGTGCGTAAAACTTTGACAGTGACTGCAAGACGAAGGAATTCGTCTTTTAATCTGACAAGGAAGTCTCGAGATGCTCCTTAGATATTACAAATTTATTGCACTTCTGCTGATTTGGAGGTCGCGTTTCACTTCGATCTTCATGGTATAACTCAACCACGCATAATACACCATCCGCTCGCACCTATCAACATTAGACAATCCTGCACAAATATTACCCTCTTTTTTGGTGAAAGGCACACAAAAAAGGTAAAACATTTCATGGGCGGGGGAGGGTAGTGGCGGGTGGATTTACAGACAAATTCTCAGTGGTTTTAATGGGATTGCGACTTCTGCACTACCTGGTCATACGGGTTGCTCTCCAGCAGCTTCGTACAGATGTCAGCACAGAACTGAAACTTGCGCCTTCTGAAATAACTCCAGGCCAAGAACATTGGATCCATATCCATCCCCATCCTATTCCGATCCCGAGGATTAAATCGGGGCCTACCTCCGTCACCCCCAGCAACGGCATCCCAGGGTCCTAGCAAATCGCACGGTGGCCGTGCTAATGCCCAACAGAGCAGCAGCTGCAATTTTACATAACTTGCGCTAGGATAAGGGGAAATTTCGTAAGGAAGAATACTTACCGCAAAATACAGTCAACGTGATAAGCCGTGTGTCGTTTTCTTTTTGTTTTATAATCATATTTGTTGTGTTTTTTAAACCGGCAAGCTAGAAGCACGGTAGTGTTTACGACCTTGAGCTTCCCTATGACTTGTCAATCAGCTTGTTCCAGTTGTCAGCATCAATGACCATTCATAAACCAAAGCGGCTGTCTATGTGTCTAAATAAATATCAATGCAGGGGGAAAGTACATTCCTTTATTTACGTAAACAGTGCCTTGCAATTGATCCATTTGTAAAGCATGTCATAATTTTTCTTTCATAAATCGCCCTGGCTACTTAAATAACTCATTTAGCATTGTTTAGCAGAATATTCTTTTATTAATTTTGTCAGTCATGCCACATCAATTTGTTTTCTCATTATTTTAGAAATGGAACTGTAACATTGATTTATTCAGCATTTAAAGAAGTGAATGCCAGCCAGATCTTTAACAAAATAAAACCAAAACAGGCCAAAACACTGACGTTTTAAACTGGCGAGAAAAAAAGTGGAAAAGAATTATGAATATCTGAAACCTGAAAAAAAGGAAACAGAAGAAGCTGAAACTGAAAAGATCAGGAAGCAAAGCTTTAAAAAAAGGTTTCAACTACAGAGATAGAAAATGCTGGAAATATTCGGCAGGTCAGGCGGTGTCTGGGGAGGTATAGATAATAGCTTCCAGCATATTCTGCTTTTATTTCAAATTTGCAACATCCGTCTGTACTATATTCTGGTATTAATGTTTCAAGCACTGTGGGACCCTTCATCAAGACGAGGACAGTGACAGTATCGCAGCCGATTATTGCTTATGGCTTGGCAAGGTTGTAATCTATTTTCCCACACATGCCCGCCCAAGTACTTTTTCACTCCCTTTCAAGATTTCCAGCCCCTTGAAACAGGTTTGATTGACGGTACCAGTTCGATGCCTCGCACCATTAGTTAATCGTTCTGCTGATCAAGTCAGCCTTTATTTCCTACCACCTCCCGCTGATTCCCTCCGCCAGTGACAAGCAGGCGGGAGAGGCAGGGGGTGGGGGTAAGGGAACGGGAGGGGGTGGGAGCTGAACCTGATTGACTTGAGGATTACACCAATCATTGGCTATCGATGCTGTCCATTAGCAGTATGCCGACAAGTGGTTGGCTGTCTTTATGTGGGTGGGGACGAACATGCGCACGGCGGGCGGAGGTGTTATAGCGCTGTATACAACAGCTGGCAAAAAGCGAAGAGCGAAGCTGGAGCGAAGGCAACCTGTCAACGCGCGGAGGGTTTGCAAGGCTCTTTATCTTGTTTGAAAAATATCATATTTTTAAAAAAGGTTTGACGTCATGCGTTACTGACGTTCGTGTTTGCACAGTGTGCGTGGGAGAGCGCCAGAGAGAAAAAAATAAAATGCATGACAACTGTTGAATGTTCGCGCATCTTCAGTGGGGTGCTGTGCAGGCAAGGGAAGACAAGGTTGGGAAGAGGAGATATTCAGCTGAGGCCGGCGTCGCGCTGTGACAGTGACAGTGACAGTAGGACGAGGCGACATGGCTGATGGAGCGGCACCGAATTGCCACCTGCGCCTGGAGTGGGTTTATGGCTATCGTGGGCATCAGTGTCGGAACAATCTCTACTATACCGCTTCCAAGGAAATCGTTTATTTTGTTGCGGGTGTTGGAGTGGTTTACAACACGCGGGAACATAAGCAAAAATTCTTTCTGGGTCACAACGATGATATAATCAGGTATTTTATCTTGGTTTTTTTTTTAACGCATCTGTGCTGTTATAATCCCGCTCGTGGCTCCGGCGTCCCACTATCTGGTTGTTTGCAAGGGTAAGGCAAAATGTAATCGCGAGTCCACAAATTTGGTTAGTTCCTTTTGGACTTTAATTCTTGACGTACACTAAGCAGTTAATTCAAAGTGTGTACATTATAGAATTTGAAAAGGGATCATATTTGATTCACAACTTTTCCCCCTCATGTTCCTCACCTATTTGGGTAAATTCAGATTTGGAATATTTAGCAAGAAGATGTTCATAAAGACATTTTTATTTCCGTTAGCCGTGTCAAAATATTATTAATTTGAAATCCCTATCTCCAGTATGAAGGCGACTTATTTTGAATTACGATGCTTCCGTAAATTACATTTATATCTATCTGTTGCGATCCGGATAAGATAGTTAGTTGGAGATAACAAGCATGGGGCTGGATGAACACAGCAGGTCAAGCATAGTTAGTTGAATGGGTTGGTCCATGCTGCAGGTTGAGATTGTATTTAGGCCTATAAAATGTACCTTGCTGTTAGATTCATACAGCGCCTGGCATAGTCCAAGCTAATCAAATTGTATTTTGTTGGCATGTTTTATATCTAATTGTTCACCATGTGTGCATTTTAAGCGATCCTGAACGCCAAGTTTCTAGTAGGTAACCATCGATTGTGATTGCATGCACTCCAATTCGAAACCTGCAACTTTGAAAACCCTCCCTGGAACGGTTTCCAACACTAAGTAAAAACGGATCTATTTATTAAAGGGAGCGATCCTCGGATGATTGTTCTTTTATACATTCGGATGGTTTGTGTTACGAGAGCGTTTTATAGAACTCAAGCAGCGGAACCTAGGCCATTGTTTAATAAATAAAAGTGCTGTGCATTCCCCTTTGAAGCTGTGGTACAGTTGGTCAGAAAATTCATAACATGTATAATTTATCCGATGTAGTAATCCACTTTTAGATTCCGTGGTGCGTGTCTCTTTGTGTAGAAGGATGGTTCTTGACTCCAAATTACAAAGGTTAAATCTTACAAACGACAGATGGACTGCCGTTCGCCGTCCGCCGTCCTTTGAGTCAGAAGACATGAAGTGAAAGATTTAGTTGTTCAAATGATTTCCGGAAAGATGTTTGGACAGAACCTGAAAATGAGCATGGTGTGAAGTGTTTTGAAGTACTGATTGTTTAATCATTGTAATTTAGCATACATAAAAATGTATGTTTTAACATCGCATAATCAGTTGTTATAAAGTTGGTATTGTGTGCAAATAAATTGAAATTACAGAACAAACAGGATTGTCTTACCTAAATTCAATAATTTAAAATCGTTACATAATGTAATCAGTTGGGGTAAGAACAGCTGATAAGGATGTGTACTTAGAGGGTAGTGGACAGGGGTGAATTACAAGGATGTAATTTTATCCAAGGGATATAAATGACATCCTAAATTATGTAATTGAAGCTTAACAGGTTTGTAATTGCTCTTTGGACCCAGAGACTGGCAGATACCCTTGAATTTGATCCTGGCATTTCATTTTGGAAATAAATTTGTGCAAAATTTTTTGATGGTGGCAGTTGGAATTTATGTTCCTTGTGAGCTCAGTGATATACTAAAGTAATGGGAATGCTTTCAACCCTTATTGACATCAGCATAATTGGGTATGATGGTATACAAGTATAGAATATTTCCACTTGTAAAGACATCCAGACTAAAAAGTCATAAATACAGGCTAGTCAATCAATTCGATAAGGAATTGGTGAAAAATCTCATTAATACAGTGTACACTGCTGATCATATCCTGGTTAACCAATGTTTTTATATGTTTAAAAGGCTAGACTTCCAAAACAGCAAATGGAAGAACTTGTTCAGCACAGAAATCTATGCAGGGCAGTGAAGAAAATCAGCACAAAATATGTGCCTTTTGCTTTTTGGAGGGACTAGCTGCTCTAAAATGAGACTTGATGTCCATTGTAAATGTGTGGATGTAAATCAGTCAGAATGGGTTATCAGGTTGGGTTGAGAAATATTTGGGTGTTGGAGGGATACATGAGAGAGATTGGGGGTAGTCTGGTGATGGAAGCTTATCAGGTTGGACTGGGGGAGCTAGCCAAATGCTTGTCAGGTAAGGAAGGGTAGTTGAATGCAGATATGGGGACAGGTTCAAGGGAGTCAGTGTGAGTGATGGGGGTGCAGGGGGTGGGAAGGTGTCAATTATACAGCAACATAGAAGTTAGACCAAAAAATCCAAGCCTAACGTTTCCAGGGTAACTATCCAGGGAAGTATTTCAAAACTGTCCGAAGACTCTGACTCGAAGACCGAGTTGGAGATTTTTTTTGAGGATCCCAGGAAGAAGAGGAATCACCAATTAGAGTTCAAATTTCCTAGACAACCCTTGTGGAAGTTAGCACTTTGGGACTTCTTAAGGACCATGACACGCATCTTGAGTTAGGTGCCTGCCCTCTGACAACTGGGCGACTGGCATATCTAAGCTAATGTCTGTATTTCCAGATGATGTTCAGTTCAACAATAAATTATCCATTTAAAGTGAATTCACAGACTGTTTTTCAATGTCACATGTGAATAGTTCCAACTCTATAGCATTACAAAAAATGGCGCATGAACAGAATGACTAGCAAACTGATTCAATTTCTAGATCACCATCTAACCAAGACACCTGGTGGCGTGTGATGCAAATTGCAGTAAATGGAGATGTTCATGCTCAGAACGAAAAGGCTGGTTAGAGGAGAATAAAGGAGTTGTAGAAGAAATGTTTAGTAAGTCAGAGTTGTTACAGTACAGAATGTGGCTGTTTGGACCATCACGTCGATGCCAGATCACTGTATGGCAGCTCCCCTCGTCCCATTTCCCCTGCCTTTTCTACATAGCCCTGAAATATTTTTCTCTCCAGGTGTTTGTCCAATCCCCTTTGGAGGCCATTATTAAGTCTGCCTGCTGCACTTTGAGGCAGTGCATTTCTGATCTTAAGCACTCACTATTTATGTAAGTTATTCCTCATGTCATTGGTATTTTTGTCAACTGTCTCACATTGGTGTCCTGTATCTATTTTGTCTAATAATCATATGATTTTGAATGCCTCCATCAAATCTTGTCCCTACTTTCTCTAAGGAGAGCAATTCCAATTTCACTAATTCATTAACATGAAGTCTTTTATTCAAAAAAAAAGCAGTCCCGTCAATGTTTTCATCAGTATTCAATAAGGGAAAAGAAGCATCACTGAGGCAAATTAACTTCCCATCCCTAATGATCCTTGAAAATGTAATCAGTGAGCTGCCTTATTGAACAGTTGCAATCCATCTCGTTGTATGCAGTGCTGTTAAAAAGGAGTTCCAGGATTATGACCAAGTAACAGTGAAGGAATGGCAATATATTTCAGGTCAAAATGTGTGTGGTTTGGAGGGGAAAATGCAGATGTTGGTGTTCTGAATGTGTGCTGTCCTTGGTCTTACCATGTAAGAATCCAACCATATGTCAAAGTCTAAGTATACATCCCAGTCTAAGTTATTAATTATAGTTATTAAGAAAAAGAGTGCCCTTAACAGTGGCTCCTGGACCACCCGATTGTACAGTTCCCTTCAGTGCAGCTGCAACTATTCACTGCCATTCTGTTTCTTGTCACTCAGCCAACTTTGAATCCATGCTGTCATATCCCATTAGCTTCAACTTTGCTGCCAAGCCTGTTACATGGCACATTAACAAATGCCTTTTGGCAGTCCATATACACCATGTCAACCACAATATCCTCTTCATCTATTACATTAACAAAAAACTGCTCTTTAACAAAGCAGTGCTGGCTTTCCTGAATCAATCCACACTTGTTCCAGTTAATTGCCAATTTTGTCCTCAACTATTTCTCACAGCCAAAGTTAACTTGACTAGCTTGTAAATGTTGGATTTATCCTTGCACACTTGTTAAATCACAGATTTAATATTTGTAGTTTTTATGATGGAGAACATCAGGATTTTTTTTCTTTATTCATTTACGGGATGAGGGCATCGCTGGCCAGGCAGCATTTATTCCCCATCCCTAATTGCCCAGAGGGCACTTAAGAGTCAACCACATTGCTGTTGGTCTGGAGTCACATGTAGACCAGACCAGGTAAGGATGGCAGTTTCCTTCCCTAAAGGGCATTAGCGAACCAGATGGGTTTTTCTGACAATCGACAATGGATTCGTGGTCATCATTAGACCTTTTAATTCCAGATATTTATTGAATTCAAATTCCACCATCTGCCCTGACAGGATTTGAACCCAGGTCCCCAAGACATTATCTGGGTCTCTGGATTAATAGTCCAGCAATAATACCACGAGGCCATCGCCTCCCTGTGCTGAATGTTTTTCCTTCTATTTGGAGGGCAAGGCATGAGAATTTCCAGTCCTAGTTAATTATTTAAAAGATTTGCAAAAGAAGGTGGATGCAAAATGGATAATCTTGTGTGGGCAAATTATTGACTGTTAACCTATTCTAATGTATAAATTAGTTGAGTGACATTATGTAGAGTAGTGGTTCCAGTTTTAATATTGCAGGTGGTGGGTCAGCAGGCAAAATTGAGCACTTTTTCTGCTAGTGTAATGGCAATTAAATAATGGGGCAATTTGCACTACACAGTGCCCTGGAAATATGCTCTCTACCTCAGAATTCATCAATTATTTGTTTGCAGGAGTATGGGTTAACAGTGTACACTAAGATTGAAGTTTAGCAGCACAGGGAACCCTTTAATGGAGTTGGATTAAAATATGTGCAGTTTGAGGGCTTTTGTGGTGCTGTTATAGTGATCAGGGTTCAAGTTGTATCTACTCCAGAGACATGTAATAGCATCATTGACCAGGAGGGATCAAAATATCTGTAATATTTTGCCTATTATGGATCCTTAGTGGAGCCTGCAACAACATATTTGCATGGGGATGTTGGAAAACTGAATGAAGGGACAGTGGTATATTGAAATACTGTGAAAGGTGCAAGTGACAGTCTGCAAGAGCCTTAGAGGGAGAGAGGACTTGTAGATGCAAGTACCATGAGTTACTGGACGTGTCCAATATGTACATAGCTTTGGCAATATACTAGGTGTTCTGTGTACTTATTTTGATTTTGTGTTTGTCTTTCCTAGGCAACTCTATGAAGCAAAGGAGTACCAACTATTAGGAGTGCTATGAAAATAACATAAATGACTTGATTAAGAGAATGGGAAACAGCTTTTTTGACTGTGTAAATCTGAACTGTAACTCTGGGCCTGTTTTGAGTATTGTTTTTGCACAGTAATTCAAACACTGATTACGTTCTGAGGAAGGGTCACCACACCCGAAACGTTAACTCTGATTTTTCTTCACAGATGCTGCCAGACCTCTTCAGCTTATCCAGCAACTTCTGTTTTTGTTCCTGATTTACAGCATTAGCAGGTCTTTTGGTTTTTATTGCTTATCACCTGACTGCTTTGAGTTCCATTCAATGATATTTCTGTCACACATTCTGACTAAAGAAGTGAAGGGTAGAATTAGGTTAAAAGAAGAGACTTATTATTCTTGCAAAATTATAGTAATTCTGAGGATTGGCAATGTTTTTAGAAATTAGCAAAAGACCAAAGATCCGTTAAAAGGGAGGGAAGGGGTGGGGCAAAAAAGGACACGAGAATAAACTTGCTAGGAATGTAAAAACAGATTATAAAAGTTTTTACAGGTGAGGAAATTGTAAAATATTGAACAAATCTTCAGACTGCCTTGTCAATAGAAGGCACAAATCACAGCATAAATGGACAGTAACCTGGGGACTAATAAGGAGTAAATTAAGCTAATTTATAGTAACCGAGAAAAACAATATGAGAAACACATGAGAGATTAATAGCTGGCAAGTTCCAAAGACTTAAAGGCTATATATTAGAATTCTAAAAGAAATAGTTGTAGAGATAGTGAATGCACTAGTTATGATTTTCTCAAATTCTACAAATTCTAGGAAGGTCCCAGCTGCTTAGAAATTAGAAATTTAATATTGTTATTCAAGAAAGTTGTGTGCGTGAGTGAGACAGAGATAGAAATAGAAAGAGAGAGAGAAAACAAGGGACTACAGGTCAGTTAACCTGACATTATTCATTAGGAAAGTGCTGGAATCTACTAAACAAGCCTTAACAATGCACTCAGAAAATCATAATATGACCAATGCCAATATAGTTTTACAAAAAGGAAATAGTGTTTGACAAAGGTGTTCATTTTTTGAGCATGTAACCAGTAGGTTAGCTGAAGGGAAACAAGTAGCTGTGGTAAGGATTTTTGAAAGGAATTTTATATGGTGATCACAAGAAGTTAATACACAAGATAAAGTCTGATGGAGTTGGGTAATATTATTAGCATGGATAGTAGATTGCTTAATGGACAGGAAGCAAAGAATAGCAATAAAGGTTGCAGCATAATGGGATTCATGAAAATCATGATATAACAGAACACGTGACTCTGACTTCTGTAAGAGAGAAGACACCACTCTAGAATGAGTGGTATTTAGAATCTCCTATGTAGAGATATAAATGAGTGTTACAGTACACAAGGAGTTGAAGAACCTTACTGAGTGATAGAAACATAGAATCCCTACAGTGCAGAAAGAGGCCGTTAAGTCCATTGAGTCTGCACTGACCCTCCATACATCATCCCACTGAGACATAGCCCCCAAGCCTATACCTATAATCCCACATTTACCATGGCTAACGCACGTAGCCTGCACATTCCTGGACACTGTGGGGTAATTTAGCATGGCCAATCCATCTAACCTGAACATCTTTAGACAGTTGAAGGAAATGGAGCAGCTGGAGGAAACACATACAACTACCCAAGTCTGTAATCAAAGCCTTGTGGTGGGGCATGCGTGGTGACTAAAAGCCTTCAGTGGCAAAATCTGAAGTTAAAACAAGAGACAGGGGCTTGGCTGAAATGGTAAGACTGCAAGGGCAGGACAGGGGCTTGGAAGACTTCAAAGGTGCAGCTGAGTAAAAAGCAGGAACATGCTGAAGGCTTGGAGAGGAAATTAAAAGCTGGAAAAGCAGAAGAAGCTGCAGGTAGTAAAATACCTCAGAAGACATTTGTTTCCAGGGCTACAGAGCAGTAAGACTTCAAATGGACAAAAGAACCTCTGAAGACTTTGAAGCCTAGCCATGATTTAGCAATGCAGTGGACACTAAAAACACAATCAAAACATTTCAAGAGTAAAAAGAAAATATCCAATACTCACCCAAGTCAGTCAGAAGCAGTAGTCCGTAAGGATGACAGCTCTAGTGAGACTTTGCCTCAACCAATTGATAATGCACGAAGTACCCAAATGTTGTAGTTCTAGAAGTTGTTCTTAAAACAGTCGGTTTCTCATTAAAGTCCACAATTTAAATTACAGGACACAAAAAAACATGGTTTTTACATCAGTGGTCGGTGTTTGGAAGAATCAACATAAGCTTTATTTTAACAGATTTATATTGTTTAACAGGATCTTGCAGCTAACGAACGTTGAGAGGTACGTTAGTTCAAAACGGTTTAGTCAATGTGAGGGATGAGAAGTTATCAGACTTTGTTCAATTCAAGGAGAATTTAATGTTGGAACAGGTTTTAGTTCATTTTGCAGGCAGAATTGCAGATCCAAAATTGATCAGTACGGCGAGGGAACACCTGGGATTTGCCTGACATGGCCAAATGGGTAATCCCCAGATGGAATTTTCACCCTCTCTAAGGCCTGCCAAAATGCCAAAAGAATGGGAATCAATGTCATGGATTGTTTTTGGTTTGTACAAGGTGTGACTCCAAACATAATCACAAGAACAATGAATATCCAGCAGTGGGGGGCATGAGTGTTACAAATGTAGCACTTAGAATCCTTTAAAAAATAATCCAATTTAACTGCACTTTCATTACCTCAAAAATAGCAAAAGACCTGCAAAAGAAACATCTCTAGAGATTCAAGGGGAGGTGATGGCCTAGTGGTAATATCACTGGACTATTAATTCAGAGACCGAGATAATGTTCTGGGGACCTGGGTTTGAATTCTGCCAGGGCAGATGGTGGAATTTGAATTCAAGAAGTATCTGGAATTAACAATCTAATGATGACCGTGAATCCATTGTTGATTGTTAGGGGAAAACCCCCTCTGGCTCACTAATGCCCTTCAGGCAAGCAAATCTGCCACCCTCACCTGGTCTGGCCTACATGTGACTCTAGACCCACAGCAATGTGGTCGACTCTTAACTGCCCTCTGGGCAATAAAGGCTGCCGAGCCAGCGATGCCCTCATCCCATGAATGACTAAAGAGAGAGAAAAAAATTGAAATCATGCAACAAGGAAGAAGATCAACTGAAGATACAGGAAAAATATTGAAGTATACCGAGGAGATCAGAGAGTCCAAACAGATTCCAGGCCATCAAATTAGAGCAGAATTTAAACTCAACAGGAGCAGCTATTTCAATACTTATGGATAACTTGCCATGATTGAAGTCTGAGGAAGTTAGACCAATAAAACTGTAAGGTCTGGGAGTTATGTATCTATTGCATGGGCAAAACACCACAAAATGTTTTCACATACAACAAAGTGTCAGTGAAACATGATATAGGTATTTCCTAATTAGCCTATGAGACATGTTATAACAAACCCCTGGAGCAGGTGGGACTTGAACCGAGATTTTCTGGCTCAGAGGTAGGGACACTACTACAGTGCTTCAAGAGCTCTTTAAAACATGAGAAATACTGAGGAAATAGAATACATCATTTCTGGCAAATGCACACACTTCTGCTGAAGGTCTTTTAGAGTATAAAGAGTACACTGGAATGAACACTGGGTTGCCAAGAATTCCCCAAGCTATTGAAGGTTTTACACCAATGTCCTCCAACCTCTTAAAGGATAAGAAGATTAGATAGGGTGGACAGTGAGAGCCTTTTTCCTCGGATGGTGATGGCTAGCATGAAGGGACATAGCTTTAAATTGAGGGGTGATAGATATAGGACAGATGTCAGAGGTAGATTCTTTGCTCGGAAAGTAGTAAGGGCTTGGAATGCCTTGCCTGCAGCAGTTGTAGACTCGCCAACTTTAAGGGCATTTAAATGGCCGTTGGATAAACATATGGATGATAATGGAATAGTGTAGGTTAGATGGGCTTCAGATTGGTTTCAGAGGTCGGCGCAACATCGAGGACTGAAGGGCCTGTACTGTGCTGTAATGTGCTATGGTTCTATGATAAGATCATTTTTTTTTTAATTTAGGCACAACCCAGAAACTATCCCAAAGAAAATACAGAATAAACAATTTATTTTGCCGACATTTAAGTTTGAAACCAATTATATATTATGAGGATTAGAATTACCTTTATTGTCACAAGTACTCACATGGGTGCAGTGAAAAGTTTACAAGTAATCACTTTAACAGCGCCATTTTGCATACCTTGGAGCAGATTCTACAGTACAAATTCTTAGAGGAAAAAGAAAGAAATTAAAAGTCCAGCAATAAATTTGAAATATTGAGAAATAGGAGTTCAGAATAACAATCCTTCCAACCCAGACCATGCTGGGCTTCACCTTGGGGCTGGGAGGCAAATCTATACTGAGGCTGGGAGTCTGCAATAGCTTTCACCCCAGACATCGCCAATGCTGCCCGGGGATGGGAGGTTAAAAAGGGGGAAAAAGGTGTAAAGAGAGAGAAAAGAAGAAAAGAAATGGATGGAGTAGATGAGCTCCGGCTCAGGAGTCCTCTACCCACCAAGTTTTAGTGTGACATTTGTGACTGTACGTTATCTGCCAGTGCCTTTAAATCTGGATTGTAGTTTGAGTATGCTAGTTGTATACAGCCCATCAAATGGTTACTTGTGAGGTGGGTGCAATACTTGGACTTGATTATACTCATTTGGGAGAACACTGTCTCGCAGAGTATCAAAGTACGCTTTCACTTTAAAAGCACAGGACGATAGGAAAAGGTACTTTTCTGTTTGAATCCCCAGAAGTTGCTGTCCACTGATCTGACTAGCAGCTCAAAATCATTTTGCATAGGTAATTACTTCCGTATCAAATCCACTGCTTTGTAAATGAAACATCTGATGGGATTTGATAGGCAACTCAATGTCTACTTGTAGGGCTGGATTTCGAGATAAATTTAACTATTTGTTCCATCACATCCAATTCATGAAATTGCCTGTTGAATTCCTGTCACACTTTCAGGTGTGCATTGAAGTTTTCTGGGTGGAAACTTCTTTTTTTATCTTTGATATTTTCTAGTGTTTTCGCCAATCTCAGGAAGTGAGGCAGCGTTTTGTTTTTTTTTTAAATTGTGGGGCCACACACCCAGTTTCAATTTGAATGTATCCCCAGCACTGATCATATGTGCTAAGTCGCTGTCTCTTTTGTGCAGATCACAGTGTAGCTCTGATTCCTTAAAGGCATAACATCAGAGATCAAGCAGCTACACATTGTCTGACAGCTCATTGCACTCTTCATTCTTGGATTTCAGAAAAGTGACAATACCAAGCAGCAGATCTAAAAATCTCTGCAGGGCCTTCCTCCAACATAACCACTTTACCTCAGCATGGAGGATTAGTTCACTATTGTCCCTATTAGTCAACATTGACTTCATCAAGTAAGAATTTTAAAAAGTGGTGTTGAAGGGGTCTTGTTTGAATGGAGTTTACAATCTTAACAACAGCTTTTGTTACGTGAGAAAAGTCCACAATATATTTGCTAATGCTTGCTATTGGATGATGCCATATACAGATGATTTCTTGTGTTTGCCAGAAGATATTAAATGCATAATAATGGGTTAATTCTGGCATTATCCTCCAGTGCTACCTTAGAAAAAAAATGATTGTTGAGCTTTCAAAATAGCCTTGAGCTTGTCAACTTTCTTTGTTCAAAGCATACTTTTCAAGGAAAGATTATCCTTGAATTTACTATGCATCCTTGTGTGCTGTCATTACAAATTTCCCTTTTTACTTATCGATATACTTTTAGTGGCATGGAAGGCAAACTTTCTTATCTATCTTATTGTGAACAGAAATTCATTTTGCCACACCGCATAGAAGTTGTGCATGTTTTTCTTTCTTTTTTGATAGTCCAGGTTTGTCACTCATTAATGTTTCACCTTGTCATTTGTGACAGCACTCTGATGCTGGCCAGATGGCATGTCAAACCCTAGATCTGCCACGGTGGAACATCCAGAATGTTGCTGGTTGCTTTCAAGTTTGGAGGTGCAGAAGTTGACTTCTGTAATTGCAATTTGTTTCTGGGGTCCCAAACTGCCTTGTGTTGCTTGGATATGGGTCATGGCAGTAATTTCTGGAATTTTTATTCATCCTGCATGGACCTATTAGATAAGCGGGTAAAGGGAAAAAACAACTGCAGGTCTACAAAGAATGAGCAGAGAAGTCGGATTAGTTGAGCTGATCTTAAAGTGTCTGCCTGGACGTGATGGGCTGAATAGCTTCCTATGTGTCTGGTACTGTAATATATTATCTTCAGATATTAGTTCACCTATTTTGTGCATCCCTGTGCGGTACAGACAATTTAGCATGGCCAATCCATCTGACTTGCACATCTTTAGACTTTGGCAGGAATCCAGAGCACCTGGTGAAAAGCTATGCAGGCACAAGAAGAACATGAAAATTCTACACAGACAGTCACCCAAGGCTGGAATTGAACCTGGTTCCCTGGTGCTGTGAGGCCACAGTACTAACCACTGATCCACTGAGCCTGTGTGAGGTTGAGTACTTTGGAGAGTGAACAGATGTGTATCTCCATGCAAAAGGAAATGTTCATAGATTACTTTGGGACTGGCCACAAGCCTTTGGTAGCATCATAGGGATCAGAAGAAATTTGTAAAGTGGCCCTGTGCGTATGAAGATTCACGCTTATGCTGATAAGAAGCAACTATGGTATAATCTATGTTGAAGTTAACTCGTAAGTAATGACAGATACACTTCCTCTCAAACAGCAGTGGATCAAGCAGAAACAAAGATCTTGTTCTTGTCGAAGATGCAGATTCTTAATCTATTGTTATAACCTGTTTGCTACCAGCAACTGAGGGCAAACTCAAGACAAATTATGTAGCTCCAAAAGCTGAACGGGACTGCACAAAGATCAGACAACTGTCTACAAGGGGAATTGAAATATATTTGAGATGTTTTTTGGTGTTTCAATAAAGTAAATGCAAAGAGGAATCCAATAGAAACTCCACAGGGAACATTTAGATGTCACAAAGAAAGCAACAATCAGTGTGTGGTGTGAGTTAGGCATTTTGCAATATACACAAGATTAAACTTTGTTATACCAAATGTATGCAATCCGTAGCCAAGTGTTCACACAGCCAATGCTTGCATCAAGATTTCCGGAACATTTGTTTGAGTTTAGAGAGAAGGTCCTTGATGACTTTTATTCAAGATGGATTGAAGCATAAGATTTCGTTCAACCACAGCAAACATGGTAATCAGAGCACAGTAAAGGTTCTTTGCATTACACTGATCCCTGGAAGAATTTGTATTGGAGAATGTAACTCCATTCACAAATGCGAAGTTCACTTTGGAGGTAGCCATCAACCATGTGACACATTCCTCAGTCAAAAAGAGAGGAAAAAAGTGTGGTCAATGTGTGAGGTCAGTGATGTATAAGAATCTGGACATGAGGTTAGCTCTATTCCATTACAAACAACACAATTGAAAAGTAGTTTGCCAATATTATTATAAAGTCATGAAGGGCATGAATAGGGTGAACAGTTAGGGCCTTTTCCCCAGGGTAGGGGAGTCCAAAACTAGATGGCATAGGTTTTAAGGTGAAAGGGGAAAGATTTAAAAGGGACTTAAGGGACAACAATTTCGTGCAGGGGGTGGTGCATGTATGGAATGAACTGCCAGACAAAGTGGTGGAGGCTGGTACAATTACAACATTTAAAAGGTATCTAGATGGGTATATGAATAGGAAGGGTTTAGAGGGATGTACATCTCTATGACTCTAACGCAACTGTTAATGGAGAGAAATTTGAGAGATGTACCAGTTTTAGAACACCATCTCGAGCCAAAGAATCTCCTGACAGCACAAGAACGTAACACAATTAGAGAATAGCCACATCAAATAGGAGCAGAGTTAGTACAACTGCCGACACAGGGTGAAAACTCAGTCAACCTTAAAGTCAAAGCAGAAATCTGGTAAAGAGATAGGAAGGACAAAGCTGTAGTCATTAGGCAGACAGATCAACCCCAAGATATTGTACTGTCAGAACACCTGAAGGGCCATTCAGGAAGATCAGGAAGTCAAAGAGATATACAGCAGGGAAACAGACCCTTTGGTGTAACTCATCCATGCTGACCACATAACCCATATAAATCTAGTCCAATTTGCCACCATTTTGCCCGTATCCCTCTTAAACCCTTCCTGTTCATTTACCCATCCAGATGCCTTTTCAATGTTGCAATCGTACCAGCCTCCACCACTCCTCTGGCAGCTCATTCCATGCACGCAGCACCCTCTATGGGGAAAATGTTGCCCCATAGGTCCCTTTTATATCTCTCCCCTCTTGCCATAAACTTATGCCCTCTAGTTTTGGACACCCCTACCCCAGGGAAAAGACCTTGGCTATTCACCCTATCCATGCCCCTCATGATTTTATAAACTTCTATAAGGTCACTCCTCAGCCTCCAGTGCTCCAGGCAAAATAGCCCCAGTGTATTCAGCCTCTCCCTACAGCTTGAATCCTCCAACCCTGGCAATATCCTTATAAATCTTTTCTGAACCCTTTCTAGTTTCACAACATCCTTCCCCATAGGAGGGAGACCAGAACTCAATACTCCAAAAGTGGCATAAGCAATGTCCTGTACAGCCACAACAAGACCTCCAAACTTGTGTACTCAATGCGCTGACCAATGAAGGCAAGCACACCAAATGCCTCTTTCACTATCCTATCTGCCTGTGACTCCACTTTGAATAAAGTATAAACCTGCACTCCAGGGTCTCTTTGTTCAGCAACGCTCCCCAGGACCTTTATCATTAAGTGTATAATTCTTGCCCTGATTTGCCTTTCCAAAATGCATGACCTCACATTTATTTAAATTAAACTGTCTGCCACTCCTCGGCCCTTTGGCCCATCTGATCAAGATCCCATTGTACTCTGAGGTAACCTTCTTTGCTGTCCACGAAACTTCCAATTTTAGTGTTATCTGCAAACTTACTAACCATACCTCCTATGCTCAATCCAAATCATTTATATAAATGATGACAAGCAGTGGACTCAGCACCAATCCTTGTGGCACACTGCTGGTCACAGGGCTCCAGTCTGAAAAGCAACCCTCCACCACCACCACCCTCTGTCTTCTACCCTCGAGCCAGTTTTGTATCCAAATAACTAGTTCTCCCTGTATTCCATGTGACCTAACCTTGCTAACCAGTCTATCAAGAGGAAAGTTGTCAAACGCCTTACTGAAGTCCAAATAGATCATGTCCACCACTCTGCCCTCATCAATTCTCTTTGTTACTTCTTCAAAAAACTCAATCAAGTTAGTGTGACACGATTTCCCATGCACAAAACCATGTTGACTGTCCCTAATCAGTCCTTGCCTTTCCAAATACATGTAAATCCTGTCCCTCAGGCTTCCCTTCAACAACTTGCCCAGCACTGATGTCAGGCACACCTGTCTATAGTTTCCTGGCCTTTCCTTATCACCTTTCTTAAATAGTGGCACAATGTCATTGATATAACCTGAGCCAAGAATAGAGACCTGGTTTGGGCAGTCATTCCTATACTGTATCAGAAAAAGTAGTGTAGACCTAGTAGATCGAAATTTGGAGTGAGAGGTGGTGTCATGAGATTCTTGTACATCGTGGTGGTGTAACTGATCACATTATTCTGACAGAAGACACCAGTCCAGAATGAGTATGTGAAGAGAAATGCCTCAGACATTATGGTTAAAGATAAGTATTTGAAAACCTACAATATTCAGATGCACATAAAGAAGTTCTATAATACGTAAGAAGTTAGAGATCTTTAGTTGATGATGAGGAGCAAGCCGCCTCTGTGACAGCATAAATGCAGGCGCCTGAAGTGCAGACTGCAGTGTTGGCTTAAAGCACAATATAAAGCAGGGAGCCATTCTCCGTTTGATAGGTTGTAACTAGTGGAATGCTTCAGGAATCAGTGGTAGACCTCTATTATTTGCAATCTTTATTAATAGGTTAGACAAAGATAAAGTGAGTGAGTAATCCAGGTTTGCTGAGCATACAAGGCTAAGTAGGAATACAAGCTGTGAGGAGGAAACAGAGGTTCTAACGAGATACAATAAGGTAAGTGAATGGGCAATATGGTGGCAGATGGAGAATAATATGGGGAAGTTATTTACTTTGGTAGTAAGACTGGAAAAGCAGAATTTTTTTTATATGTGTGAAACTTGATGATCAGAAGGCTTTGATTGTACTTGTAAAAGGAACACTAAGTTAGAGTGCGGGCAGTGTAAGTGATTAATAAGATTAAGTTGCATATTGGCCTTGATTGCAAGGGCATAGAAATGTAAGATTTAAATTAATTCTACAGAATGTGGATAGGACCTCACCTGCAATACTTCGTACAGTTTTGGTCTTGAGGAAGAATACACATTCATTGGAGGTAGTATAACAAAGCTTTACCAGAATGGCCTCTAGAAAGAGCAGATTATCCTACGATAACTCATTGAGACAGTTGGGATGATTATTCTCTGGAGTTTAGATGAATAAGAGGTTATCTTTAATGAAGTATTCATGATTATGAATGGACTTGACAGGCTAAATACTGAGTTGATGTTCCCCCCGACTCTGGAATCTAATAAAAGGACACCGTTTCATAATAGGGGACTAATAAATTAGAGATGAGAAGAAATTTCTTCACTCAGTGTTGTGAATCTTTGGAATTCTCCACTTCAGCGAATGCAGGATATTGCATCATTGAGTATATTTAAGACTGAGGTAGACAGATCTTTGATCTGTCAAGGTATTGAAGGATATAGCATAGAAATGTCGAGCTGAAGCGAAACCATGATCATATTGAGTAGCACAGCAGGCTTGATGAGACATGGTCTAGTCCTGCTCACGTTTCTGATGTTCTTTTGTCTTTAGTTTCTTTTGTAATCTCATCCAGTCCAAACTAATTTCCTGTGAAAGTAGCAAAATTGATCATTTTTAGCTGGCTTGGTAGAACCTTTTACAATGGGAAATTGTACTGCATGCTTAGGTTAAGTTGAAGAAGGCTGAATTGCACAAGTTTGTGATCAATTGTAGAGAGTGCAGCTATTACTTCATAGAATCCCTACAGTGTGGAAACAGACCCTTTGGCCCAACAAGTTCACACCGACCCTCAGAGCGTCCCACCCAGACCCATCCCCCAATAACCCACCTTGCTTACACATCTCTAGACACTGGACAATTTAGCATGGCCATCCCACCTTGCCTGCACATCTTTGGACTGTGGGAGGAAACCCATGCAGACACGGGAGAATGTGCAAACTCCACACAGACAGTCGCCCAAAGGTAGAATCAAACACGGGTCCCTGGCGCTGTGATGCTGCAGTGCTAACCACTGAGCCACCGTGCTGCCCAACCTAATGGAAAATTGCTGATAAGTCAGTCATCTACTTTGAGTCGAATTAAGTGGAGTAACAGTTTGAGTGTGTGACTGTATAAAGTTTCAAAAGTGAAGTTAATCATCAATTAAAAGGAGAGAAAAATGGAATTGGATCATTTCTTTCTTGTGATCAAATGCAATCTAAGTTAATGGCATTCCCTTGTAATGAAAGGATATCATTTATTTGACAGACGTTTGTATCATGTAGCACAGATATCATTGAATTGATTGATCAACTTTCAATTGGCTGTTCCCAAGTAATATGTTAAATGAATTTGTGGAATCTGAAAGTTACTAAGCGCATTAAAACTTTATAGGTCCATTCTAAGATAGGAAATAGGTATAAGCAACTTTTCAAAAATGTTCTAATCATTGCAGTATAATCAATCACGGGCTGCTTTAAAAATGTTCGCCAACATTTTTCTATTAAAGAGAGAAATTTAAGTTGCACAATGCTCTAATGTCACATAGAAGTAAAGATAAATGCCTGTTGAATGTCTGCCAATTGTACAAAAATTGCAGTGATGAATGACCATTTCATTAGCTAATGAAAGGATGTAGAGTGATTGCAGACAGAACCATTGAAACAAGGATGATTTCAAAGGTTATATAGACTGAGGATATTAATCTAGATAATATCAGTCATTTCTTAACAAATGTGTCTTAACAGCCCTTTTCAAAATTGGCTGACTTCTTGGGGATAGTTTTAACTTGCCAATTAAATAAATTATGTTACTTTCAGCCATATTTGGGAAGACTTTGTAAGTTTTTAGGGTGTACATTGTTGTAATTAATACTTTGAAACCATGTTTATTTTCATTTGTTTTTCCAGTTTAACATACTACAGTTTACAAATGTATTAGATTTAACTTGCTTTATGGTTGATGCTGAAGTGGCACGGTGGCTCAGTGGTTAGCATTGCTGCCCCACAGTGCTAGGGACCTGGGTTCAATTCCAGCCTCAGGTGACTGTCTGTCTGTGTGGCGTTTTCACATTCTCCCCATGTCTGTGTGGGGGTGCTCTGGTTTCCTCCCACAGTCCAAAGATGTGTAGGGCAGGTGGATTGGCTATGCTAAGTTGCCCATAGTGCACAGGGATGGTTAGGTTGGTTGTGCAGGGGTAGGGGAATGGTTCAGTGTGGACTTGTTGGACCAAAAGGCCTATTTCCACATTGTAGCAACTCTATGAAAACTTACCTCTCTGTGCAGTTTGCTGTCATTGACAAATTATTTTCTTGTTTGTGAAGATAGAGTGTGAAATGCTTTCTCTAAAACATGATGATTTGATTTATTGTCATATGTACCTAAGTACAGTGAAAAGCTTTGTTTACAAGCAGTACATGCACATCATAGGGTGAAAAAACTTAGACAAAGGCTTACAGGTTGCATTGCACAGGATGTGCACTAGGCAAGATGAGCATTAGCAAGGTCAGCATTATTTGAAGTTAGAGAGTCCATTCATCAGTCGAATAATGGCAGGGAAGAAGCTATTCTTGAACCTGCTGGTGCGTGTGTTCAAGCTTCTGTATCCTCTACTGATGGAAGAGGTTGTAGGAGAGCATTATCGAGGTGAGGTGGGTCTGAGATGACGTTGGCAGAGTTTCTGTGGCAACAAGACATGTAAATGGAGTTCATGGATGGAAGGTTGGCTTCCATGATGGTCTGAGCTGCATACAAAACCTTCTGTAGTTTCTTACTGTCCTGGGCAGAACAGTTGCCGTACCAAGCTGTTATGCACCTGGACAGTATGCTTTCAATGGTGCATTTGTAAAAGTTGGTGAGGATCCTTATGGACATGCCAAATTTACTGAGCTGCCTGCGAAAGAAAAGGTGTTGTTGTGCCTTCTTGACTGTCGCATCTACACAGGAAGATCAGGACAGGTGGTTGTTATCATCACTCCTAGGAACTTGATGCTCCCAACCCCCTCCGCCTCAGCTCCGTTGGTGTAGATGGGGGGATTTTCTCCTTTCTTTCTGAAGTCAACGATCAGTTCTTTAGTTTTGCCGCTGTTAAGAGAGAAGTTGTTATCATTGCACCACGACACCAAGCTCTCTATCTCCTTTGTGTATTCCGCCTCGTCATTGTTTGATATCTGTCCTGCCATGGTGGTGTCATCAGCAAATGTGTAGATGGGATCAGAGATAATAGGTACTGCAGATGCTGGAGAATCCGAGATAACAAGGTGTGGAGCTGGATGAACACAGCAGGCCAAGCAGTATCATAGGAGCAGGAAAGCTTGACGTTTTGGGCCTAGACCCTGCATTCGTTTGGAATTTGGCAACACAGTCATTGGTGTACAGGGAGTACATAGGGTGCTGAGAACCAATCCTTTCGGGGGTGCCAGTGTTGAGTGTTATTGTGGAGGATGTGCAGATGTCTATCTTCACTGATTGCAGTCTGTGGGTCAGAAAGCTTAGAATCCAGTTGCAGAGGGTAGAGCCAAGACCGAGATCTGAGTTTTGAGATCACTCTGGATGGGATGATGGCATTGATGGCGGAGCTGTAGTCGATGATCAGGAGTCTGACGTAGGTGTCCTCATTGTCCAGATGTTCCAGACATGAGTGCAGGGCTAGGGAAATGGTGTTGGCTATGGACCTGTTATGTCGGTAGGCAAATTGTAGAGGATCAAGGCAGGCTGGGAGACTGGAGTTAATGTGGGACATGACCAGCCTCTTGAAGCACTTTGTGATTATGGAGGTCAAAGCCACTGCGCGGTAGTCATTAAGGCACGTTGCGTGTGCTTTCTTTGGCACTGGCATGATGGTGGTCTTCTTGAAGCAGATGGGGACTATGGCTTGTAGGAGGGAGAGGTTAAAGATGTCAGTGAATACCTCAGCCAGCTGGTCTGCACAGGATCTAGGTGCTCCGCTAGAGACTCTGTCCTATCCCATTACTTTCCTTTTGAGTTGACTCCCCCAAGACCAATCTGACGTCTGCAGTGGTGACAGTGGCATACTATCCAGCTGGGGTAAAAGGAATAGACCAGCAGGAAACTTACCATTTGGAGGCAAGAGGTGTGAAATGAACATTTTACATTACACAGTCACTAGAAGGAGTTAAAACTCGTGAGGAGGTATTGGATAAGTTATTGGTACTTACAGTTGATAAAGCACTAGATGAAAGGCATGTGAGAATGGCAATTATCTTTCAATCTTCTCTGTTTCAAGGGAGGTGCCAGAGGATTGGACAATTTTACACACAATGCCTTGGTTCAACAAAGATTGTATGGATTGGCCCAGCAATTACAGACCATTTGGTTTAATGTTAACGGTGTGGCAACTTATAGAATCAATTATTCAGAATAGAATTATAGTCATGTAGAAAAGTGTGGATTGATTTAGAAGAGTCAACATGGGTCTGTTGGGTAACATCATAATAAGAACATGACAGGTAAGGCAGATGAACTTAAGAGCTTGGATTAGTACATTAGTACATGTTGTAGCTATTACAGAGACTGGGTTGAGAGACTGACAGTTTAACGTTTTGGGATTTAGATGTTTCAGGCAAGGTAGAGAGGGATGTAAAAGGGATGGGGAGTTGTTTTACTGATTAGGGAGAATACTACAGCTGTACTAGGGGAGGACACCTTGGAGGGCTGAACCAGTGAGGCCATGTGGGTAGACCTCAGGAATAGGAAAGACGCAATCATTTTGGGATTGTACTAAAGGCTTTCCAACAGCTATTGGGAGATAGAGGAACAAATATGTGGACAGATTTTGGAAAAACGTAAAAACAACAGGATTGTTGTGGGGATTTTAACGTCTCCTCTATCTACTAGGACTCCCTTAGTGTCAGGAGCTTGGATTTTGGGGGGTGGGTGTGTGGTTGTTTGGCATCTCCAGGAGGATTTCTTGAAGCAATGTGTAAATTGTCCAACTAGGGAAGTGTAAGGAGCAAGAGGGTAGCGAGGGAAGGGGTAGGTCCACTCAATGACTAAGAGAATTTGTGTGGAACCGGAGGAAATGGGTATGGTCCTTAATGAATATTTTGCATCAGTATTCGCAAAAGAGAAGTTCATGGTGGATGGTGAATTTAGAGAGGTATATGTTGATATTCTGGGGCATATTGATATAAAGAAGGAAGAAATGTTAGGTCTTCTGAAAAACGTTAAGATGCTTAAGGTCCCAGGACCTGATGGGAATCTATCCCAGAATACTGACGAAGGTGAGGGAGGAAATTGCTGGGTTCTTATATGAAATATTTGTATCCATTTGAGTCACAGGAGAGGTCCCGGGGACTGGAGAATAACCAATGTTGTTCCTTTGTTTAAGAAGGGCAACACCGATAATCTGGGAAATTACAGGCACCTTATCTCAGTGGTAGGGAAATTATTGGAGCTAATTATATAGGGATAGGATTAACTCGCATTTGGAAAAATATGGACTTATTAGTGATAGATATCATGGCTTTGTGTGAGTAAAGGCATACCTCAAATTTGATTGATGTTTTTGAAGTGACAGAGATGATCAATGAAGGCTGGGCAGTGGATGCTGTCTCTATGGATTTTAGCAAGGCCTTTGACAAGATCCCTCATGGCAGGCTGTTACAAAAGGTGGAGTCACGTGGGATCCACAGTGAGCTGTAAGATGGATACAGAGCTTGCTTGGTCATAAAAGACAGAGTAGATTGGGAGGATGTTTTTCTGACTAGAGATCTGTGACCAGTGGTTTCTGCAAGGATCAGTGCTGGTATCATAAACCAAATATGTTTGTTTGCAAATGACACAAAGATTGGGTGAAGCTATGGATACTGAGGAGGATTGCCAGATGATTCAGCAGGATATAGGTAGGCTGGAGTCTTGGGCAGAGGTATGGCAGGTGGGAATTAATCCCAAGTGCGAGGTGATACATTTCAGTGGGTCTAATGCAGGACAGAATTAGACCCAGAATTTACTGGGTCTAATTGGCAGGCCCCTTAAAAGCATTAACATACAGACGGATTTAAGCGTACAGGTCCACAGTTCCCTGAAAGTGGTAACATGAGTGGATAAGGTGGTCAGGAATGTGTATGGTACGTTTGCCTTCATTGGTCAAGGCATTGAGTATAGAAATTGGCAAGTCATGTTGTAGCGATTGCCGAATTTTAGTTAGGCCAGATTTGGAACATTGCGTACTGCTTTGGCCACAATTACCAGAAGGATGTGGAGGCTTCGGAGAGGGCACAGAAAAGGTTTTCCAGAATGATGCCTGGTTTGATGGGCTTTAGCAATGAGGACAGGCTGGACAAACTTGGTTTCTCTTCACTTGAACTTCTGAGACTGAGTGAGCAACCTGATAGAACTTTACAAAATTGAGAGGCATGGATATAATAGATAGTCGGAGTCTTTATTCCAGCATAGAAATGTCAGTTACTAGGGGACATACCTTTAAGGTAAAAGGGGGAAAATGGGAGGCATTTGTTTTACATAGAAGATAGTAAGTGCCTGAAATACTCTGCCAGAGGAGGTGGTGGTAGAAGCAGATACAACTTTTAAGAGGCATCTTGACAGATACATGAATAAGCAGAGAATAGAGGGGGTTTGGACTGTGTAAAGGCAGAAATTTTTTAGTTTAGAAAGGTGATACCTTAGAAAGGTGATACATGAAAGCTGTCATGTGTCAGCACAATCATGGGGGGGGGAGGCAGATGACCTGTTCCTGTGCTGTATTGTTCTTTTATCTTTCTTTCTTTCTTCTAACTTGCTGGAGTTTTTCTTTGTACTGGTAACAAAGAGCATTGAGGGAAAGCATGTTGATATGGTGCACATGGATTTCCAAATAATATTCAATACAGAGCCATGCAACTTGAGAAAAGTTGTAGCTCATGTAGTAAAAGTGTCTATAGCAACATGGAAGGGTACGAAACAGTAATAGTTAATGGGTTATTTTTCAGGCTGGAAAGAGGTTTGTACTGAAGTTTCCTGGATTTAATATTGGGACCCTTGTTTTTGGTGAGGACTATAGTGATTGAAATTTGTTAGAGAAACTGTATTTTTTGTTGAGATTTTCAAAGCACTTCTCTTTAAATCAAATCAAATCAAGATGTAAGAAATATCAGTCAGAAATCTTCAGACTTATTTGGCGTAAAAAGTCAGTTTGTTGTCTTCCAAAGCCAGATGGAGTCATGTTGAAGTATTTGTATTAATATAATGTGTTAAGTGTAATGAACGTCCCAAGGTTTTTCTCAAATCAGCACAAGGAAAATTGACACTTGACTGGAAAGAGATTGTTTTAAAAGGACATCTCAAAACCTTGAGGACTTTTCACAGAATTGATGGAGTAGCCATTTATGTAAATTGTACTCAACAGTGGGATTGAGATGGTAACAACTCTGCTTAGGGAGAAAGATGGAATTCTGAGGAACAAAGCATTTGAGATAGGATGCATGTGTGATTTAGAGTACAAGGATAAAGATTTTGAGTTTAAAGCATAGAATTTGAGCAGCCACTATCGATCAGTGGAAAAAGTTGAGGGTGGAGATGAGATTTTGTGGGATCATGTTTTCAGAAGTTGAGACTGTTGAAGTTTAGCATGTTGAGGACACAGTTTATTTATATGACTGATGAGTGACGTTTTGACCAGCTGTTATCCAAATCTAGGAATCTTAAGCTGTTGTTTTGAGAAGAATTAAGAATTGAGTGTTCTTAAATTTGAGTTGTGCAATTTTAAAAATGTCAAAAGAAGCTAGATCTGACTAACTAGCTGACCCCTACATTACAGATAACATTAATGCAGGAAAATGCAATATCTAGTTTGTGCACAGCAAAACATCAGGCAGTTGGCTAATATGTTTAAGAGATGCTGTCAGACCTGCTGAGCTTTTCCAACAATTTCTGTTTTTGTTTTGATTTCCAGCATCTGCAGTGCTTTTGTTCTTTTCTGTAATATGCTTTAGATGTTGGTTGAGGCACAGATATTCGCCAAGATGCAAATGGAACTACCCTGCTACTCATCAAGTATGCTGATCTGATATGTCCACTTGAAGACGGAAGTAATCGCTGCTAACAGTTCATCTGAAAAATGGCAATAACAACATTCGTAAAGTGTCAATGTTCTGCAAACTAGTATCTTGAGTAAAATTTGAAGTTGATGAATTGCTTGAGCTCCTCGTGGGAGCATGAGGCAGTGCTGATACAGTTATCAATATAAGGGAGAAAGAGGCGAGGGATGGTGCCGGCATAGTTGCAGAAGAGGGACTGTTCCTCAAATCCCACAAAGAAATAGGCATAGTCGGACTTGGAGTGGAATGCCTCATCCTGGGAGCTGATGAGGCAGAGACAGAGGCAGCATCTGTCACCTCTTTTTCTCTGTTATGAGGAGCACGAGCAGTTCATCAATGTTGCTAACACCTTCCACCCCACCACCATTCACCTAGACCATTTCTGACACCTCCCCCATCACTCCTGGACCTCTCCGTCTCCATCTCCAGAAACCGACTCACCGATGACATCCATTTCAAACCCACAGACTCCACAACTACCTTGACCACACCTCCTTTCATCTATCTTCCTGCAAAAATGCTTTCCAGCTTTCATTTCTGGTTTTAAAAATTTTGAAAGTTCAGGATTCTGTCCAAAATCCATGTGTTTTAATGTTGGGGATTTTTGCTCAATCTTACATTCTTTGATTATAATTAATGCATTGAATATTCATAAGAACCAGAAACAGGAATAGGCAATTCAGTCCCTTGAGCCTGTTCCACTATTTAATACGATTGTGGCTGATCTCATCTCCGTCTCAACTACGCTTTCCTGCCTCTACCCTTAACCTTTCAACCTGTTGCTGATTAAACATCTCCTCATTGAAATTGTATAGTGTCCCAGCGTCTACTGCACTCTGGAGTAGTGAATTCTACAGATTCATGAGCCTTTCAGAGAAGTAATTTCCTCCTCAACTCTGTTATCAATTTGCCACCATTTAGCCTGAATCTATGACCTATCATTCTAGATTCTTTCTCCAGATATCTACTGATGTCTGTTTTGTCAATTCCCTTAAGCATCTTGTGTAC
Source organism: Ginglymostoma cirratum (assembly GCA_024137785.1). Classification (NCBI taxonomy): domain Eukaryota; kingdom Metazoa; phylum Chordata; class Chondrichthyes; order Orectolobiformes; family Ginglymostomatidae; genus Ginglymostoma; species Ginglymostoma cirratum. The sequence goes on along the minus strand of JAHRHZ010000133.1, from coordinate 55,066,341 downwards.
CTCAATTAGATCTCTCAATCTTCTAAACTCTAGCAAGTATACCATAACCTGCTTAAACTGTCCTTACAGAATAAGCCTTTCGTATTTAGAATTAATCTAGTACAACTTTTCTGAAACTTTTTTGCCTTCAATGCAGTTATATCTCTAGTTAGGGGATCCCAATGTTTTAGATGTGGTCTCACTAATGCCTTGTAGAATTGCAACAACATTTCTCTACTTTTGTGCACATTCCTTTGGCAATAAATGCCAAAATCCAATTTGCCCTCCTCTTACCTGCTGAACCTGTATGCTAGTGTTCTGCAAGAGGAATCCCAGATCCCTCTGCACCGAAACATTTTGAATTTTCTCTCCACTTAGATAATAAGTTGCCTTTTTATTCTTCTGATCAAAATGGATAACCCCACACTTATCTGCATTAAACTCCCTCAACAGTATTTGGAATATTTGCCTAGGCTATCCATATCTACTTGTAAATTTCTTGTTCTTAATTGCAACTTGTTTTCCCACCTATTTTAGTATCATCTAAAAATTTGGCTATGGTATATTCTATCTCTGCATCCAAGTCATGAATATAGATTGTAAATAGTTGGGGCCTCGAAGGCTGAACCGTGTGGTACCCATTAATTACAGCTTGCCAACTAAAAAGAGACCGGTTATTGTGACTCTGCTTTCTGTTGGTTAGCCAGTTCTTCTATCCAAGCTAATCTGTTAGCCCTAATGCCATGTGATCTTACCTTGTGCATTAACCTTTTGCACAACACCTTAGTCATTTTACAACAGTTATTAAGACTGAACTGGGAGATGTGCATAGATAATTATGTCCCACTGTTCCACAAGCCATCCCAAGATGCAATTACGAATAAGACCAATTTGCCTGTCTGACTGCAATTCAGGAGAAAATGCAATTCACACCAAGTTTTGTCATTTAACCAAAAATACCTATTTATTGTAGCATAATTAACTAAAACAAAAAGACAAAAGATTTCTACTACTACTGCTGCACAACTTGATCTATTCTCCTTCAAATATCTGCACATACATGCAGGCACATATGCACTTGCAATCATAAAGTTTGACACAGATATAATGAGTGGAAGAAGAATATGGGCAAGTAAGCAAAATTCCTAAGCTCAAAAGTCTAGATTTCAGGGGTGGTCTTTGTTTGATTTTTAACAATGAAGACATGCTGTTATCTGTATGGTTATAGTCATTTTTCTATTTGATAATTGATTGGGTGGACCTAGGTCCTTTCTTGTCAGAGTTCTTCCATTTAAGCTTGCTTGTTTTCTGTCTTTTACCACATGAGGGGAGAGAGAGGGAGAGATGGAAGTTTTCTCTTTGCAGGCTCAATATGCTTCTCTGTCTGTTGTCCTGGCACTTACAGTATTAAATAATCAGCAGCTCAACCTATCAGAGGGCTGTTGTTAGGAAGAATTTCCTTAACCCAAAGGACTTTCAGTGTCGCATTATCTGCCTTGCTGCTTCAAAGCAAAACAAAATGATATGGCAATATTCAAAAATATGCAGTCCTTGATTTTCAAGTTGCAAAACTCTCCTGGGATTTCAGTTTCCAAGCAGTTCAAATTTCATTTCTGTTTTTGGCCCCAAAAAAGAAACAAAATATACAATTCAAGTGGTGAAAATTCCAGACGTACTTGAAACGATGTTCTGGAAGTAAACAGATGTGATAATATTCTACATAAATCTTTGTAGTTCTGCTTGACATGCTGATTATTATTTTAATTTATTCATGGAAGGTAACCACTGCCACCAAATCCATTATTTACTGTCCATACCTAAGAGATGTAGTGAACTGGTGCCTTAAGCCACTATAGCCCATAATGTATAGTTACACCTGCAGGGCTGTTAGAAAAAAGGTTTCCAGAATTTTCACTCCCCAAAAGTGAGGGAACAATGATATGGTTCCAGATGAGGATGAGGGTATGATTTGGAGCAGGATATAGAGACGGTGGTATTCCCAGGCACCCATTGCCTTTGTCCACCAGATGTCAGAGGCTTCACGTTTTATAGGTGTAGTAGTAAGTGACTTGGCCAGATGTTCCTATGTATCATATGGATGGTACACAGTGCTGCTATTGTGCTCTGGCAGTGAAAGAAGTGAATGTTTGAAGTGGTGGATGGGGTGCTGATCAAATGGACTCTTTCATCCCGAATGGTGCCAATTTGTACCCTTACAGGGAAGTAAGAAGTATTTACCATCCAAAGCTCCCCTAATTTGCACAGCCATTTGGAGGTTCCTTACATGCAGATTATTGTGCTGATGCCATTCCAAGCATTGACTTCTCGTTTCAGATGTCACTGTTGCACGCAGACATCAGAAGTTTCTGCAGCAGCGAAAATAATGAAAAGGAAAGTTGTTACCTCTCTCCTCACTTAGCACATGCATGATTGTGAGCCATTAAATCACACTACTAGGCAGGTTATCCAAGGTTGCTATGGCATTGCAAGGACCACAGGTTTTATTTTAAGTTGACATGCTTGCCATAGTTTAAAGATGAGCTGAGAGATAAAAATAGCCTCAAATCAGCCATGATCTCCTCTGGGAATCTAATGAGAATGAATATTTTCTAGTAAGAATTTGGCTGTATTACTAATACCAAAGAGCTTTGCAGCTGATGTTTTGAATTACATTGTTATCAAAAATATACTTTCTGTAATCATCCACAGTTTAGCGTTGCACCCAGAACGAACTTTAGTTGCAACAGGTCAAGTGGGAAAGGAGCCACATATATGTGTGTGGGATACCTACAATGTGCAGACGATATCCATCCTGAAAGATGTTCATACACATGGAGTAGCCTGCTTGGCCTTTGATCATGATGGCCAGGTAAGTAACTTACATGCTAGTTAGACTTTTCATCTGGCCGTGACACATACGATAAAATGGAAATTAGACTTATGTTTACTGGTGGAAGAAATGTATGAAGATTTAGCACAAATTCTAATATCTTGTATTTTATAAATTGACTCTTCATTATTTAGTATTGCATTGTGTTGCTTGCTTGCATTAATTTGTTAGATAACCTTGCTTACTTTTTATTGTGTAATTTTTTTTTAAGTTTTCCAAACCTGTGTGCATCATTAATGCATTCTCCATGTCATTTTAGAAAAAAAAGCACTTCTAAGCCAGCGTGATTACATTGATTACTTGCCTTTCTTTGTGATGTCACCTCCACAGCCCACTTTGGAACTATCCAAATTTTTTCCATTTCTGTCATCTCAGATTTTCCCATACTATTGCTCTAAATTATTAGCAGTCTATACTTGAAGTTTTATTCAAACTATCTGTTAACTTTCTTGAAACAGGAAGGCAGTTCACAATTCCTGTGCGATTGAAATCTAAGTATGGCTTCCAACTGGAAGTTTATTTTTGGTCCCTGTGCTCCTGTCTGTTTCCAAGTTCCACAGTTATGCTAGGCATAGAAAAAGCTAAACAGTCTTTTTCCTATTCCAATTTCCAGGACAGTTCTGATATTCAGAGAAATGCTCAATCCTTTGTTTAATGTATATCTCATGATTTGGGCCCAATCACAATGAGGTCGAGACCAGTATTTCAATCATAGTCAGTCATGTGTTTTCGTTGTTGCCCCTTGTGCAGTGAAGCCAATAGTGGATCCACAAATAAAAGTGTATAAGTTGTAGCCTACCATCACCATCTCTGATTTTTAGATATAGATGCATTTCAAATAGGTTGAGACACCAACTAAAGGACACTGGAACTTTGTTCTTTGAAATTCATTGTTGTGACATACAAGTACTTAGAACTGATTGCTGAATTTAATTTATACTTTAACATGGAACACCAGTGGTTGATTTTGTTAGCACCATCTCCTCATCTGATATAATTAGATTATGGATGTTGGGATTACCTAGAGGATTGCATAAGCAACTTAGCCATAATAAATGAGGTTCTTCGGCTATCTGCACCCAGTACTATCCTGTATCCTTAGTCATTCAAATGACATTTGAATGACTATCTGGTAAATATTCTGATAAATCCTTAGGTTGACTACCACATACCCTCTTCCCAGGACAGAAACTATAGTGTGCAGACTCCTAATGACTTATTCTCTTTAGCAATTGTACAAAATGTCCATTTCCTCATGGTGTAAAATATAAATGGTTTAATTTTGTTGATTTGCCAAATCTTGTCATTGTAAATATTTACAGTACTGTATGTTATGGATCCAAGATGTATGCTTCACTCCTACTTCTCAACTAGGTGCAAAAGGAAACTAATTTAAATACTTTGAGTTGTGCTTTGGATCAGATCTAAAATAACATGAAATGTGTGGAATTTTTGTGGAAAAGAATACCCATACGATTAATAATGTAGCTATTCAATGTTATTTCATAATACTCAAAAATGTTTATATTTTAAATAGTAAGTTGCAAGGTTTCATGCTAATACCAAATACCATGGAACCTTTTTATCTTAAACTGACTTTATAGATTCTTTTTTAGTGGAGAAATATTCCCCAATGAATGGAAAATCTGGTTAATTACAGTGGATTTGAGAACTATAGATGCTCTGTAATATGCAAATAAGAAGGGATTGGTGGGAGGGAGGACTTATGAAGTTTTGTAAACCAATAGAAAAATGAGGACGTTTTCACTAATTTCTATATCTTTTCCTCCTCTTAACAGCGTTTGGTATCTATTGGTCTGGATTCCAAAAACACTGTTTGTGTTTGGGATTGGAAGAAAGGAAGAGTTCTTGCTACTGCAGCAGGACACATTGATAGGGTAACTGCCTTTTTGCACTTTCCATAACAAATGCCATGCCAGAAAGTTTGCAATGTAAAGAGGTATTTGTTAAACCATAGAAGTGTTGGGAGAAAATAGTGCACTAGTTTATCGTTAATTTGGTAAATGACTGCATAAATAGGTGAGGGCTTGAATATGATCAAATAGAACAGAAAGAAGTCCTTCAGCAAGTGGAGAAAGAACATCAAATGATTCTAACCTACACTTGTGCATCTTGTAAGGGGTCACAAAGTAGCATTAATTTAAGGTTCTTCAGATCTCTGGAGCAGTAGTTAATGGATACCATTTAAATGGGTGATTAGAATTAACAGTCTACATCTGATAATTCTAAAGGTTTGTGCTTAAAAAGGTAAATTATTCAACAATTTCATTAGGCAATTATGAAATGATAAATTTTGGTAGGAAATATGTGGAGAGGACTCTAAACTAAATCATAAAATTTTAGCTGACACCCAGGAACAGAGTGATGCTTTTATACGCACAAAATTCTTTGGCAGAACATGTTGAGAGGGCACTGTTTATTTTAAAAGTGGCATAAAATACACAAGGAAGCTATGCTAGCTCTATATGAAGCTGTGGTTAGTCCTATCTGGACTGTGCCTGACTCTCAGCATCACACTTTAGGAAGTGTGTCAGGGCCTTTTGAGGTGGAACAGAAAAGTTTGCTGGAATTGTGTTGGATATGAGAGACTTGAGTTATCAATGAGACAAGATGGGGTTGTCCTTATAACCAAGAATGAAGCATAAGTTACGAAGGGTTTTGGAGTAAATGAGGAGGATGTATTTCCAATGACAGAAGGATTTGAACCACAGAACATTAATATGAGGAGATTGGTTAAACAGCAAGATGTATTTTTACTCAGTGATTCTTTAGATCTGTAATCCACAGGCTGAAAGGGTAGTGGAAGCAAATTCAATAATAATTCCCAAAAAGGAATAGGGTATGTGTTTGAAGGAAAAACAAAAACATAGACTGAGACTGCCGTTGTGTTGAAGGCTTGGATGGAGAGGAATTTGTTTAGTGTGCGCAAGAAATTTTTCTGATTTAATATGTGGATGTATCTACTAGAGAAGGTGCAAAACGTGACCTACTCTTAAGAAATAAGGCCGGGCAGGTGACTGAGATATTATTTGGGGAGCACTTTAGTGCCAGTGACCATAATTCTATTAGTTTTAAAATGGTGATGGAAAAGGATAGACTGGATCTAAAAGTCAATGTTCTAAATTGGAGGAAGACCAATTTTGACAATATTAAATAAGAACTTTCAGAAATTGATTGGGGGTAGATCTTCACAGGTAAAGGGATGGCTGGAAAATGGGAAGCTTTCAAAAATGAGATAACAACAGTCCAGAGACAGTATGTTCCTATTAGGGTGAAGGGCAAGGCTGGTAGGTGTTGGGAATGCTGGATGACTAGAGAAATTGAGGTTTTAGTCAAAAATACGAAAGAAGCACATGTCAGATGTAGACAGCAGAGATTGAGTGAATCCCTACAAGAGTATAAAGGCAGTAGAAGTACACTTAAGAGGGAAATCAGGAGGGCAAAAAGGAGACATGAGATAGTTTTGGCAAATAGAAATAAGGAGAATCCAAAGAGATCCCATAAATACTTTAAGGACAAAAGGGTAACTAGGGAGAGAGTAGGGCCTCTTAAAGATCAGCAAGGCCGCCTATGTGTGGAACTGAAGGTGATTGGGGAGATAGTAAATGAGTATTTTGTATCAGTGTTTACTGTGGAGAAGGATATGGAAGATATAGAACGTGGGAAAATAAATAGTGACAGCTTGAAAATGTCCATATTACAAAGGAGGCAGTGCTGGACGGCTTAAAATGCATAAAAGTGGATAAATCCCTGGGACCTGATCAGATGTACCCTAGAACTCTGTGGGCAGCTAGGGAAGTGATTGCTGGGCTCCTTGCTGCGGTATTTGTATCACCGATAGCCACAAGTGAGGTGCCGGAAGACTGGAGGTTGACTGATGTGGTGCCACTATTTAAAAAAGGGTGTAAGGAAAAGCCAGGGACCTATAGACCAGTGTGCCTGACATCAGCGCTGGGCAAGTTGTTGGAGGGAAACCTGAGGGTCAGCATTTACATGTATTTGGAAAGGCAAAGACTGATTAGGGACAGTCAACATGGCTTTGTGAGTGGGAAATCGTGTCACACTAACTTGATTGAGTTTTTTTTTGAAGTAACAAAGAGGATTGATGAGGGCAGAGGGGTGGACATGATCTGTATGGACTTCAGTAAGGTGTTCAACAAGGTTCCTCTTGGTAGACGGGTCAGCAAGGTTAGATCATATGGAATACAGGGAGAACAAGCCATTTGGACACAACTGGCTCGAGGGTAGAAGAGAGGGTGGTGGCGGAGGGTTGCTTTTCAGACGGGAGGCCTGTGACCAGTGGTGTGCCACAAGGTTTGGTGCTGGGTCCACTGCTTGCCATCATTTATATAAATGATTTGGATGTGAACATAGGAAGTATAGTTAGTAATTTGTGATGGTACCAAAATTGGAGCTGTAGTGGGCAGCGAAGAAGGTTACCTCAGAGTACAATGGGATCTTGATCAGATGGACCAATGGGCTGAGGAGTGGCAGAGGGAGTTTAATTTAGATAAATCTGACGTGCTGCATTTTGGAAAGGCATATCCGGGCAAGACTTATACACCCAATGGTAAGGTCCTGGGGAGTGTTGCTGTACAAAGAGCCTAGGAGTGCAAGTTCATACTTTATTCAAAGTGGAGTCGCAGTTAGATAGGACAATGAAGAAGGTGTTTGGTATGATTGCCTTTGTTGGTCAGTACATTGAGTATAGGAGTTGGGAAGTTATGTTGCAGCTGTACAGGACATTAAGGAGGCCACTTTTGAAATGCTGTGTGCAATTCTGGTCACTCTGCTATAGGAAGGATGTTGTGAAATTTGAAAGGTTTCAGAAAAGACCTACAAGGATATTGCACGGGTTGGAGGGTTTGAGCTACAGGGAGAGGCTGAATAGGCTGGGACTATTTTTCCTAGAACATCGGAGGCTGAGGAGTGACCTTGTAAAGGTTTATAAAATCATGAGGGCATGATAGGGTGAATAGCCAAGGCCTTTCCCTGGGGTAGGGAAGTCCAAAACTAGAGGGCATAGGTTTAAAGTGAGACAGAAAAGATTTAAAAGGGACCTCAGGCAAACTTTTCACACAGAGGGTGCTGCGTGGATGGAACGAGCTGGCAGAGGAAGTGATGAAGGGTAGTACAATAACAACATTTGGGTATCTGAATAGGAAGCGTTTAGAGGGAAGTGGGCCAAATGCTGGAAAATAGGACTAGATTTATTTCTGGTCAACGTGGACAGGTTGGACTGAAGGTTCTGTTTCCATGCTGTACAACTCTATGACTCTATGTGCTAAGTTCAGGGAAAGAGCAAGGAACTGGGGCTAATTGTGCCACCTTAGTGGATAGACCCATTGCACTGAAACACCTCTTCCTCTGCGATATCATTTCCATGATTCGTAAAGTGGTATTTTGAATGAGTATAAGTACTTGAATCAAAAATTACTGTGGTGATTGGCTGCCTTTCAGGTTGCCTTTGTGCTACAAACAGTCAAATGCAGTGAGATTTTATAGTTTGCTTGCTCCTTCATGAAGTGATATCTACTTGCATTTCTAAAAGGCTGGAATTCTTAAAAAAAATCCAAATTGATCCTGAGTAGATATGTTTAATTTTATGACTACATTAAAGCCAAACTTCAGATAGTAAAAACTGCACATTTTACACCATCAATGAATTGAATTGTCTCACATGAAAACATTAAAAAGAAAGAAGAAAAAACTGTAGTGTCTTTAAGGGCAAACAGGTGCATTTCATAACAAAATAAAGACTTTTAACGTGTAGTGACTGATATAATGTATTTAAATGCCACAGCCCATTTGTGTGGGGAGGCGAGGGCCTAGTGGTATTATCGCTGGACTGTTAATCCAGAGACCCAGATAATGTTCTGGGGACCTGGGTTCGAATCCTGCCATGGCAGATAGTGGAAATTGAATTCAATAAATATCTGGAATTAAGAATCTAATGATGACCATGAATCCATTGTCGATTGTTGGAAAAACCCATCTGGTTCACTAATGCCCTTTAGGGAAGGAAACTGCCATCTTCACCTGGTCAGTCTATATGTGACTCCAGACCCACAGCAATGTGGTTGACTCTTAACTGCCCTCTGGACCATTAGGGATCAGCAATAAATGCTGCCTAGCCAGAAACGCCCTCATCTGTGAATGAATAAAGGAAAAAAGCTTCAAAGGTAACAGATGTCCAGATGGATAGTTTTTACAGGAGTTGTTTGAATGAAAGCAATTGAATGATAAGTCACCTTGTCCCTTGGAGTAGTGCCATGGGGTCCATATATTTTTTTGATAGTCGACAGGGTATTGACTTAACATCTCATCTTGAAGACTGCACTTTTGGTGCATAAATGCCTCAGGAATGCATTGAAGTGGCAACATAGACCATCTGCTTGGTCTATGACATTCCGACTCAGAGGTGAGTGCATGGATTCAGGGCTGACATTGTAAAAATATATTTTGCTATTCCAGTGAATGTTCCCTTTTATGGTTGAACATGCTTAATAGTGAGTCTAAGATTTCATATTCTGAGTAATATTGTATTAACATAGGAATTACTGATTTGTCAGTGTTATGATCCCAAGTCTTTAGAGCTTGGTAATGGTATTGGTGATCGCAGGTTTATTTCACTCCTGTATTCACAATTGCTTACAGGAGAAGGATATGAAGTCTGCTTGCAACAATAGCATGAAGATCTTTCCCATGATGAATCATGTTGGATTCCTAAAGGTGTGCTTTAGTACTTTGTCAGCTAGATTTATAAGCATGCTTTGTACTACACCTCTACTTCTTGGATAGGTACAATTAGTCCCACTTCCTCAAGGTTACAGTAGGATATGAATTTTTAGCTAACATTAGACAATCAACTAAATCAAGCATTACTGATAGTCTAGCGGTCTATAATCTACCACCACAGATAACTGGATGAGGTAAATAATTGAAGTTGAAGTTACTTTTTCAACTCATTGCTATAGTTGTTGTTTTGAGGTCATTCTTGCTATTTTTACAAGGATAATTTAAAAATTGCCTATATTAGGTTCCTGAAATGGAGTTGTTAAAACTTGAGAAAGGCACATATTGCTTCAGCAAACCATCTAAATAATAGCAAGGGTATCTGGAAACTGAAATGTGTGTAATTCCACACATTTTCAAGGCTATTGCAAGAAGTTTCTCAATTTGTGGAACAAGAAGTAATGAAAATATAAAGTAAATGTTTTTATTTTCAGCAGTTGAGCCATTGAACATTATTATGCAGAAGGCCATGATGTACATGCTGACTGTTTGTGAATCAGAGACCCTAAAACTAATCCCATTGTTTTGTTCACCTTGTACTCCTACCTTCTATCTTCTTCTCTTTCAAGTATTTGTCCCATTTTCCCATTGAGGATATAATGCTCTCTGCCTCAACTACTCTCTAGCAAAACATTCTATTTTTTAACAGCTGTTTGCATAAATACATTTCTCCAAAGCACACTTCCGCCTTGTCTTAATGATATTATGTAAAGTGATCCAGCAATTACAAATTAAGTTACTACCTTCAGTCTATCAAAATAAAAGGGAAGTTTTGCATTTATTTTTTTTTTGGCTTTCACAACATCAGGACATCTAACATGCTTTACAGCTATGAAATAATTTGTTTTTTTTTCAAAATTTGGGAAATGTAGCACAGTTTGCTCAGAAGTATGGATAATAACCAGGTAATGTTTTATAATCTAAAAAATTTTTCTTTAATCTCTCCTTTACCTGACTTGCTCCCGAAGAGGTTGTCAGAATCGCATGTCTCAAAGCAGCATGCTTTTGATTGGCGCCCTATCCACACCCACTGTTGACACCAGCAGCGGAGGTTCAGTACTCTGATCTGCTGAGATCACCCTTTCTTCTTAACCCTGCCCCTCTCTTGAGGCATGGTAATCCTTGGGTTAAACTCTCCAGCAGACATCAAAAAAGAGAGCGGCCTATAATCCTCTCGGACTTTCACTTTCCCATCTGAAAGATGCACCTGTCAAGACTCCATTGATAGTGCCTTCCAAATCTGTGACCTTGACCGCCTAGTTTGAGGAAATCCTCTAAATCCCCGTCAAAGATAAACTTGGACTTCCGCCTACTGTAGCAGAAATCGAAGCCACCATTAAACACATGACAAATGGGAAAGCTGCAGGAGTGGACTGGATTCCAGCAGAGATTTTCACACTTGGAGGAGCAGAGTTTTCCAATCATCTCCATTGACTGTTCCTGAATATCTGGGAGAAAGAAGAAATCCCTGCCAATCTCAGGGATGCTGCCATCTTCAAGGAAGGAAACAAAATTTTTCTAACAACAGGAATCTTCCTACTGGCCATCATCAAGAAGATCATTGCCCAGAACCCTGCTGGGCACCTTCTCATCCTAGTCGCTCAAGAAATCCTTCTGGAAAGCTGATGTGACTTCCAACAAACTGTGGAATTATGGGCATGATTTTGTCTGCTTGACAACTCCAAGAAAACTGCCAGGAACAGCACCAACTATTCTACATGGCCTTCATTTATCTGAGCAAGACTATTGACTCAGTCAATCAGGAAATGCTATGGAAGACCATGTCAAAGGCCAGTGCTCCAGAGAAATCTGTAAATGTTCTCTAATTCCTCTATGACAAGATGTCGGTGATGGTCCTCACTGATAGTAATATTGTTATGAAGTTGGGTAGAGTACTCGTGGATTGGAAGGCAGGACATTTGAATGTGTTTGTAAAATGATAAGGGGGAAGAGTATATGGTCCATTTAAAAGATGATGTGCTTTTTCTAGGCTTGGAGATTTAAAATAAAAGGTCTGCATGGAGCAGCAAGTACAGAGAGTTCCTGAAATTGAAACATTTGTATCAAAAATCTGTATGGTTAGCAACCCTGGCAGTAATCTTGTTTTGTTCTTAAGGCAACCACTAGGTATTCAGCTAATTAACTTAAACAGGCACTTAAAGACTAAAAACCAATAAAATTTAAATCTGATGGTTTTGACAACCGAGGACCAATCCTATTATAAGAAATTGATAGGTTATCAAGGATAGAAAAGAAGGGGGCATTTGAAAACCAGTGTGAGAGCAACTGCTATCTGTTAGAGTTAACAACCAGCAGCTCTAAAGAGAAAATCACTGGCTCTCACAGAATTCTCTAAGCTCTCAGAGCCATCATAAGACTAAAGGTGCAGAAACACTCTTAGGTAATATTCATGAGACAAGATTTTATTGGAGAAAAGTGTCCCTGACTGAAGAACAGTAGAGAAGGCACAGAACATTTTGGAAGACTTATCCTGGCTGTTATTTCAAAAGACTAAGTTTTCATTTTTAAAAAGTATATTTGGTTTATTTCAATGGGACTTATAGGAACAGTATACCATTAGAATTTTATTTAGTTTAGGAATAATTAGTAGTTGAGGGGTAATTGTTCAGTTTGTTAGTTCTGTTAATTTGTGCACTGTTAGAGTTAGATAAATGAATTGTTACTTGTTGATTTATAGAGTGACTACCAGGAGTTCATTTTCATTTAACAGCGTGAAAGGCCACTTTTCACACTTCGTTTAACAGATTATAGGGTGGGGTTGAGCCTCTCTGGGTGTTTCAGTTTTAGTTATCAGAGGGGGTTTGACCTCTGCTTTATAACAATATGACAGAATCCTTTGAGGTCAAGACAGGGGTAGGGATGTGTCTTCACACCACCCATTTTTCCTTTCTCGCCACCATTCTTCATTTTGTCAAGAGAAAGCTTCCCAGTAGGGTGGACATCGTCTACAGGATGGATAAAAATTTTTTCCTCCCCAACCAGTTGAAATCCAAGAAGAAGAACATTGCTTGTGATATCAGTATGAGGATGACACCCTCATCACTGCTCTCTCACAGGTGAATCTTCGAGCTTCATTTAATTTCTCTGCAGAAGGATACTGAAGAATTGATCTTATCATCAACCTCAAGAAGACTTGAGTTGTAGAGTCATACAGCACGGAAACAGACCCTTCGGCCCAACCAGTCCGTAACAATCATAATTCCAAACTAACCTAGTTCCACCTGCCTGGTCCTGGCCCATATCCTTCTAAACTGTCCTGTTCATGTACTTATCTGTGTCTTTTAAACATTGTACCTGTGTCCTCCATCACTTCAGGAAGTTCACCCCACATACAAACTACCCGCTGTGTGTTTTAAAAAAAAAAATTGCCCCTCATGTCTATTTTAAATCTCTCCCCGTCCCTTTAAAAATATGTCCTGAGGCTTGAAATCCCCTATCCTTGGTAAAAGACACCTACTATTAACCCTATCTATACCTCTAATGATTTTATAAACCTGTATAAGGTTTAAACCTGTATAAACCTATAAGGTCTCAACCTCCTATGCTCCAGTTAAACAAAAGTCTCAGCATATCCGGCCTTTCTTTATAACTTAAGCCTTCCATACTCAGCAACGTCCTGGTAAATCTCTTTTGAACCCTCTCCAAACTTAATTTCCCTCCTATAACAGGGCAACCAGAGCTGGTCACAGTACTCCAGAAGTCTTCGCCAATGTCTCATACAACCTCAACATGACTTCCCAACTCCTATGCTCAAAGGACTGAGCAATGAAGGCAAGTGTGCTAACCGCCTTTTTAACTACATGTGATGCAACTTCAAAGAACTATGTGCCTGAGTCACTAGGTCCCTCTGCTCTACAACACTACTCAAGGCCCTCCCATTAATTATATATGTCCTTGTTTGTTGCATCAAAATGCAATACCTCACTTTTTATCCAAGTTGAACTCCATCTGCCAGTTTTCAGCCCATTGATCTTCTTCACCATCTGCTATGTCACCAGTTTTGGTGTCATCTACAAACTTACTAACGATGCCTTTTATATTCTCATCCAAATCATTCATATAAATGAGAAACAAAACAGGACCGAGAACCAATACCTGTGGAACACCACTAGTGACAGGCCTCTAGTCCAAAAAGCAGCCTTCCACCACTACTGTCTCCTGCCGTTAAGCCAGTTATGTATCCAGTTGGCAAGCTAACCCTGAATTTCATGTGACCAAACTTTACTAATTAGTCTACCATGCTTCAAGGCTTTACTAAAGTTCAAGTAAACAATGTCTACTGCTCTGACCTCATTAATCTTTTTGGTAACTTCCTCAGAAAAGCTCATTCAAGTTGGTAACATGCAATTTTCCTCACACAAAACCATACTGAATATTCCTGATCAATTTTTGCCCCTCTAGATGTTTATAAATCCTACCTTTAAGAATCACCTCCAACAACTTACCCACAACCAAAGTCAGACTCTCAGGTCATTAGTTCCCCAGTTTCTCCTTACAACCCTTCTTAAACAAACGTACAACATTAACTAACTTCCACTCATCAGACACCTAACCTATAGTTATAGATGGTGCATATGTTTCTACAAGGGTCCCTGCAATTTCCTCCCTTACTTCCTATAGCATTCTGGGATATATTAGATCAGTTCCTAGAGATTTATCCACCTTCATATTTTCTAAGACCTCCAGAACTTTCTCTTCTGTAATGTGAACTGTTTTTAAAACCTCAGTATTTATTCCCCTGAGTTCTCTAGCCTCCATTTCTTTCTCCATAGTAAAAACTGACATGAAATAAGATCTCTTGCACCTCTTGGGTCACCCTGTTCAAAACCAAGACAACCTCTTTGATCTCTACCCTCTCCCTCTCTCTCCAGAGAAGCTCACCACAAGCTGGAAGAATAACATCTCATTGGGGAGCCTGCAGCCTTCACAACTCAATATTGCGTTAAGTAATTTTAGGGCCTGAACAGTTCCTTGCATGTCCTTTACCCACCTGGACCTGTCATCACATCAACTGCTCCTATCACAGCCAACTCAGTTTCACCCACTAATGATCCTTATTATCAGCTTTTCTTTCTCCTTGGCTCGCTGTTATCTCACCCTTTGGTCTGCCTGACTTGTCTTTCTTTCTCTCCCTGGGCTCCATCTCCACCTATTGTTTACTACTTCAGCCAAGTCCCAGCCCCAGACCTCACCCTCCCCAACTTTAGCATGTATATCGACATTTCCTAGCTAAAATCAGTTCTGAAGAAGAGTCACTGGACCTGAAACATTGACTCTGCTTTCACTCCACTGATGCTGCCAGACCTGCTGAGTATCTTCTACAATTTCTGTTTTCATTTCAAATTTCCACCATCTGCAATTCTTTGCTTTTTGTTTGATGCCAGCTTTTATATCTGCTACAGGTTTTGTAAATGTGTCCCTTCTGTCCAAAATACGAGTGTATCTAATACTTCAAGTGCACTGTAGAACATAGAACACCACAACACAGGAATGGCCCACGATGTTGTGCCAAACATGATGCAAAAGAACTAATCCTCCTGCCCTTGTTCCATATCCCACCACTCCTTGTATATTCGTGTGCTTATCTAAAAGTCCCTTAAACACCCTCATCATATCTGCCTCCACTACCACACCTGACAGCACATTCCAAACACCTACCAACCTGCTCCAATCCAAGCAATAATTCATTTGCTGTGACTTTGTTTTCTGTCCATTCTGTGCCTCGTGAGGCGAAACAAATATTTTTCTTTATGTATTTCAACATGTTCTGATTAACCCTAGTCCCTGGAACCAGAAAAAGGATTTTGGGCAAAAGATGTTGGGGGGTGCGATTGTAAGTAAGAACTTTTTTTGTGCAGCTGGTGGTCTTGACCTGAAGCTTCCTATCTATGTAGGTGGTGGAAGCCAGGACAATGATTTTAAAATGAAATTGATTGGGCACTTGGGAGAAATGAACTTGCAGGGTTACAGGATAGAGTGGGGACAGTGAGACTGATTGGTTTGCTGTACTGAGAGCCGTCATAGACTTGCTGGGTTGAATGGCCTCCTTCTGTGTCATTATGATTCTGTGACTAATTTTTCAAAACCTATGCAATAAATGTGCATTAATCGGTTGTGTTCTTTTGATCTATTCAGTTACTACTTAAAAAATAAATTTGCAATTTATTAATTTCTCAATAACATCTCAATTTTCCATTAACAAATTCATGCTTATGGTCCTTGATTAACTCATGTCTTTGTCGAGTCAGCATGATTTTATCACAAATCATGAATGTGAAGCGTTTAGCCACAATTAATGTTGGGCAAATCGATCTATTGTGACACAGTTCACCATGTTCTCTCTGCTTCAGAAAGTTGTTACATTATCCACTCTTACACCAAAGGAAGAAATTTCAAAATTAAGGAGTGAGCAAGGTGCTATGTTCTTTCCTTATTTCATCAACTCAAGGTGTTATATCATCAAGCCCTTGTGGTACCCTGTTTGTGCAAACATGTCGAAAATTGAGGCTTCCAAATTTAAGGCAAATCATAGAATTGTAGCCTTCTAGGTCGTGATGGCATTTTGGTTTTATAATTCAATGCTTTTGGGATAAGTTTGTGATAGCTTTCCCAAGAATAAATTGTTACCAGCCTGGTTTTTGATGGGCTTAGTTCCAAACTTCACAAATTCATTAAGGGAAACCTATCCGACTCAGGAACACTTTGAAACAATTGAAATGACTATATTTTTATTGTCTTTGCACAGGAGAGCCCCTATTTAGTGTTTTGTACATAATAATATTTATTTCAATGCCCATCTTGCAAACCTAGACAATATTCTTGTGCTTGAGATAACTTAATTTAATTGGGAAAGATGATGGTTTGTTTTTGTTTTGTATTTATGCGATCTGCTTGGGACCAATTAACTAGTTCTTGACAACTTTGAATGTTCACTTGACATTGCTGTAAGTGACAGCAGAATTTTTACTGTACAACTCATGGGTCCATGATGATTTAGAATTGTAATGTAATAGGAATAACCAAAGTATTCCAAACATTGGAGGTGAATACAGATTACAGTATAGGAATGACATAGAAAAGGGCAGTGTGCATTCTGTAAATTGGGGAATAAAACAAATAAAGGAAAGAAAGGGATAAAAACTATAAAATTATCTGGAAATTTCTAACAAAAATACAAGCTAGGCTAAAATAGCTAGGGAACTTCTTATGTAATTGTAGTTTGATTATAAGGGAGAACTGCTTACTTCAGATAAGGAGAAATTAAAATAGTATGGCTGTATTAACAACTGAACAATCTGTGCTGTGAAATTTTTAAAAAAAAACAGAATGAAATGAACTTCACAAAATCTGCAAAAGGAAGCGGATCTAATAGGAAGATTAGAGGATGTTGGAAGCATGTCAAAACAGTGCTTGGAAGGGAATAAAGGGAACTACAAATAAGCATTTGTGGCAGCTGATTAATCCCACAGTCAGAATTTATTAGAGTACTGCGATGGTAAGTGTACAAAATGAACAGTTGACATCAGCAGTAAGAGGATCATCATAGAAGCGGTTAGTTGCAGTTCTTCAATTATAGACACTGCTTTATAAGGGAAAACTGCCCAAGAAACCGTGCTAATCTTTGTTGGGAATGTGTGATTGTCCAAGTGGACTGTTGCAAGCTGTACTTGAGTGAAGTCTGTTTTGAAGTTGGGTAGAGTACTTGTGGATTGGGAGGCAGGAAGTTAGAATTTGGCGTTTGTAAAATGCTAGGTGGGAAAGCATTGTATGGCCCCTTTAAAAGATTGTGCTTTTTCTGTGCTTGGATATTTAAAATGCATGTTTGTGACCAGCAATTTGAAAGTTTGCAAGTACACAGAGCACCTGAATTAAAACGTTTGTATCCAGAGGCTGTACAGTTAGCAGGCCAAGTAGCAATTTTTACCAAGACAACAGGCTTTTGAATTTAGCCAATCAATTTGAGCCAGCACATAGATAACAAAAAACAATTAAATTTAAATCTGATGGTTTTTGACAACATAGGAGCAATCCTTTTGTAAGAAATATTAATATGTCATCAAGGGTATAAAAGATGGGGACAATTAGACAAATACCAGAGAGCTAACTGCCATCTGCCAGAACTAATAGCTCTCGGCTCTAAAGAGAGAATTGCTGGCTCTCACAGCCTCTTCTGTCTTAGAGAAAGCACCATCTAAGCACCAACAGTACCGACAGCACAACTACTTAACATTCCTGACAGAAGAATTGGTGGAGGGGGCACAAGAACTTTCCAGAAGACTCGTAACCTGGCTGTAGTATTGAGAGGCTAAATTTTTTTTATTTTATATAAGTGGAACATGCATTTATTGGAATAGCATACCATTAGAATCTTGCTGTATTTGAGAGTAGTTAGTAATTTGAAGGGATTTAGTCTGTTTGTTAGTAGTTTAGCTAATTTGTTCACTGTTAGAGTTAGATAAACAAATTGTTACTTGTTGATTTTTAAAGTGAGTTAACCACTAGTAGTTGCTGAAAGGCAGGTTACACCACTTTTCACAGATAACAAGCATGGGGCTGGATGAACACAGCAGGTCAAGCAGCATCATAGGAGCAGGAAATCTTGACGTTTCGGGCCTAAACCCTTCATCAGAAAAATGATGCTCCTATGATGCTGCTTGACCTGCTGTGTTCATCCAGCCCCATGCTTGTTATCTCGGATTCTCCAGCATCTGCAGTACCTTTTATCTCTGATACAATTTTAACACCACTTTTCACACTCCTTTTTACAGATTATAGGGCGAGGTCTCCCTGTTTGGATGTTTTGGCTTTAGTTCTCAGAGGTGGGGGTCAACCTCTGCTTTATAACAAGTCCTTTATGAAAGGGTGCTATGAAAATTAAGAATGAGAGTTCAATGTAAAACTTTCATATAGATAAAGAAGTCCTTGAAGACAAGAAAGAAGTTAAGTATGTTAGGGAATGTAAGTCAAAATGTTGAGGGAAAAGGGAAGAGAACCAAGTGGGATGCTATTTAGTTTGATGCTGGGACATATGCAAATCTTAACCTACATTAATCTTTTAGACCCAGAAATCTAAAGCAAACTAACTGATTTTATAGGTACTGAAGTACTGTAGTGGGATAGGTGTTGAAATTGATAAAACAGTTTAAAAATCTACAAAATTAAGCATCAAATCAGCAAATGAAAGTTAGTGCTGCTGAGTATTGAGCTTTATTTTAGTACAGTTAATCTTATTTTTAATTTTAGATTTTGTTTTCCTTATAGATATTTGATGTTTCTTGGGATTTACACCAACCAAACAAAATGATCAGCTGTGGTGTAAAACATATTAAGGTATGTATAAAGAACTTTGAAACCAGAGTCTCTTTATTCTTTCCTGCAACCCCCACTACACACAACCCACCCCACCCCCCAACAAAAGAACACATGAACATTTTACATCAATTCTATTGCTTATTTAATTATTTTTGATTGCTGAAGAAAGGTTTGCTGAACAGGTGTGGTATGTTCTTCACTAAAATCTGTGATCCCTTCACTTAAAGTTCAGCTGTTTTTGTTTCACACTGAAGTTGTTCAGGCTTAATTAAATTGTCGGCTCTGGTCTTAAAACTAAAATCAAGTTAGTTATTAGAAATATTTTAATGTGTCCTCTTTTATGTGGATTTGAACTGAATTACAATCAAATTGATATGAATTAAAACTGATGCTACTATTTCTGTACATTAATATATACTAGGTTTATAAAATATTGAATGAAGTTATTACTGGAGAGGATTTAACACAGCTTTGTCATCTGCCTTGGATAAAGTGAACAATGATAAAGTGCCAACATATTAAATTGTTCTGGTATCATGAGACATAATGTTAAGAAATGGGTGAAATATTGCATTTAATTTTACTCAAAAAAAATCAGAGGACTTTCTCATGTCATATCTCAGTGGAAAAGAACTTCAATGAATTTCACTCCTTGGAGACAAAAAAATGCTTAACAAAATTTTTAATGTTCTAAAGATTACTTTAAATAAATAAAACAGCATTAGAAACATCTGGTCTGCTATAAAAGCATTGTGATGGTGAAGAACATTCTAGGGTGACTGTAGAAAATTGAGGGCTATGACCTTAGGCCAACCTGAGATCCGTACATGCTACAGGAAACATGCTTGTGACTTTGAAGCAGATGACAATTGAGAGCTGGGAGAAGGTACCTCCAGCTACTACTGTTGAATGTCTGACAGACCTATTTTGACTCTGGAAATTCTACATAAGCCCAGACTGGTCCAATGCCCTGAATCAGCTGAGATATATGGAGCCAGGTTTTGAAGCATACACACTTCCTCTATAGCCATTATCTTCTAAACAGAAGTAAATTTACTCAAAGAAAGCTTTAAAGAAAGGTATAAGTGAAGTATAATGATGATATTGGTCACTTGATCCCGTAATTAATAAGTAAATACCTTTTAAGACATCTACAAATTTGTTGATTTGTCTGGACTGGGTTTAAAATTGTTATCAACGTAGCTAAGCAATTTCACATACTGGAAAGTTAGATCCCGCAATCGTTTTTAATTTCCTACTTTTCATTTGAATTTTTTGAAAAGGAAAAAAGATAAGACTAAAAAGCAAGTATCATTTGGGGAATTTACGTGACAAGAGTCATGTTGCATCCATGATCTACCTCTGCTTCCTCCTGAGGTCCCCACCATCACAGAAGCCAGACTTCAATTTGATTTGCCCCACATATATGAAGAAATGTGTTAAGCTCACTGCTACAACAGCACACTGATCTCCGACAACCACTCTTGCCAATCATCTCCCCCTCAGCACTTTGCAGAAATTCCTCTGGACATTGCTCAAGGTTAAGGAATCTTCAGCTACTTCACAATCTTCCTTGTGATTCACTCATAAAAGTACAGGAAAGTCAAAGACTATGGTCCCTGACAACATCCTATCTGTAATAATTGATTTCCAATACCAGCAACACACCTAGCCAAGCTGTCTCAGCATAGTAGCAAAATTTGGCTCAGTACTCAAAGTGAGAGAAAAGTAATGTAGCCAATTAATGCCCCATTAGTTTACCCTCAAACATTGACGAAGTGATGAAGGATTTGTTGGTAATGCTACCAAGTGGCACTTATCTGTAATCTCCTCAGCCTTACTTGGCTGAATTGCACCAAGGCAGCTCGTCTCAGACCGCATTAAATTTAAGCTGAAGTGAGTGTGCTTGCTCTTGACATCAAGACTGTAGTGATTGTAACAAGATCAGCCAGCTGGACTTGTAGAATATGAGTTCCCTGTTCGGGGTTGTTAATCTGGTCCAATTGGGAGCCCTGGCTGACAGATAAATAGAAGTGTCCAAAGTGCTGACTCTGAAGAGGCTGAGCCAGAGTTAAGGACTTTACACATGTGATGGGATAGCGGCCTCTGTGGAGTTACTCCATCAACTGCAGTTTTTGAAATGTGGAATCATGAAACCCTAACAAATTGAAGTCAATGGAAATCAGGGGGAAGCAGTCCACTCACTGGAATCATGCCGAGCATAAATGTAGATAATGATTGGTGTTGAAGGACAATCTTCTCAGCCTTACAAGATGTCTGCAGGTGTTACTTAGGGGACTGCTTCCCAGACAGTGTACTGTGGCACTACAGTGTGCCGCAGACAGCTGTTCGGTGTGCCACAGAAATGTTTGCAATTGTTCAATAATTTTTATTTATAAATGTAAATTTATCATCAATTTACTCAATTTTGATTTATTTTCTCTTTATACCGTATTACAGTAATTTCTGGCTGTCATCATCAGTAAGTACGACTGTGTCTGCCATATAGACTCATTTACATAACCACACTGGTTTCTGGATGATCCAGTGCCCAGTTGTAAATGTGGAAATGGTAACAATCATGTAACTGCTTACTATATAGATACAATATTACCGTCAACCATTCGAATCTGATACTATTTGGCCTATTCATGTGCAATTGAAATTTGGTTCACATGACCAGAAATTCAAATATTGAAGTAAGCCTCTAGCTTAAACCTAGATGAAAGATTACTCTTACCTGTGGAGCAACATTTGAGCTTCCTTCATAGTAAACCCAACCATTATTTCATATCATCTGTATCAGAGCAGTTTGTTTGGATTCGAAAGCCATTTGAAGCATCTTCAGAAGAATCAACTATGAGCTTTATTTTAAAGGAAGAGTTAGGATTCTTGGATCTAATGAGTGATCACACCCTGGAGTTCAAATTCGAAGAGATTTCATTTGGTCAATTTTGTCCAGAGGTGAAAAATGAATATCCCTTAATCTCCAATCAAGCATTGAAATGTTGAAAGTGTGCTGCAATCTGAAAGGGTTTGGGAAGCATCAATGGCCTACCGTCTATCAGGTCACAAGTGAAGATGTTCACTTATTATAACGTTGTGTGAGGTACCATTCACAGTTTCTTAGACACTGAAGCAGTCTGTGAAACACTGAAGTACAATGTAACAAAACTGGGAAAACTGGGCTTTTTAAAACTTTTTCACAGGATGTGGACATTGTTAGCAAGATCAGCATTTGTTGCCCCTAATTGCTCTGGAGGAGATGCTTTGAGCTGTCTCTTGAACCACTGCAGTTTATTTGGTGCATGTACACCCACGTATTGTTGGAGAGGGAGTTCCACTGCAATGACATTGAATGAAAAGTGACATACTTTTAAGTCAGGATGATGTGTGACTTGGAGGAAAATTTGCAGTTGGTGGAGTTCCATTGAATCTGCTGCAGTTGGTAACATTCCCATGCTTCTGCTGCCCTGTTTTTCTTGGTGATAGTGGGCACTAGTTTGGAAGGTGGCTGTGGTGCGGCATGAACATTCTGCTGCCATTGTGATTCGTTGGTGGTGAATGTGAATGTTTAGGTTGGAGGATGGAGTGCCAATCAAGCTGGCTGCTTTGTCTTATAGTATTTGAGCCACTTTAAGCAATGGAATAGTCAGTGGGATAGATGGCAGATGGTCACTGTTGTCTGCAGACTGTGAAGACCAGAAGAGACAGAGTGGCACAAAAATGACATGTGCAGTCAAGGTCAGTAAATTCATTTTCTCATGTCCTTTTGTTTAAAAGAAAATATTCATGGAATATTAACACTGACGTCAAGGCCTGTATTTGTTGCCCATTACTAATTCATTGTGGCAATGAGGCGCTGCCTTGTCTATTTGATAAAGGCACAACCACAGAGTTGTTAGAGCTGCTAGGTTTTTGTCCCAGTGATGAAGGAACAGCAATGTGGTTCCAGGTTCATATTGTTGTTGGCTTGGAAGGCAACTTGGCGCATACGTGCATGATGTGGGTTTGGACGGTGCTGTTAAAGGAGTCCTGTTGACTGCTGCAGTGCATTGGAAGATGGTACACACTGCAGGCACTGACTCCTGGGGCAGAGGGAGTGAATATTTAAGGTGGTGGGTAGGATGTCAATCAAGTGGGCTGCTTTGCAGTGGATGGTGTTGAGCTTCTTGAGGGTTGGAGCCACATTCATCTAGGACAACTGGAGATTATGGAGGGAAGGGTGTCACAGGGGAAGAGGCATAGGGGATGTTGACATCAAGCATAGGGTAGTGTCACTTACTGGACCCCACTTTCAGATACCAGATCACTCGATTAGGCACTGAGTGTCTTTGAACGTAGAATTCCTCAGGAGCATAAAGGTACACAGGCAGAATCTGTTTGTCGAAATCCTGCCAAACATTGGGCATTAATTGCTTATTGACAATGGCTTAATCAGCATGAAGGTGGAAAGGACAAGATTCTTCCCATTAACATAGAAGATAGGAGTAGACCATTCAACCCTCAAGCCCGCTGTGCCATTCAATGTGATGATGCCTGAACATAAAGTTCAATGCCCTAAACTGGCCCTTCTCCCATAAGGAACAAAAACAAAGTTGCTGGAAAAGCTCAGCAGGTCTGGCAGCATCTGTGAAGGAAAAACAGAGTTAACGTTTCGGGTCTGGTGACCCTTCCTCAGAACTCCTTCCTCCCATATGCCCTGATTCCTTTAATCACAAAAGCGTTACCTCCTTCTTGAAAATACAATGTTTTGGCCTCGACCACTTTCTGTGGTAGTGAAATCTGCAGACATACCACTCTCTGGGTGAAGAAATTTCTCCTCATCTCAATTGTAAATGGCTTATCCCTTATTATTAAACTATGACCACTGGCTCTGGACTCCACCACCATAGGGAACATTCTTCCCACGTCTAACCTGTCTAGTCCTGTTAAAATTTTGTACGTTTGAGACACAACCCCACACCCATTCTTTTAAACTTCAGTGAATACAATCTTAACCAACTCAATCTCTCATCATACATCAGTCCTGCTATATCATGAATCAGTCTGATGAACCTTCGCTTTAGTCCCTTATTAGCAAGAACATCCTTCCTCAGATAACGGGACCAAAGCTGCACACAGTGTTCTCGGTGTGTCCTCACCAGTGCCCTGTATAATTTCAGTGAGACATCCTTGTTCCTGTATCCAAATGCTGTTGCTATGAAGGCTAGCATACAATTTGCCTGCTGTACCGCCCGTTGTATACCTGTGTGCTTACTTTCTTTGTTTGATGCATGAGGACACCCAGGTCTTGTTGAACTTTCCCCTCTCTCAAATTACCGCCATACAAATAATGATCTGTCTTCATATTGTTGCTATCAAAGTGGATAACCTCAGATTTATCCACAAAATACTGATTCTGCCATGCATTTGCCGACTCACTGAGCCTGTCCAAATCACACTGCAACATCTCTGTATCCTCCTAGCAATTCACCATTCCACCTAGTCGTGATGAGATTTCTTTGCATATGATTATCAAACAAAGTAGGGAGTGTGGGGAGATGTGCCATTTAATTTAGGAAGGAGAATTTATTTCATTCTTACCTGGTATGTGGACACTACTTCTAGGTCAGCATTTATTGTCCATCTGTAATTGTCCAAAGGCAGTTAAGAGTCAATCATATTTCTGCAGAGTCACATTGAGGCAGAGGAGGTAAGGGTGGTAAGTTTCCTTTCTCTCTCTAAAGGACATTGGTGGACCAAATGTTTTTTTTTTGAAATGTCAATTGTACCAGATTTTTATTCCGTTCAGATTTTAGTATCTGCCCTGATGAGATGTAAACCCACATCCTTAGAGGTTTTGGATTACTAATCCAGTGATGTTAACATTAAGTCACTGTCTCCCTCATTTAAGAATTTAGAATGGTTGTTTAAACAGTACTGGATGGCATTATTTCTATATATAAAATTATTCATTTATATTACTTTCTACGTGTCACTATATTTGTGCATTTATCTGAATAAAAGATTTTCTTTAAGTGTGACCTCATCAATTAATTGCACTTGATTTAAGGTGACTCAGCAGCAGAGTGACCACAGATACTTTGAGGTATTATGTTGCTATATGTTGCTACACTGCACGCTTCTTCCACAACACTTTTTTTGTCTATTCATTTAGGTAATGGTCTTTATAAAGAGAATTCATTTCTTAAAATCAAAACCCTGTGTTTTATTCATTGGCTTATGTGAACTAGCATGCTCAGTTTTAACAATTCACCTCTTGTAATGTAAAGCTTTCAATGAATATGGTCCCAATCATGATGTTTACTCACCAGTTGTTAATCTAGAAAATAGTACAAGTTTGCATGAGTCTTAAATCTGATTTTTCTTTTACAATTACAATAAAACATAAAATTAAGGACAAACTGTCCCCTGCAATCCCATGTTACAGTATACTCTACCAACAGCATCCAAAATAATTTAAAAAGCAGAACAAATAGAAGAAAGACACTTAGGGAGTTCTTCTAATCTCTTCTTTGGTTTCTTGACCAGTTTCAATCATCTTTCTGGCCCTGACTAATGTTTAAACCATAAATGACATGACGGCACGAAGTAAAATGTAAAAGTCAAGAAAGGCAGTGGGGTCTTTTATTACTGGAGATAGATTACGTGGGATAAAAGTCCCTTTGTTTCCCCACATGCTCACTTCCCCCTGAAGTAGATCAATGAGAATCCCATTGGTGAGCACTTAACCTTTCTAGTTATGTCAATAGGGAATCTGTGTTGACAGCTGTGGTTCAGTGGAACTTTGCAGAATACATGTCATTTGTACACCACAGACTTTTTCAAGGAAGGTATCAGAGCTGATTGTTTATAAACATTTATAATATTGAGAAATTACTTAAATGTGTGCAGTAGTTTCTGTTCTGATACAAAACTGTCTGAAACACTTTCTGATTACAGTACCTCATGTCCAAATTTGTAATAATTGTTGAGATTGTGTATGCTCATAATTTTAACTTTAATTGGTTGTGAAGTTTTTAAAATGTCCATTCTCCATGAAAGACTGAAAGGTGTTTAACTTCTAATTCTGCTTTTGGAACACTTTTTTGTGATGAGCAGTTGAATACAAGATTAAAATTGTGAAAGGGGATAGACGAAGCATGTGACTGTAAATTGTGGGAGTTATTCATTTCCAGTGAGTAAACCTTCGATAGTCGACCAGCACAAACACTAGTATAGACAGGCCAGTTGGCTGAATGGCCTGTCATTGCGATGTGATTCCTCTTTAACTCTGTAATTAATATGTGTACTCTGTATTTTATCAGATTAAAATACCGATGCATGCTATAAAGAGCATACTACTTTATTCCTTTAGATATTAAACTATACAGCTGGAAATAACACTTCCTTTGTTTACATCTAAAAACCAAAAGTTGATTTTTATTTTCTTTTTCAGTTTTGGAGTTTATGTGGGAATACTTTGACGGCAAAACGGGGTGTGTTTGGTAAAACTGGAGAGCTCCAAACTATTTTGTGCCTAGCATGTGCACGTGATGAGATTACTTATTCAGGAGCACTAAATGGTGATATTTATGTATGGAAAGGGATTAATCTTGTGCGGACTATCCACAGTGCACATGGGGTAAGTATGTGTAATGAGAATTGTATTGCTTTTAATTTAAAAAAACAAAATAATGACGTTCATTCTTTTCAAAGCGAGATATCAAATAAATGGCAAACTTTGGTTTTCAAAGTTTGAATATGACTGAGAATTTAGATTAAGGCTTTGAGCCATTTACTTGTTGAAATTTAACCATTGATAATAGACACCAGACCTTTCTAAATGTCTAAACGAGAAATGGAGATTATTGAAGTTTTCAATGTGTTATTGTGTGCTGACACGTTTGTGATCAGTGGCAAAGCAATAATGAGAAATATAAGTGATTAAAATAAATGTCAAAGACAATCCAAAAATATAAAATGTGGCTGGAACACCTGGTTGGTAGTACATCATCCTAGTAGCTTAATTATCTTAAATAATCATTTCTTGTATCTCTATTATGGAAAATCCAGCATAAACATTTATCCCTCGACCAAAACCTCGAAAACCAGATTGTGCTCACTAAACTCACACTGTACTTATGGGACTTTGCACGGTTTATGTGGGCTATCTGCTTATCTACAAAGTGCTTGTCTACAAAGCCATAGTAAATATATTTCAGAACTAACTTTCTCTTTTTCAGTCCTTTTTTTTCTAGTGTATTTTCAGTCTTCGGTCAGTGTGCTCAGACTTCCTTTTGCTTTGTTTTAATAAAAACTTTTGAGCACTCAGTTCATTCAAGTCAAAAAGTCTATTCAGTTAAGTCGCAAGCACGGCATTTTTTGTAGTTCAAGTTTTGTGTACTGTCGATGCCATACTTAATTATATGTTACAAGTCATCATCCGTGTCCTTCAATTTGCATGAGATAGCAGATATACAGCAAAGCAAAGCTATTGGGGAATGTGGTAGCTTAAGATGTATTTTTGCTGAAAGCTGAAGAAACCAATCCCTGAGAGGCAGTAACTTCTGCAAATGCTGCATATGAAGTTGTTATTAGATGTTATTGAGAGTTGTCATTTTTGATGTTGACACCCGTTGCAAAGCAGCTGTGCAAAGCACTTGATAATCATGGAGGCATACTCCAGCACAGAGATGATTTTCTTTTAAAGCCAGCAAGTGTCTCCCAGGCATGAGAATCGATGTTTAAGGCCTTCATGTCACAGTTGCAAAAATTTTGAAGTGGAGTGCATTGGGAATCCTATTGATCGTCTGTCTCTAGCTACCTCACCAAACAGAGAATCCTTCAACATGTGACTGTCTTCCAGCAAAGTCACATCTGTTTGAGGAGTGCTCACGTACTTCGGAGCTTTATCTTGGATGGGAATGTTCTGTACCTGATTTTGTCTTCCATTAGGTACCCAGAATTTGCTACAAAGTGAAGATTAAAGTTGTTGAGCTTTCTTTCTTGTCAGTTGTAGGTCATCATTATTTTATAGCCGTACAGCCAGGAAGCTTAGAACAGAAACCTCATAAACCAGCACTTTGATACTAAGTCAGTTTGAAGTTATTTCATGCACCTTTCAAAGATCAGTGAATGGTGATGGATGTGTTCCTAATATGTCAATTGTGATCTTCATCAAGAGACAGATTATCTGGCATCGTGGACCCAAAATATAAGAATTTGCTATCCACTTCCAGCAGGTGTTATTTAGTGTGATTTGAGGATGGAGATAGACAGACACTCTGTCCCATGAGGGTGGTTTTCTATATGCTTCTAGTGGGGGAGAACAACTTACATGTTTTGGAGAGACAAAACATCAAAATTGATATGTTTCCATGCCTCTCAAATTAAAGTGCAATATTATTGGTAGTTATTTGGAAGTGCAGGTAACACAAGTTGATTTGGTGTGATCTGTTGAATTGCCAATTTCAAGATGGTCCCTGTTTTGTACTGCTGCAATAAAAAGTTCATGTTACAAATGATAACAATAACACAAGTAATGTTTTATTTGAAATTCATTTAGTCAGGAATCTTCAGTATGAATGCCTGTGAGGAAGGATTTGCCACAGGAGGCAGAGATGGTTGTGTTCGTTTGTGGGATTTAAATTTCCAGCCCATCACCTTGATAGATCTCAGGGAAACCGATCAAGGATACAGAGGTAAATTAATAAACGTTTGCTTTTTCTATCTAACATCAAGATTTATCAATAAGACTGCATGTAGTATTGTATGGGTGGACATTTTGCTTTAGCAATTCAACAAGTGACTTTGAAAAATGTTTGTGAGAATGTTGCATTTTAGTCTCTTGCATTTTAGTTAAGGAGCACTAATATATCTGTGTAGGAGTGATAATATGTTTGACTAAAGATCCTGTCATTATTTTATTGGGCATTACTGTCGAGTAATTCTCTAACAGTTCTGACTTTGAAAGAGTAAAGGGGGTTGGTCTCACATACCCTCACTCTAAAAATGTAGTCTTAGTCTTGACTTGATGAAATATCAACATTCTGAGATGCTCTTGTGCAAAGTTAAATTCCTTTCCTTAATCACTTTGTGAGGAGCAGTGAACAGACCAGTGAGGGAAGAGAAAATGTGTTAACAAATTTATCCTGTCCAAAGCTCGTTACCAAGCTGTGATGTATCAAAGATGATCTGTGGACAGAATAGGCATTATTGCCATGTCCCCAGCCAAACTGAATTCCAAAGCAAGAAAAAAATTACAATCCATAACTTTGTATCATTATCAGTAACTGCGTTGCTATACCAGGAATATGAGTTAATCTAACTTTGCTTATATACGAAAAACTTGTGGAACCTGACACCTCCCAAGGACCTTCGCAGCACAAAACCGCAACCTGAAAGGTCCCATCCAAGTCTCTCACCTTCCTGAATTGGAACTGTACTGCCATTCTGTTGTTGCCAATAGGTGACAATGCTGGCATTCCCTTACTAATAGCACAATGGGTGTCCCTACAAACCAAGGACTGCATCAGCTCAAGAGGTAGCTCACCATCAACTTCTACAGGTCAAGTGGGGATGCACAATAAAGTCAGACATGTCCACATCCCATGTATGGAGAAAAAGGTGTTAATTGTAAAAGGTTGAACATCTTAACCCAAGAGTTAATTTCAGTTTTACCTTTTTTGAAATTTTACTTGAGTGTTTCTCCCTTGGTGCCTTGACTGGGCAAGATTGAAGATGCAGAAATTTTACCCAATGCATTCAGCACGAGTCCAGTTAACATAAGGATAATTTTTAAAATTCAGTGAGCAGTCTTATGATCTAATCAGTGGCAACTTGAGCTGGTGCAAAGTGCAGAAGATAGTTATTGAGTCATTGTCATACAGCACAGAATCACGGCCTTTAGCCAACTTGCCCATGCTGGCCAGATTTCCTAAACCAAACATCCCATTTGCCTGCTTTTGGATCTTCTGCTGATCTGCCAAATACCTATCCTCCTGTTATCACCAAACTGTGAATTACTTTATGCCATGTTTGCCAACATAATAAATAGCTAATTTATTGGCTTCAGAATGTCTTGGGTGGTTCTGATGGTACAATAATACTATATGTTAGCATCTCCTTTCTTTAATTATCACTTAAGAATGTATATCTGCTAACAAGCAACTATACATGGAATATATAAGTCAGAACAAATTAAAATGGCAAAAATGTACATTGGAAGGATGAGTAACCAACAGCTAATTAGGCAATTGAAGCTCTCTTTCTGCTATTTACGTTATTCAACCCTCATGAATGTACACAACTAATAGAAGCATAAATTAAATGTTTTTAAAAAGTACACAATTCTGAAGTAATTTATTCATGAAAATGTTTGGCATGGACTGGTTGGACCAAAGGGTCTGTTTCCACACTGTATCAATCTATTACTCTATGACCACAGAGAAAATCAGAAGAATTCTTTCCAATCTGCCAAATTGAACCTTTCCTCAAATCTGAAAGCCTAAATTTCCTCAGTGCTAACAACATGCAGGTTTCTTGCAAGAGAAAATTTACTTGCAAGAAGTTTCCTTTTTCTCACCTCTCTTGTTGCCAGGGCTCGCACTGAAGGATTTATCTAAGCCTTAGATTTAAAACTACTCTGGAAAACTTCGAGAGAGACAGACAGACAGAGAGAGACAGACGTTTCTGGAAAAAGAAATTTTAAAAGACTTTGGTTAGAGGAAAAAGAGGGAACTGAGAAGTCTTGAACTGAGAAGAACAAAGAGAAATGAAAACTCAAGAGTACGTGGCTGAAGCTCATAAGAAACAAATTCAGGGCTGGTATAAGAAAATCTTTGAAAACTAACCAGCCTACAGGTGGGAATTCTAAGAGAATGGTGGGGCAAGGAACCTGAAATCGTTAAACAGTGCTGCTGTGTGATTATAGAGACTTTGTTTAGAGATACTAAAATGGGTTGAGTGGCCTATCTCTGCTATTTTAAATTGTGCTTTTGTGAAAAGTAGTCACCAACAACAATAGTGAAAATGAATTGTGCAGTATTTTCAATATGTTTACACTACCAACAGAGTAAATCCTATTAAGGATTACTGTTTCTTGATTTACCTTGCCTTTTGTTGAGCTTTTTGCCAATCTTGGTGTAGTCTGGGTCTCTAATCTTTCACATTATATGGTGATTATACAAAATTGGGGAAATGTCTGATGTTTCGTTTTGTACAGATGGCATGCTGTTATTCTGCAACATGAATCTTTTTGAAGCTCGTTTTAAGTAATGCAAGTTGGTGACGTTATACACATGATGTGCTCTAGTCAATCTGTCACTGATTTGTAGTTTGTAGGGAATTGTTTATTTAATTTTTGTCAATTGCTTTAGTACCCTTGATTAGTCATTTTTATGTTGACATGGTTGTCACTTCATTAACTGTTATACTGAGAGATTACATGCATGCATTGTGATAGAATGTCTAAAATTAAAATAATGGCATATTTGTATTGATTACTTTCTATAAAAAAAGGTCAGAAAGTTCTTCTGGAATACTGACCTAATCAGAGAGTAGATGTAAACCTTGGTGGTGTTAACTGAAGTTTGTTTATACCATTGGGTTTTTGACAGAGTAAACATGAAAGTTTAAATATTGTTTTCAATTCAGAATACTCTAGGATGAGCAAGTTGATTTTAACTTCTGATCAGAAGACACGAGTGTTGAAGCCAGTTTAGTTTCATCTCTTGAATAATGAACGAGGGCAGTTCAGGGAATAAGTTACTTTAGCAGAAGGGTTTAGTTTGTGAAACATTCAAACCAGGGCAGTTTGTTTAGAAATCTGCATGTTGTTAGCACTGAGGAATTTCAGGTTTTCAGATTTGAGGAAAAGTTCGATTTGGCAGATTGGAAAGAATTCTTCTGATTTTCTGTGGTCATAGAGTAATAGATTGATACAGCGTGGAAACAGACCCTTTGGTCCAACCAGTCCATGCTGAATATAATCCCAAACTAAACTAGCCCCAACTGCCTGCTCCTTCCCATGTCCCCATAAACCCTTTCCTATTTATGTACTTACCCAAATGTCTTTTAAACATACTAATTGTACCCACATTGACCACTTCCTCAGGAAATTCATTTCACCTGCGAACCACCCTCTGTGTAAAAAATTTGCCCCTCATGTCTTTTTTAAAATCTCTTCTCACCTTAAAAATGTGCCCCCTAGTCTTGAAGTTTCCCATCCTAGGGAAAAGATAACTACCATTAACTCTATCTATACTTGTCATTATTTTATAAGCTTCTACAAGATTGCCTCTCAACCTTCTACACTCCATTGGAAAAAAAGTCCCAGCCTATCCAGCCTTTCTTTATAATTCAAGCCTTCTATATCCGACAACATTCTGGTAAATGTCTTCTGAGCCCTCACCAGCTGAATAATATCCTTCCTATAGCTGAGCAACCAGAACTGGACACGGTATTCCAGCAGAGGCCTCACCAATGTCCTGTACAACCTCAACATGACATCCCGATTCCTATACTCAAAGGACAAAGCAATGAAGACAAGCTTGCCAAACGCCTTTCTAACCATCCTGTGTATATGTGTCGCAAACTTCAAAGAATTATGTACCTGAACCCCATGGTCCCTCTTTTCTACAACATAACAATTGTATAAGCCCTGACCTGGTTTTTTTTTGTACCAAAATGCAATACCTCGTATTTACCCAGATTGAACTCCATCTGCCATTTTTTCAGCCCATTGATCCATTTGATCAAGATCCCTTTGTAGTCTTAGAAAACCTTCTTCACTGTCTACTATCTCACCAATTTTGGCTTTGTCTGCAAACATACTAACCATCCCTTCTATATTCTCATCCAAATTATTTATATAAATGACGAATCAGTCCATGGCAAAGAAACTGTCAAGAGACAGTTAAGTAGAATTCAAAAGAATTGAAATAGCGGGTATAATGTCACTGGTCTTCAGTTTCTTTTAATATATGGTTTGAGAAAAAAGTTGAAAACTTGCTATGTGATTTAAGATCATTTCAAACTGTCTTATATATCTAACCATAAGATTTAAGAGCAGAAATACACCATACACCATCAAATCTACCCTTCCACTTTAATAAAGTCATGGCTGATCGATAATCCTCAACTCCACTTTCCTATCTTTTCTCCATAACCTTTGATTTCCTTACTGAGTAAATTTTTTTTCCAATCTTAGCCTTCAACATACTTAATGACTCAAGGTCAACAGATGTCCAAAGTAAAGATTGACTGACTGCCCTCAGAAGGAATTCCTCCTTGTTTCTGACTGAACTGTGCAACCCCTTACTCTGAGGTTATGTTTTCTTGTCATAGACTTTCTCACAAAGGGAAGTAACCCCCTCCTGTGCTATCTATTTTAATAGCTTGGTTCCAAAATGTCGACTTTCCTGCTCCTCTAATGCTGCCTGGCCTGCTGTGTTCCTCCAGCTCCACACTGTTATCTTTGTATTTTAGGTCTTCTTTTGTGTAATAAATATCTGTTGCTGAAGAAAGTGTGCAGACTGGTGTGAATATATCACTTCGATAAATCTAAAAATATATACACTATCTATCCAAGCAGATTTCATTGAGATCTGACTCGTCTAGTAACTCCATCAGCTGCAATCATAACAACATGTAGCCAAACATGTAAACACAGACTATGTAATCCAGCCCAGGTCTATTTTAGGTATAAATCTTTAATGTGAAAAAGTCCAAGCTAACACTGTAGCTATACTACAGATCTGTACAAGGCTAGGATCAGTTTACTCTGAAGGGAAAAGAGATATGTGCAAGACAAGGAAAGTTTATTTGAATGTGTGATTTCAATCAATCCCATATGAACAAGCCAGAATAGCAAATGCATCTCAGCTCAGTGCACAGCAGATGCTCATCTTTGCCTGATATTTGTAAATTACCTAGACAATATATAATGTAAATTGAAGTTGTAACATATTTTAGGGGACAGTAATTATAGAATGATCAAATGTAAACCTAAATAATAAGGAAAAAAGAACATTTTAAAAGTATAGTTTGAAGGAGGGTATTTACTAGCATGAAAGTAGAAGCAAACTAAAATAGCTTTTTTAAAAAAAGGCAATTAGTTTGTAGTTTGTAGAAAAAAAAATTAAGGATTAGCAAACCATGATTAAGCTGGTGTGATCCTAATCAATTACAATTAAATCAGACTCCTTGCAGGACAGAAGGGCAAAGGGAGACATAGAAAAAACTTAGCTGCAGAGAACAGTAAAACACATCACTTCAGGACTACAATAGCAAGAAGACTGCCAGAGAAGAGGAAAACATATTTAAAATAATTTTGAAACAGAAAATGTGCACGAGTATTAAACATTCTGAATGATTGATTACTTCCTCTGTTCTTACCTTACCTTACAAATACTCATTGTTTATTTAAAATGATAATACCAAGGCAATACTCAGAATTGGCATAAATAAATTAGTAAATGCTGGGGAAGTTCTAAAAGATCAGAAACTCGTTATCGTGGTGTCTGTTTTTCAACAAAAAAGTAGTATAACAGGTGAAGTAAAACAAGCCAATTAGTCTTCAATTCCAGGTAATGGAATTGGTTGTCTGAAATAAGCTTGTTTTAGTACTGCAGTCAGCAAGTAAACAGATAAAATGGCTTTCAATAGGAATACCCTACCTGACAATCTACTTGATTTCTTTGAAATAGCAGAGCATTGTGCTTTGGTAACCTTCAAAATATCACATACATAAATTACTAAGAGGCATTTGAAGAAAATGCCACATAAATACCTACTAGATAATTCAATGTGGTGACTGGGAATTGGATAAAACATTGGCTGAAAGATTTAAAACGAACATCCATTAGCAAAGTTAATGGAGTTCCTCAAAATTAGAAATTCAAACTACATCAGTTGCATGGATTGAGAGACTGAATGCCCATTGGTCAACTCTTCAAGTAATACCAAACTTGGAGGGGTACTGGATTGAAGGAAAGTAACAATGTTATAATAACAGAAACCAAATATGCAAGGGGACCAAGAATTGCCAATGAAATTTAATACAGTCTATCGGTAAATACTGCCACAGGAAGAAAAATACCTGACTTGCCTGTTCTGAGAATTTAATTTGAAACAGCCAAAGATGAAGCTGAGACCTGGGAGTTTCATAATCACACCATTTGAACATGTACAGGCACTGCAAAGTATTTATTCACAATGTGAAGGAAAATGCAGAGCTCTAAAGCTAAATCATTTACACAGCAGTCATAGGAAGTGATGATCAAATTTTGCAGTGCTTTGGTTAGACCATAGATTGGGCATTATGACCCGTTCTACACTGAGAAAGTGGGGAATCATTCATTCAGAGAAAAGCCACATTCCTAGAGTCAGGATTCTGCTGAAAGACTGGAATATTTCAGCTGGAAATGAGGCATCAGAGAAATGATCATATGGTGATTAAAAAGGGAGCTGCCATCTTTCTCATCGGTCTTGAGAAATGAGGATGACATCTGCCAGATTTTGTGGCTTGTCTCAGGTGAATCAGCAGGTCAATCCAGAAGCCATGGCTTCTTTAGCAGAGGAAGCATGAGTTCCCTGAGAGGTGACAAGTTCTCTGGACAGGTTTCTGCTCTCTCCACTTCTGCTTTTGTTGCTTTTCTGCACTAGGGTTTGTATGGTCATTTATGGTTGTGTTTTAGCTTTTTGCATGAGGTGTTGTCATTAGCTATGAAATGTGACTAGTTCCATCCAGGTGAACATGTCAATTTGTTCCCTTTTCAATGAGGTCTTCAGAGTATCTGTAAGATGTTTTCACTGTCCCACTTAAGATTGGGTGCTATCCTTAAACTACGAAAAGAAGATCTGCTTTGGAAGCTGACTATTTGGCATGCAGATCATGTTCAGACCAGTGGGGCTGATCTTGCATGATCATGGTTGCAATGCTGGGGAATTGTCTTCAGTGAGCATCTTGCAGAGAAACATCAGTGGAAATTTTCAATGCCCAGAGGTACTGTGGTCGTGACTCATACTCTCCAGCATATCCACAATTTGCAATTTGCTAACAAATGCAAAGCTGTCACTGATGCTGTAATCAAAATCAAGATACCCCTTCGACCTTTTCAACTCTGCACACAAGAAGATTGATCTCTCATTGAATGTCAAGACAAACACCTACCCTGTAGCTATTATTATTGTTGGGAAGATTTTAGATGATGTTGCACACTGCCCACATTTCAACAGTAGCTTTCTTAACCGGTCAATGTCGAAGGGGACATCAAACACACAATCAGCTATGCCAGCACAGCCTTCCAAAAATAGCATTACTAGATTTTCAACAACAGGGATCTCTAAGGGCAAAGTCTTCAGTCTAAAGAAGATAGTCAATCATAGATTAATTTGGAATCTTACTTCAAAATATACACTGAGAACAAGACTAAAGTGAGTTTCAAATGCATTAATAACTTTTTGATGAATACAGGTTCTTTATCAATGAGAGAATGATCACAGATGTGATAGAATTCTGGACAGTATAGGAGAGGCAAAATCCTAGAATCGTTTGAATTGGATGGCCACCTTCCTTTGTAAGGACCTGTGAATATATTGCAAAAATGTAATGAATTTATTTATATACCCAATGCTGCTATATTTTAAATCCTCTGTTACATAATTTGGTTGTCGACTGAGTGAATTACTTTTTAAATATTAGCTTTGCATGGTGATGATGAGATGAAATTTTCTATTTGAACATCACAGATTTGACAGTTAGAGAGGAATTGAGCAGTCATCAGATGAATGAAATTTGGAAGATCAGATAAATTAATTGCCAACATGGCAAAAGCAATTTATTTCACTGTAAAGAGCAGCACAGCAAAATTTGTGAAATTCTTTATCTGAAGCCAGTTTGCTATGTTAGGAATATGACAGCAGATTTTTCTGACTATTCTTATCAAAACCTAAAAAGGGAAGACAGGAGGAGGTGACTTTAGCAAATAGTAACTGGGGAAGATCAAGGACGGAGAGGGAAATAGTGGTGCAGCAGAACATTATCAAAAGCAGGATTAGGGGCCGAAAGAGCTGATGGAGAATAGTTTCAGGAATGATGGCAGTTGATTTGTGAGTAGCATGCAGGACAGAACTGATGAAAGAGGAAGCAAAGCAGACTGGCTGTTAATGCGTTGGATGCATGTGAAAGCGAGTACAATATATAGGGAAAGAAATTTATTTGCACGGCATAACAATGAGGAAAACCGTGTAGGTAGTGATCCTTGGTGCTGATTGCCCACAGGGAATCAATGCATGCCTGCTATCAGCTATGTTATATGAACAGATTTCTCCTCTAGACTTGTCTAATTAGGTTGAATGTACTTGAAAGCAGCTGATATTGTTTGGTAAGTGGGAAGGGATGTGGAATTGAATTGGTGAATGGGCAAAAGAAGAAATGGGGTATCTTGAACTTGAGACTCTCTCAGGAGAAAGACAAAGTTGCGTTGAGGCAAGAGAAGAGGATTGATGGATGAAGGAATCCATGAAAGATATTTAAAGCTAAGACAGATAGAATGTTAATCAGTGAGGGAATCTTGGGTAATAGAGAAAAGGCAGGAATATAGTATTGAAGATTATCAGATCAGCCATGATCACATTGAATAGTGGGCTGAGTGGTCTACTTCTTACTAATTACTTCTTATGGCCTTAACTTTGGAAGTAGACAATCATGTGAAGCTATAAACAATAATCAACGGTGGTATGTTGCATAAATATCAAACATTCATACTTTTCTTACTTGTGGTTTGGACCTTTTTTTTAATGTAAAAAGCAAAATACAAATACAAGATGCTGTTGCCTTAACATTGGGCTTTGGGTCCAGTGGAGAATGAAATCCAGGAAAATACAGGAGCTTTAGGAGGTTGGGTCCAACAGTATTTCACCCCAGTTTGTTTGACCCAGACTGTGTAACGCCGTTGCGAGAAGTGGATTATCAACTTCCAATATGTTCATCGGTCAATGATAACGTATTAACTCGGGCTTTGCAGTTTAACCTTTGACTGTAAGGCTTCTGTGTTATCTGCACTTTGGAACTCTTATCTGTCAGATCAACATGGGTGTCACTTCTCCTGTGTTTCATTGGACATCAAATGAGGAACTAGATGACTACAGCAACAGCAGCAGAAGGATTTCAATCCACAACTGAAGTAGAACTTGCACCAGAAAAACCCTTATTACTCATAAACTTACATTTGCTTAGGGGAGAGATGTCTAGAGAAAAGTACAGCTTGCAGAAGGCGATACTGGTACACGTTGCCTTCAAGCAGAAGTTGAACTTTCTTGGCATGTCAAAACACCAATGTCTGAGGAAGCGCAGGGTGTCCACCAGATGGTGATGGTCCAGAGATATTTGCAAGATCTCAAGAGTTTATAAAACACAAATGCATGATCAATTGCTTTCTTGCCTTGCCAATCTGTTATGCCAACTTCACCTCTAATAACACTAGTGAAAAAGTGTGCATGTTTAAGTTTGAGGCTCTGCTTGGCTTGTCATAGACACAAAGCACCATTTGCACACTTTGTACCTGAGGTACCCATAAAACCGTCAGAGTGTCTGTCAGTTCTGAGAGTTTACATTTCAGCAATGCGCAGGTTGTGTGCAACTACATAATCCTTGAAAATGTGTGCAGGATGCCCAGACAGCATGCAATATGCTTTCACCCTGCTGCCCATCCTTCCGAAAAACCTCTCACCTGGAAGCAGGGATATTGTGTGGTTTCTCACAGGTTAATTGATTAATTGATTTATTGTCCCTTGTACCGAAGTTTTGTTTACGAGCAGTACAGGCAGATCGTAGTAAGCAAGGATGTACAGATCAAAAAGACTTAGAGGCATACAGGTTACATTGCACAGGGATGCGCTAGGTGAGATGAACATTAGCAAGATCAGCATTATTTGAGGTTAGAGAGTCCATTCGTCAGTCTAATAATGGCTGTGAAGAAGCTGTTCCTGAACCTCGTGCATGAGTTCAGGCTTCTATATCTTCTGCCTGATGGACGAGGTTGTTGGAGATCGTTACCGGAGTCCAATGGGTCTTTGATGATATTGGCAGCCTTTCCGCGGCAGCGAGCCATGTAAATGGAGTCCGTGGATGGAAGGTTGGCTTCCGTGATGGTTTGGGCTATGCACACCTCCATCTGTAGTTTCTTACAGTTCTGGGCAGAGCAGTTGCTATACTAGGCCGTTATGCACCCAGACAGTATGCTTTCAATTGTGCATCTGTAGAAGCTGGTGAAAGTCCTCATGGACATGCCAAATTTCCTGAGCCGCCTGAGGAAGAAGTGGCGTTGTTGTGCCTTCTTGACCATTGCACCTATGTGGGAATTTGAGGACAGATTGTTGGTTATCGTCACTTCGAGGTGAGTGCAGCTGATATCACCTTTCAGGAACCTGAGGAAAGATGTCCAGGAATGATACAGTGAAAGCCATGTAATTACCAGATGTCCCATTGAAAAAGTCATCAGCACACTGTTTCTCAGATGTAGTTCTATTTGAATGTGCACTTCAGTGCATACCAGGTAGGGCGTCCAGAATGGTTGTGATACGCTGTATTTTGCATAACAGTGAGATTTGCACCTGCAGGACAGGCAAGACACAGCAGGGAGAGTATCCTTCACAAATTCCAGGGAGCAGAGGAGAACAGAAAGTGATGTAAGCAATGTACTGCCAGAGATTAACTTGGATACCAATCGTCCCACCCAACTGACCACCAGTTGCAAAGGTCACTTGTTAATTCCCACCTTCCAAAAGTGCACTGAACACAATGAAGCATCATTTTCGTAAGTCCTCATCACTCACACCTTCACTACGTGTCTTCTCACTCACCATCAAAACTGAAAAAGCTACTTGTGAGCCAGAAAGCAAGAATTGGAAAGCATTAATTGGTAATTAAGCATTTCATTTAAGTGACTTTAACATAAAAACTTAATCTAACATTGTTAAACACGCAAGTATTGCAAATCTTTGCTCCTCCTTTGCCTAGTACTTCTCTGTAATTCAATGCCTGTGACTTTAGCAGTTAGAGGCAGGCCACATATATCCCTGTTGCTGATCTTAACTGAAGTCCCCTGGGGTTTGAAAGTGCTCAAGGGCCCTGCTAAAAGCTCCCAACCATCCACCTGCACCTGTTTGGGTGAAACTCCACTATATGGACACAAAACAGCACATGTAACAGTGACATTCGTGGGCTATGGAGCATGGAGAACCACTTTGAGTTAAAACACCATTTTCATGTCCCCTTTCACTATAATCCCTGTCATGGTCCAGTTCAACTTTCCTGCTTTGCTTTTCTATGGATCAGTAGGGTGATGAATGGCCAAGGCTAAGGTTGTTCAAATATGAGCAATTATAAAAGCTGACAGTATCCTTGGCTTTATTAATGTGGGCATAAAGTACAAGAGCAAGGAGATGATGTTGAACTTGTATAAGTCACTTGGTAGACCTCAGCTGGAGTATTGTACATGGTTCCGGGTGCCACGTTACAGAAGGAATGCGAGTGTATTGGAGCGAGTGCAGAAGGGATTTCCAGGAATAGTTCCAGGACTGAAAAATTTCAGTCATGAGAATCAATTGAAGTTGGGACTGTTTCCTTTGGAGAGAAGGAGGCTAGGAGGAGATCTGATAGAGATTTTCAATATCCTAAGCAGGCTGGACAGAATAGATTAGAAGAAGCTGCTAACACTTACAAAAGGATCAAGACCCAGAAGGGATGGATTTAAAGTAATTTGCAACAGGGGTAAATGTGATGCAAGAAAAAATGTTTTACATGGTGAGTAGTTCAGGTATGGAATGTGGAAGTGTGGCAGAAGCAGATTCAATTGAGGAACACAAGATGGATAGAAATATGGTGCAAGGATATGGGGGAAATAAAACAAATAATTGCAGCGACTAATTCTCTTTTGAAAAGTTGGTGCAGATGCAATGGGTCAAATAGCCTCCTTCTGCACCATATTACACTGCGATTCTGTGAAATTTCATATGCTGTAGACATCACATCAGCATGAGGGCATGTTAAATGCCATATGGTTATCTGATATTTGATTCTGTCAGCAGATAGTTGGAACACTTTAGTCATACCAAAGGCCCTCTGATTCTCAGTGCTATCTCATCTGCATTTGTCAATTATGAGATAGTTAGTGGGCTTGGTAATTTGTGCTGTTCTATTTTTGCAAATAGGAAAACAAAAAATGTAAACTCTACTTTCCTCTCAACAGATGCTGCCAGACCTGCTGCATTACTTCTTCATTCTCTGTATTTATTTCAGGTTTCCAGCATCTACAGTATTTTGCTTTTATTAAAAGAGAATTCGTTGAACGGATGTATAGATGTTAATAGTGACTTTGAAGGAGAGACGTGATATTGTACAAAGGCGAAAGGACAAGGGAAGGGTGACAGGCTGTGCTAAAACAAATAATAAAATGCTTTTCAAACATATTAATCATAAAAGTTTGTCGAAGGATAAGAGTAGGGCCAATAAGGAACGAGCAGGGTAAGCTGCTCACTGAAGCAAAAGTATGGTGGAAGTATTAAATAAGTGCTTTGCTTTTGTCTTTATCAGATTATGAAAGGAGAGAATGCCTAGTTGAAAACGTGAGTGTTGAGCAACTAAGCAGTATAACGATGGATAAAGAAGAGGTGCTAGAAATGCTGGCAGCAATCCAGGTGGAAATATTACTAGGCTCAAATGGGATGCATGCTGTATGACTGAGAAATGTAATAGAACAAATTGTAGAGCTGCCAGCAGAAATTTTCTGGGCTTCTTTGAACACAAGATTAATTCCAGGACATTGGAGGATTGCAAATGTGGCACTATTGTTTAAGAAAGGGGCAAAGGATAACTCAGGAAAAAAACAGACCTGTCGGTTTGACATCAAAAGTGTGAAAACTGTTGGGGGCCATAAAACAGGATAAGATAAATATGCACTCAGGGAAAACAAACAGTTAATACTAGACAGTCAATGTGGCTTTGTCAAGGGCAGATCATATCTGACAAATTTGACTGAGTTCTTTGAGGTGATACAGACAGTTAATGAGGGCAGTGCTGTGGATGCTGTATATTTGAACTTCCATAAAGCATTTGATATGGAGCCACATGGAAGGTTGATTAGCAAATTAGAAAAGTTTGGAATTAATGGGTCCTTGGCAGCATGGATTAGCAGTTGGCTAAAAGATAGGAAATGGAGGGTAGGTATAAGATGGTAATTTCTCAGATTGGAGATGAGTTGAATATGTTGCTTTCAAGGGATTCGTGTTGGGACCCTTGCTTTTTCTGATTTTATATAAATGATTTGGAGATTGGTGTTGAGAGAAAAATCTCTAAATTTTCAGATAGCACTAATTTTGGGAGAATAGTGAATTGTGCGGATGGTACTGAGCAACTTCACAGGGACTTTGACAAGTTGGTCAAATGGGCAGACACCTGGCAGCTGAATTTCAATGCAGAGAAATGTGAGGGAATACAATGTGGTAGACGACTCATGGAGAGACAATACAGTCTCAATGGTGCAACTTTCAGGGAGTATAGGAGCAGAGGGACCTCTGGATTCAAGTACGTAATTCTTTTAAGGTGGCCAAGCAAGTTGAAACAGTAGGTAAGAACACTTACAGGATTCTTGGGTTCATAAATAGAGGCATAGAATATAAAAGCAAGGAAGTGAGGCTACACCTCTACAAATCATAGAGTCCTACAGCACAGAAACGAGCTCTTCAGCCCAAACAGGTCCATGCTGACCAAAATATCCATCTATGTTAACCCCATTTACCTGCACTTGAAATATTTCCTTCTAAGTCTTTCCTATCCATGTATTCATCCAAATGCCCTTTAAATGTTGTCAATGTACTTGTTTCAACCACTTCCACTCATTCCATATGCATACCACCCTCTATATAAATAAGTTTCCCCTCCGATTCCGATGTATTCTTTCCTTACCGTAAACTGATGCCCTCTAGTCCTCGATTCCGCAAACCTGAGAAAAAGACTGAGTGCATTCACCCTATCCATGTCTCATGATTTTTTTTACACTATTTATGATTTATAAGGCCCCCCCACCGCCTCAATCTCCAATGTTCTTTTTAAAAAACAAAAGTCCTAGCTTGTCCAACCACTCCCTATAATTCAGTCCCTTGAGTCCTGGCAACATCCTTGTAAATCTCCTTTGCACTCTTTCCAGTTTAATAACATCCTTCCTATAGTAAGGTGACCCAAAATTGAACACAATACTCTGAGTGCAGCCTCACCGACGTCCTGTACATCTGCAAAGTAACTTCCCAACTTCTACACTCAATGCCCTGACTGATGAAGGCCAGTGTGTCAAAAGCCTTCTTCATACCCTGTCTACCTGTGACTCCACTTTCAGAGAACCGTGCAACTGAACTTCAAGGCCCTCTGTTCCATGACACTCCTTAAGACCCTCCCATTCATCATGAAACTCCTACCTTGACTTTCCAAAATGCAACACTTCACACTTATCTATGTTAAACTCCATTTGCCATTTCTCAGCCCACTTCTCCAGTTGATCAAGATCCTGCTGCAATTCCCCACTGTCCGCAATACCGCCTATTTTAGTGTCATCTGCAAAGTTACTAATCATGCCTTGTATATTCTCATCCAATTCATTGATGCAGATAACAAACGGCAATGAGCCAAGCACCGATCCCTGAGGCACACCACTCATCACAGACCTCCAGTCCAACAAGCATCCTTCCACAATTAATCTCTACTTTCTACCATCAAGCCAATTGTGTATCCACTTTACCAGCTCTCCCTGGATTCTATGAGATCTA
Organism: Ginglymostoma cirratum; assembly: GCA_024137785.1. Classification (NCBI taxonomy): domain Eukaryota; kingdom Metazoa; phylum Chordata; class Chondrichthyes; order Orectolobiformes; family Ginglymostomatidae; genus Ginglymostoma; species Ginglymostoma cirratum. Next base: position 55,022,516 of record JAHRHZ010000133.1, on the reverse strand, counting down.
ACCTTCCAGAGCAGCCTACCATGTGGAACCTTATCAAAGGCTTCGCTGAAATCCATATAGACTATGTCTATGACCCTGCCTTTATCAACTTTCCTGGTCACTTCGTCAAAGAACTCTAACAGATTTGTGAGGCAAGGTCTCCCACGCATGAATCATTGGTCATACCACACTTGAAGTGTTGTGTTCTGAACCTTCTTTACGAAAGGATGTTAAAGCCCTGGAGAGAGCACAAAGGAGATTTACTAATTTGATAGCAAGAATGAGGAGAGATTAGAGAAATTGAGCTTGTTCTCCCTGGAGTAGAGGAGATTAAGAGGTGACCCTATTGAGGTCTTCAAAATTATGAACAATATTGACAAGGTAAAGAAGCATATGTCACTAATCATGGGCCACAATTTCAAGATTGTCAGTAAGAGAGCTAGGAATATGATGTGGAGAAGCATCCTTACTCATAGTTAAGATTTGAAAAGCACTGCCTAGGAGAGTGATTAAGGTGGATTCAAAGGGGTTTTTTTTCAAAAGAGAGCTGGATATATATTTGAAAGTGATGAGTTTAGAGGACTAAGGAGATAGGGCTAGACAAGTTGGTTAGCTCTATCAGGAGCTGGTACAGACAAAATGGGTCAAATCGCCTCCTGCTGTTTTGTGAGATTCTATGATGTTAATGATGATGGATAGAGGGGGTGTGAAGGAATGTGTAAAAACATCCCAATAATAGCTGTAAGTCGGGAGGTGGAAAGAAAAGAGGAACTTGGTGAAATTACAATTACTAGGGAAGTGGTACCGAGCAGAGTGGTGGAGCTGTGAGCTGAGAAATCCATGGGTACTGATGATCTTCATTCGAGATTCTTAAAGAGGTGACTAATGAAACAGTATAAGCAGTGGTTTAATGCTTATGAGGTAGTTTGGGCAATTCACTAGATTCTAAGAAGGTTTCATCAAAAGTGAAATTAACAATATAATCTCTCTATTCAAGAAGTGAAAGAAGCAGAAATCCAGAGAATGTACGCCACCTAGCTTGATGTCCATTGTGGAAAAGGTTATTTATCAATCAATAAGGAGGTTATAGAACTTAGAACAGTACAACACAAGAATAGCTCCTTTGGCCCACCATGTCTGTGCCAATCATGACGCCATTCCAAACTAATACCATTTGCTTGTATATAATCCATATCCCTGTATTCCCTGCTTATCCATGTGTCTTTCTAAATGCCTCTTAAATGTTGCTATGTATCTGCTTGTACCATCTCCTCTAGCAGTGCATTCCAGGCACCTACCACTGTCTGTGGTTTTAAAAAAAAAACCTGCATCGCACATCTTTTAAACTGCACCCCCCACCCCCAATTTGTGGCCCCTACTTTTGACATTTCCGCTCAGACTCCGACTATCCAGAGAACTTAATAAAACTCAAGGCAATTGTGAAGAGGCAGCATAGTTTTGTGAAAGAGAATCATATTTAACCAATTGTTTGGAGTTCTTTTGAAGGAATAATATATTGTGGATAAAGGGGAGCCTGTTGACATACCATATTCGGATTTTGGGAAGGCATTTGGCAACATGCCATGCAAAGATTTATATGTAATGTAGGAGCTCATGGTTTAGGAAATTACGTACTAACATGGATACAAGATTGGCTGGATGGCAGAAAATGGAGACTATGCATAATATGTCCATTTTTTTGAATGACAGTTTGAGATTAGTGGTGCCTACATGGTCTTGGCCCTTTACAGTTTATGTTAATGATTTCAATGAGGGGAGTGAAGGCACTATAGTTAAATTTGTGGATGAGATAGATTTAGTCAGGAAAATATGTGCGAAAAGTATATAAGGTGTGCCCATGTTTCTGGAGGTAGTATATGGAAAGAGGATTGGCTATCTAATAGAAGATAGAAATTTGGGATAAGGCAGGCATTTTCAGGAAGGCAACCTGTGACACAAGGGCAGTGCTGGGCCATAATTATTACTTTGATCAGGAAAGTGAATATATTCCAACCAAGTTTGCAGATAACGCAAAACCGGGAGGAAGGGACGTGGTGAGGATGTCAGAGTGTTTGCAGGGTTTAGCAAGTGAACAAAGACATGGCAGATGGAATATAATGTAGAAAAATGTGCAATTATGTACTTTGGTAGGGAGAATAGAGGAGCTGAATATTATATGAATGGAGAAAAACCACAGAAAGCCAAAGAACAGAGATTTGGGAGTCCACACCCATAAATACAAAAAGCTAGCATCCAATTTCATCAGGTAATAGGGAAGGCAAATGAAAGTTGTTTACTTCAAAGGGAATGGAGTATTAAAGTAGGGAGGCTTTGTTAAAATGACACAAGACACGAGTCACGCCACAGATGGAATCCGGAGACAGTTTTGGGCCTCTTTTCTAAGGAAACACATAATTGCAATTCCATTTTGGAGAAGTTTCACTGGGTTTGTAGTGATTGTAACAAGTTCAGCCAAGTGGACCTCATGGAATATTTCCCTGATTGGGACTGTTAAACTGGTGCAATCAGGGAGCACTGGCTGACAGATATAAATAGGAGGTCAGAGGCTCTTGTCACAGAGAGCTGGATCAGTGTCAAGGACTCTCTGTGTAAATAAAGGGTGACTTGGTGAATGGATACCAGCTGCTGTAGTTATTTCAGACTAACGCTAGGTTTGGAGGTATTGTCTTATGTGAAGAGATCGAACAGGTTGGGCCTGTATTTATTGTAATCTAGAAGAATGAGAAGTGATGTAATCTCAGAATAGGGGTTGTAAATTTAAGATAGGATTGAGTAGGAACTTCTTCTCTGAAGGTAGTGAATCTGTGGAATTCTTTACTGAGAGACTGTCAAGGCTGGTCATTAAGTATATTCAGGACTGAGGTAGACAGATTTTTAATCAATGAGGGAATCAAGAGTTATAGAGAAAAGCTGGGAAAGTGGGATTAGGAATTATTCGATCAACTATGATCTTCTAGAATGGCAGAGCAGACTCAATTAGGTGAATAGCGTATCTCTGTTCCTTCTGTCTTCAGTCTTATTGTCTGATAAGTTTGCAGATGGATATAGATTGAGTGAAAATGAAAATGTTCTGGCAGATGAAGTATATAACATGAGGAAAGTATAAAATAGTTAACTTAAACAGAGTAGTACTTGAATAAAGAAAAACTGCAGAACTCTAGTGCATGAGTTAGTATGCAGGTATGGTGAACGGTGGCTCAGTGGTTAGCACTGCTGCCTCAGTGCCAGGGACCTGGGTTTGATTCCAGCCTTGGGTGACTGTCTGTGTGAAATTTATACATTCTCCCCATGTTTGTATGGGTTTCCTCCATGTGCTGCAGTTCCCTTACACAGTCCAAAGATGTGCAGGTTAGGTCGGTTAGCCATAGTTAAAACCCCATAGAGGATTATGGAGGTGTGTCGGGGAGTGTGGGACTGGCTGTTTAAAGGGTAGGTGCAGACTCTTTTTCTGCAATGTAGACATTTTATGATTCTTGGTACAGCAAGTAATAAAAAAGGCAATTAGAATATTGTCCTTTGTTACAAGAGAAATTGAACTTAGATGTAAGGATGTTTGGGTTCTGTTATACAGAGCATTGGTGAGACCACATCTCTCAGAATGCATACATTTTAGTTGTCTCACTTGGGAAGGATGTAAATGAATTGGAAGTAGTCCAGAGGAGGTTTGCTGGTTATTATCTAGAATGTATGGGTTATCTTCTCTTGCATAGTCTGGGCTTGTTTTCGCTGGAGGTTAGCAGAATAAGAAGTGTCTTGATTGAATTATGAAAGGTCTGAATGGCCTTGATGAGGTATAAAAATGATATTTCCTCTTGTGGCTGAGTCCACAATAGGGGTTATCCCATTTAAGACAAAGATGAAGAGATTGTTTTATCAGGGGGTTGTGCAATTCTTGAATACTCTGACTCAACATGGTGGAGGCATAGTCATTAAATATTTGTAAGGTGGGATTAGATAGATTCTTGTATAAAAAGGAAATCAAAACCTGTTGGGATAGATGAAATTGAAACTTAGCATTCACTCCCTCCACCACCGACGCTCAGTAGCTGACGTGTGCACTGACTACAAGGTGCCCTGCAGAAATTCACCAAAGATCCTCAGACAGCATCTTCCAAACCCACGACCACTTCCATCTGGAAGGACAAGGCAGCAGATATATGGGAACACCACCACCTCCAAGATTCCTTCCAAGTCACTCACCATCCTGACTTGGAAATATATCGTTGTTCCTTCACTGTTGCTGGGTCAAAATCCTGGAATTCCCTCCCTAATAGCATTGTGGGTCAACCCACAGCAGGAGGACTGTAGTGGTTCAAGAAGGCAGCTCACCACCACCTTATCAAGGGCAACTAGGGATGGGCAAGAAATGCTGGCCAGCCAGCAATGCCCACATCTCACAAAAATGAATAGAAAAAAAAACTCACAGATCATCCATTATCTATTCAGCCATTATCCTATTAAATAGCAGTGCAGACTCGAAGGGCCAGATGACTTCTTTCTATTTCTAGTTCCTATGTTTATCCATAGCAATTTCTCTATGGCCAAATCAAGGCTGTGGCCCCTCAACACTGTACATCTCAATCTTGACACCCCTCAGTTTCCTCCACTCCAAGGAAAACAACCCCAGTCTGTTAATCTCTCTTTGTAATTAAAACTTGCCAGCTGAGGCTTCAGCATAGTGAATCTCTTCTACACCTCTCCAGTGCAGTCACATTCCTCCAATTAATCTGGATTCCAGAACTGCACATAATACACTAGCTGTGGCCTTACCAATCTTTTATATAGTTCTAGCATAACTTCTCTGTTCTTAAACTCAATGCCTCAACTAATAAAGGCAGTTATCCCAAATGGCTCCTTAATTACTTGTCCTGCTATCTTAAGGGACTAATGGACGTTAACACCAAAGGTCCCTCTGATCCTCAGTGCTTCCCAGGATCTTACCATTGATCATGTATTCCTTTCCCTTGTTTGTCCTGCCCAAGTGCATCACCTCACACCTATCCAGATTGAATTCCATATGTCACTGATCAGATCATCTATAACTTCTTGGAACCCAAGGCTGTCCTCCCCACTATTTATTATCTCACCAAATTTTGTATTACCCAAGAACTTACTAATCAACTCTCCTACATTCAAATCAAAATCATTTATCTATTCCATAAACAGCAAGGGCCCCAACAATGATTCTTGCAGAAACTCATTGCTCACAAAAACACCTGCTGGACCATCACCCTCCAGTTCCTGCCAGCCTGCCAATTCTGGATCCCATTGGCTGTGTTTCTAAGTGTTTTTTAAGCGTCTTCAAGCATCATTCAATGCAACAGTATCTGATCTAAGCTGGTGCATTTGACTGTTGCTGGAGCTCAGGTGAAAGAATTATGACTCTCCATTTATGGTACTGTGCAATTATTTGCAAAGCCAAGGTTCTTTGTGAGACAGTGGCAGCCTTGAGGATTATTGCCTTCTTTTGGTTCTTTTATCTTTTCTGTTGACTAAGTCAAAAATGATTGAGCAGCTGATTCCTCAGTTAGTGATCATGTTCAGCTCTTCCATTATTGGCATCTCTGGTGGTCAGCGTTCCCTTAAAAATGAATAAAGTAGCACGGTAGGACCATGGGTTGTGTGGAATGGTGAAACCAGTATAAGCAATAGTGCAGTCATAATTACGTGCTATTTTATGGTGATTTCTGAATCCCTAAGGGCTGCAGTCATAAGGACGTATTGAGTAAAATCTGGAGAGGAGGTAAGCCATATTGGGTGAGAACTGGAGTATACAGGGAAAGATGGTACACATGCATAAGGGAAATTGTCTGTACAAAAAATAATTCCAGTTTTGACAAAAAAGAAGGAGATAATGTATGTGAATTTATTTTTGCATGCATCTCTCAGTCACAGTGTTAAGTTGCCTACAAAAATTTCATCTCCCAACCATTCTATGTATTGCCTCTCAGATTAATAAATTTGTATTGAAGCTCATGATCTAAAAGTGAACTTTTTAAAAAAAATACTGTCTGTATTGATATATATATCCTGATTGTGTGATTACTTTTGTATAGCCAAAAATATTTTACATGGTTATTTGGTCCTTCCTGCAATGGTGTATATTTTTAGAATTATTAATATCTCCTATCATTTTATATCTGTACAGATTTTTAATAATAATACTTGTAATCTAGTTAGTTTTTTTTTTAATGTTCTTTATCTTTACTAGGCCTCTCAGTGAGGAGCGTGTGCTGGCAAGGGGATCATATTTTGGTTGGTACGCAAGACAGTGAAATCTTTGAAATTGTGGTACATGAACGCAACAAGCCTTTCCTAATTATGCAAGGACACTGTGAAGGAGAACTCTGGGCCTTAGCAGTTCATCCAACAAAGCCTTTAGCAGTAACCGGAAGTGATGATCGATCTGTTCGGTTTGTATAATTAATTGTGATAATTATCCCATGACTATTAGATGGTATGATGATACATTATAATTTCAGTATGTTTTTGTACTTCCATTCAAGCAACTCCCTTTTAACAAATTTACAAGCACAACTTATTCCCTCAACAGAATGGTGTAAGGACTAACATAGCAGGTATATTCAGCTTCCACATTTTCCATATTGTCCTGGAAGTTTTCAGCTAAAGCAATTAATATTGTCTATTTGTGCTTTATTCAGACCTCTTCTCTTTCAGATAACAGTCAAATTCAGCATGTTTAAACTTTGCAGAACATTGATCAACATTTATACCATCAATAGAGTAAAATCAAATTAATGTGAGACCAAGCTCTTCAGTCCACTGGTCAGTCTGCAACTTGAATACTTGTATACGTCTAGTCACCAGGACACAATGAACACATTCAAGTTGTGGTAGAAGTACAGAGAAGGTTGATCCCTAGTGTCCTGGGAGGTGCTCTTGTAGAGGTATATATGATAGTTAAGAGAATGGACCAACTTGCTCTCTTCAAAAACTTTGTTTTCAATATCACACCAAATTCCATTCTCCCATCATGTTTGTTCAACCTACACTGTGTCTCAGTCCAAATGCCTCTAATGTTAGTCCCTTCATAGCCTCAAATCTTTTATCTCTAGTCTTCTCCAGCTGTACAACCTTCTGAAAAGTTTACATTGCTTCAACTCCATCAGCTTTTTGAATCACCTGCCCTCTTCACCCTGTCATTTACTGGCATTCCTTCAGTTGTTGAAACCTTGCATTCTGAATTTCTCTTCTTAAGCTCCTGTTTCCCTTAACATCTGTCACTTTGAAAAATCTTTCAGTCAACTTTCTAAATAGTCTCTCTTTTGGCTCAGTGTCAATTTTTATCTAGCTGTACTTCTTTGAAGTGTCTGGAACATTGTTCTTCATTAAAGGTATGATGCAGGTACATATCGAAGGTAAATTTAACACCTTATTTGAAATTGTGAGACGAGGACAGTGGGTCATGGTTTCAAGTGAGTAAAATTTAGGACTGATATTCGGAAATTATTCTGTACATCAGCAAAGGTGGAAATCCTGGAATGATTTCTGAACAGAAAAAAACTAGAACTTTAGGTACTTGAATAGATAAATGAAGATTTGCTTACAAGCTTTCCTCCTGAACTCCTGTCTGCTTTTCTGGGAGTACTTTCAGCATTTGGGCTTCAACATTCAAGAAGACCCATGACAATATTCTTGGGCAAACTAGGAATGGACAATAAAGTTGCCATTCATGCCCATATCCTGAGAATTTTTCTTTAATATTTGCAAAAGGAGTTTAAAATTTTCTTAAAACATTTTGCTCCATCTAAATGGCACTTTGCGTTCTAGACATGCTGGTTCCAGTAGCCCTTGTAAGATCACATCTTCTGTATTGTCCAACACTGTCAATATATGGCTAAATTATATTTCTGATACAATCAGATTAGACTATACATGTTGTAGTTCATTATATGATTCTGCTACTCATTATGATGTTGTGTATATACATCTGCTTTAACTATTTCATTCATTTGTGGGACATGTGTTGTTGTTGGCTGGCCACCATTTATTGCCCCTCCCTGATTGCCCTTGAGAAGGTGGCGAGTTGCCTTTTTGAACCACTGCAGTCCACATGCTGTAGGTTGATCCACAGTGCCCTTAGGGAGGGAATTTCAGGATTTTGATCCAGCAACAGTGAAGGATTGGTGACATACCTCCAAGTCAGGATGTTGAGTGGCTATGAGGGGAATGTGAAGGTGGTGGTGTTCCTATATGTCTGCTGTCATTTTCCTTCTTTTTGGAAATGGTTGTGGCTTTGGAATGTGCTGTCTAAGGATCTTTGATGAATTTGCACGGTGCATCTTATAGATAGTACACACTGCTGCCACTGAGGTTCGGTGGTGGAAAGAGTGGATGCTTGTGGATATATTGTCAATCAAGTGGGCTGCTTTGCCCTTGATGGCGTCGAGCTTCTTGAGTGTTGTTGGAGATACACCCATCCAGGCAAATGGGGAGTATTCCATCACACTCCTGACTTGTGCCTTGTAGATGGTGGTCAAGCTTTGAGGGGTCTGGAGATGAGTTGCTCTCTACGATATTCCTAATCTCTGACCTGCTCTTGTAGCCACAATGTTTATCTGATGAGTTCAGTTGAGTTTCTGGTCAACAGTAACCCCAAGGATATTGTTACTGTTAATTCAGTAGTGGTGACGCTATTAAGTGTGAAGGGTGGTAGTTGTTTGTCTCTTGGTGATGGCCGTAACCTGGCAATTGCGTGGCATGAATGTTACTCGCCACTTGTTAGCCCCATGCCTGATAATTGTCCAGATCTTGTTGCATTTGAACATGGACTGCTTCAGTATCTAAGTAGTTATGAATAGTGCTGAACATTCCGCAATCATCAGCAAACATTCCCACTTCTGACCATATGATGGAGGGAAGGTTATTGATGATGTAGCTGAAGATTCTTGGGCCTAGATGTACTGGAGCTGTGAATAACCATAATCATCTCCCAATGTGCCAGGTATGACGCCAACCAGCGGAGAGTTTTCCCCAATAGCTGCTGATTTCAGTTTTGTCAGGGTTCCTTGATGCCATACTCGGTCAAATGTGGCCTTGATGTCAAGGGCTGTCACTCTCACCTCACTTCTGGAATTAAGTTCTTTTATCCCTGTTTGAACCAAGGCTGTAATGAGGTCAGCATCTGAGTGGCCCTGGTGGAACCTCAACTGGGTGTCACTGGGCAGGTTATTGCTGAGCAGCTGCTGCTTGATAGCACCATTGACATCTTCCGTCACTTTACTGGTGATCGAGAATAGACTGATGGAGCAGTAATTGGCTGTGTTCCATTTGTCTTGCATTTTGTGTACAAGACACACCTGGGCAATTTTTCACATTGTCAGGTTGTAACTGTACTAGAAGACCTTAGCCAGGGGTGCAACAAGTTCTGGAGCACAAGTCTTCAGAAGTATTGCTTGAATGTTATCAGGACCCATTGCCTTCTCAATATCCACTGTCTGCATCTGTTTTTTTCATGTGGAGTGAATTGATTTGGCTGAAGACTTCGTAATGCCATGTACCATTGGAAGAGGCCAAAATCGATCATTTACTTGGCACTTCTGGCTGAAGATTGCTGTGAATGTTTCAGCCTTATCTTTTGCACTGATGTGCTGGCTCTTCCATCATTGACGATGGGGATATTTGTGAAGCCCCTACTGCAGTGAGTTGTTTAATTGTCTGCTACGACTCATGACTGATGTGGTAGGACTGCAAAGCTCAGACCTGACCCATTAATTGTGGGCTTGCTTAGTTCTGTCTATCAATTGCTGCATATGCTGTTTGGAAGTCCTGTTTGGTAGCTTCTCCAAGTTGACACCACCTTTTCAGATTTGCCTGGTGTTGCTCCTGGCAAGCCCTCCTGTACACTCCATGGGACCAGGGTTGATCCCTTGGCTTTGATGGTAGTGGTTGTGTGGGGGATATGGTGGGCCATGAAATTACAGATTGTGTTGGAGTACAATTCTGCTGCTGTTGATAGCCCACAGTGCCTTTATAGATACACAGTCTTGAGTTTCTAGATCTGCTTGAAGTCTGTCCCATTTAGCACCATATCATACAACACAACGGAAGATATTCTTAACTTGAAGTCAGGATTTCATCTCCGCAAGGACTGTGCGGTGGCCACTCTTACGGATGTTGCCAAGCACAGATGCATCTGTAGCTGGCAGATTGAGGATGAAATCAAGTATAGTTTCCCCTCCTGTTGATTTCCTTACCACCTACCACAGACCCTGTCTCACAGCTATTTCTTTTAAGACCCAACCAGGTCCATTAGTAGTACTGCTGCAGAGCCACTGTTGATGGTGGACATTGTAATCCCCCACCCAGAGTATATTTTGCACCCATGCCGCCCCCAGTCATTCCCCCAATTGCTGCTCAACATGGAGGAGTATTGATTCACAGGCTGAGGGAGGACGGCACCTGGTAATCAGCTGGAGGTTTCCTTGCCTGCATTTAACCTGAAGCCGTGAGACTTCACATCATCCAGATTTAATGTTGGAGACCCCAGGGCAACTACCTCCCGACTGCATACCACTGTGCCGCCACGTCTGCTGGGGTCTGTCCTGCAGTGGGATAAGACATCACCAAGGATGGTGATGGTGGTGACTGGGACATTATCTGTCAGGCATACTCAGGGAATCATACCTATGTCAGGCTGTTGCTTGATTAGTCTGTGAGACAGCGCTCTCGATTTTGGCACTAGCCACTAGATGTTAATAAGGAGAACTTTATAATGTCAACAGGGCTGTTTCTGCCATTGTCTTTTCTGCTGCCTATGTCAATGCCAGGTGGTCCATCTGGTTTCAATTCTTTGTTTGGACTACACAGTGGTTGATATAACAGAGTAGCTTGCCGGGCCACTTTAGAGAGCAGTTGAGAGTCAACCACATTGCTGTGGCTCTGGAGTTTCATGTAGGCCAGACCAGGTGAGGATGGCAGATTTCCTTCCCTGAAGAACATTATTGTGTGTTTGTTGGCAAAATAGTACGATAAAAAGAAGTCCTTCAGTGAGGAGTTTCAATAATGTGCAGCTTTGTAACATAACCTGAATAAAAGAAGCTACATTTTAAAAGCTATCTTTGATGTATCACATTTATATTGATGGAGCTAAACCTGGCACACTACTCTGCAGGAATACTTGGTAGTATCTTCTTTATGACATTTTCTCATTGCAGTCACATAAGCTACTTTCCTTTTTGTGTATTGATTTTATTGCTATTCTGAGCTACTTCTCGTTGTCATATCTTGGCATCTGCCTCAGTTGAAGTTCAGGTGATTATTTTTGCTGTTCAAATTCAGTTTTGAACTTTGGCTTCATGAAACTGAAATCTGAAATCTCATACACGTGAAACCGAAGCTAAAGACGGACGCGCAGAAACTTTCCAAAATCTATAAACTACCACCAACCATAAAATGTCGTAAGATTTGTGCTGTACTTTCATAATTTTTGATTACTGTCATTTTCTTTGGAATAATAGATTAGAATGAATTTTGAAATTGTGATGTATACCCTACAGGGAGTAGATAGCCATAAGTGGAGAAAGAAGACCTTTTTTATTTGGAAGCATTTACTTCATTTGTTCAGTTTGTATTAATCGGTGTGCGTTCTTAAATTATCATATTCCAAATGGAATAAATGTGTGAAAACATAAACATCTCAAACCCAACTCTTCTGTCTGACTTATTTTTTCCTTCTTCTTCCAACACTGTTAAATTTTCACAGCATGTATGCTTCAATTAGGAATGAATAGAGAATTAAAGTGAATAAATCTAATGAGATACAACTGACTATACTGATTAGTTACCAGCAGCCATTAAGTGGGAGGAAGGAAAGTGAGATTTACTGGAAGTATAAATAAGTTCTAGATGGACTTAATTCAGTTATCTTATTCTAATGTAACAATGTTCAAATTCTTGGGGGACAAATAGCTATTAGCTTGAAACATCACCTCAGTTCAATTTCATTATGGGTTGTGAATATAAATTATCTTTTGAGGACGATAGGAACTACTCAAACTAATTTAATTTTTTTGTGGACTAAAGATTCCAATACAAAATTTTCAGGATTAGTTTTGAAGATTAAGATATTTAGAACACTGAAGAGCATTTGTCACTGTTTTATCGTATAATATATTTATATTTTCAGAATATGGAGCCTTATTGATCATGCTCTGATTGCTCGATGCAATATGGAAGAAGCAATACGTTCTGTTGCTGTGAGTTCAGATGGTATTCATCTTGCTCTGGGTATGAAGGATGGTTCTTTTACTGTACTACGGATCAGGTAAGCATAAACAGGAGCCATCTGCTTTGTTTGGGTTTATCTTTAAAAGATTCATGAGCCTCTTGGAATAATGAATACTTTCTTCATTCTGACAGTAACAGAAGCTGTAACCACTTCACCGTTCCTAATCTAATGTGGATAAACATTGTGACATTGACAAAAGAAGTCACAGAAAACTTACCTTTCGTATAACTAGCTCAAGATGTCAATCAAGCAAAGTCAATAATTCCTTGCAGTTGTTAAATCCAGACCCCTACTGAGTTAATCCCTTTATGAGCCTGGGTTGTCAGCCAAGCTGCTATTAATGATGCTTAGTGTGTTTAACATTTTTTAAAATTGAATTGTAGGACGTTTATTTGTCCTGTGTGTATATATGCTGGGCAAATGGCCATTGCAAATGCCATGCATTGGCATAAAAGGGATGTGGGTGGCTGGGGGCGTGATTTACTTAGAAGTGACCCAGATGAGACATTTTACATGTAACTCTCAGAAGGTTCCCAATTGGAGATTGTGTTTCATGATTTCTCTGAGATCCATGAACCATTAGCCTTAGAGGATCCATAATTTTGACATGTGGTCGTTGTGATGTAGGCACATCCACAATGCTGTTAGCCGGGGGAATTTCACAAATTTGATCCAGTGATGGAATGGCTATTTCCAGATTGGGAGTGTGTGCAACTTGCGGGGGAACCTGCAGCTGGCAGTGATCCCACCTGCCTTCAGCTCTTATTCTAAAAAGTGGTGGAAGTCATGTGTTTGAAAGGTGCTGTAAAAGAAGACAAGTGGCTGGAGTGCATATTATTGATGGTGTACACTCTGCCTCTTTTGTGCCAGTGGTGGAGGGAGCAAATGTATAAAATGCTGAACTGGCTGTTGTTTTAGTGGACTACTTTGTTGTGGATTTTGTTAAACTAAAGTCACTTGAGTATTGTTGGAGATGAACTTCACCAGACAGGTGAAGACTTCTTTGTCACATTCTTGAGACTATGATCCCTGAATCTGGAACCCACTAGGGCAACAACCTCTATGTCTACTCTGTCAATCCCTCTCAGAATCTTTTATGTTTTAATAAGATCACAACTCATTATTTTATTCCCAAGAGAATGTGGGCCCAATGTACTCAATCATTCCCAAGATGACTCCCTTATCCCAGGAATCAATCCAAGGAAGCCTTTTTGTGCCATCTTCAAACCAAGGATATTCTTCCTTTGACATGGATACCAAAACTGTGCACAATACTCAAAGTTGGTCCCATTTGTGCAATTATAGCAAGAACTCAGAACTGTTCTGAAGAAGTGTCATATCAGTTTCAACTTTAACTTTGTTCCTCTCTCAACAAATGCTGCTAAACTTGCTGAATTTCTTCAGCACTTCCAATCTCTCAAATATGTTCAGGGGAGCTTTCCTAGGCAACACAATCTTGGTCCAACTTTGATCTAGGGCTGGAGAATGAGATGGGCCAAATAGACCAAGTTTCTTTCAGGAAACATGGTTAAGAACATTGTTATGTCATGCGGTGTAGATTATAGTGATAAACAGCAAGGAACAATCTAAAGCCAAACTTCAGAACTGGAGGAGGAAATGTAAATGAAATGAGAGGATCTAGCCCAGATAAAATTGAACCAAAGACTGACCATAACATCTATAACAGGCCAACGAATGATCGTTAAGCAACAGATTTGAAATGTACTTACCCTGTTAGAAGAAGGATGGGGAGCAAAAGCCATGGCTGCTTGGATGACAAAAGAGGAAGAGGATATCATGAAATGATGGCATATGATGAATTTTGAGAGAATTGATCAAGTGAGATTCAGGCCAAGTACAATATCTTTAGAGGGGAAATAAAAAGGAAAATATGACTGGCAAAGAAAGCATATGAAAAAAATTATTAGTTATAATGGGAATATAAAAGTCTTCTACTGGTCACAGAAGTAGTAAGCAGGTAGTAATAGTAGGTTGGGACATATTGAGGACAAAATAATGCTTTATGCTTCAAGGAGCACAGAAAGGCTAGATTACACAGGTGGAATTTTCCCATTTTCTGTTAGTGTTTTGTTTAGTTAGATTCATGGTGCCCAGTCCACCATGGCTCAGAGTGACCTTTCTTGCATAATGTTCCACATTTTACCTCATTAATTATGCATCTGGGCATCATTCTTGATGAATTGAGCAGCCAGAGAAGCAGAATTGCTCACAACTGCTCAGACCTTCCAGCTTTCAAATCTCTAATGATATATTTAAAGTCCAGCTGCACACTACTTCAAATTCTGCAAGTCAGGAACATGTCCTCAAACTGTAGTGCTTGTGTTTAAGTATTCAGGACAAAACCCAGAGGAAAGAAAGCTCACTCCCTGCTTTGCAGGTGTTGGTAAATAGGGTGGTGAAGAGAAGGGTAGTCCTTTGCCAAGCTGACCACCCCAAAAGCCATTCCATCAGACTCAACCAGCCTGGACACAAATTTCACCCTATGTCACTGCCATGTCTTGGATGAAAAGGAATTCCTGACCTTGCATGAAGAAATGTCAGTGATATTCTTAGCTCCATAAAGATAAGTACCATCGTCATTGATCTGCTGCCTGACAATCTCGGAACCACGACTCACTCTGACTCTGCCAGTGCGCGCACTTCTTACAAGAGTCATGGACTATAATTCTCAGATTTGCATGCATCAGTCAATGACTAACCCTCCTGCTCTCTTGGCTTCCTATGCACTTACTTGGATAGCATGCCACCTTTCCTATCGCTACATTACCACTAACAGATTTTCCATCCCTCCTTTGATTCAGTGAAAGAAATATTGGCCCATAACTGGGCTGAGAAAGTCAAGACCAGTTTGGGATAGAGTTGATGATGGATATCAGACTTCTCACTCCGAAGAGGAGAGGACAATCACTTGTAATGGTGGAGAATATTCAATGGGCAATCAATCCCAGTATGTTTTATTGTGCTGCACAGCTGTCCCATTACACTACCAGTACCATCTCCTACTTAATCTGCACAAGTCTTTTTATCCCTCTTTAATTAATTCCCTCTCTTTTGGGGACACTACTGGCACCAAGTGAAATGCTGCAAAAAGGCAGCATGGGTCACCCTCAGCTCAACTTCTGAGGTGGAAGCTTATGAGGATGCATTGGCAAGGCTTTTGCCTGCACCCTCTCCCAGCTCAAACTTGCACTTTGGTTAGCACTCAGTCCAGGTTAGAATTTGAAGTACAAACTGGTGAGAATATTATACGTCTCTACACCTGTTGAGGAAGAAATGCACCAGGTGTTTTTGTTTTAGTCACCGACAGGATTTGGCATTGTTTGATGGGCCAGCATTTATTGCCCATCCTTAGTTGCCCTTGCGAAGGTGAGTATGAACTCCCATCTTGAACTGCTGCCATTCATTTGGCGTGGGTATACCCACAATGCCAATAGGGAGGGAGTTCCAGGATTTTGACCCAGCTCCATTGAAAGAATGATGCTATATTTCCAAGTCTAAGTGGCGAATGGTTTGAAGGAGCACATGCACGTGGTGATGTTCCCATGTATCAGCTCCCCTTGTCCTTCTAGATGGTAGAGTCAATGGTAGAGCAGTAGTGCATCTTGTAGTTGGTTCACTCTGCTGCTACTGAGCATCAGTGGAGTGAGTGAATGTTTGGTCCAACGTTCAAGCTGAGGTTAATTCGACCTAGGACACTTGAGGACCTCCTGCAGCGACGTCTTGGAGCTGAAATGACTGACCTCCAACAACCACAACAACCTCCAAATTCCCTTTATACTAGGTATGACTTTAACCACCTGAGAGTTTTCCTCTAATTCACTTTAACTCTAGTTTTGTTCCAAGACCCCTTGATGCCATACTCAGTCAAATGTGGTCTTGATATCATTCCTCATCTTTCCTCTGGATTTCACCTCAGTTGTCCACAATTTGAATTAAGGCTGTAATGATTTCCAGGGCCACTTCGCTCCTGATGAACCCAATCTGAGCACCAATGAGCAGGTTATTGCCAAGCCAGTGCTGCTTAATAGCACTAACCCTTTCTATTAGTTTACTGATAATCTACTGTAGACTGATGAGTTGAATTTGGCTTGCTTTTTGTGTACAGGACATACCTGGGGAATTTTCCACATTGTCAGGTAGATGCCAATGTTGTTGCTGTACTAGAACAGCTTGGCTATGAGTGTGATAAGTTTTGGAGGACAGGTCTTCAGGAATATTGCTTTAATGTTGTCAGAGCCCACAGCTTCTGCAGTATCCGGTGTCTTTATCTGTTTCATGCTATTGTATGAATTCAATCAAATTATCTGAATACTGGCATCTGTGATACTGGGGACTTTTGGAAGAGGTCGAAGTGGATCATCTATAGAAACTTCCAGCTGAAGATTGCTACAGAAGCTCAGCCTTGTTTTTTGCACTGATGTTATTAAGGACAGGGATATTTGTGGAGCCGTTGCCTCCTGTGAATTGTTTAATAGCTCACTAATACTTATGTTTGAATGAGACAGGACTATAGAACTTAGATCTGACCTGCTGTTCATGGGATTTCTTAGCTTTGCCTATCACTTGCTATTTAGCACGCCGGTAATCGGGTATTTTGGCTTCATAAGGTTGACATCTCACTTTTAGGTATATCTATAAACAGCTCCTGACATGTCCTGCTGCACTCTTCTTTGAACTGAGGGAATTCAGCAATAGCATTCAGGACATAAAACAATAGCTCTATCTGTTCTCTTGTAAGTATATAGGATATTGTAACTTAAAGACAACAGGGTGTTTCTTCAAAACCCCTCAGCAATATTTATCACTTAACAGGTATGGAGTGTTTCAGTTATAAAGAAAGGCTGGATAAGCCTGGACCTTTTTCACTGGAGCATGGGCGGTTGAGAGGAGACCTGACAGAAGCCTATAAAGTAATGTGAGGTAAAGATAGAATCAATGGTAGTTGTCTTTTCCTTAGGATGGGGGACTTCAAGATTAGGGGGCACGTTTTTAAGGTGAGAGGAGACAGTTTAAAAAAGGCAAAATTTTGTACACAGAGGGTGGCTCAAGTGTGGAATGAAGTTTCTGAGGAACTTGTGGATGTGGGTGCAATTAAAACACATTTGGATAGGTACATGAATAGGAAAAGTTTGGAGGGATACGGGCCAGAAACTAGCAGGTGGGGCTAGACTTATGTTTGGCATGGACTGGTTCGACCACGGGGTCTGTTTCTGTACTGTATGACTCTATAACAAATGTCACTAAAACCAGAATCTGTTTGTTTATTTATTTATTTACTGTTTCCAGGACCTTGTGTGCGTATTAGTTCTCGTTTCTGAAAGTGTGGCAGTGACAATTTTTCAAAATAGTTAATTGGCTATGATACACTTTGAAATGCCCTGAGTCCATGAATGGCGCTATATATGTTTTACCTGTTCCCTCTCTTTTCTCTTACAAATCTGTGCTTTCTTTCTCAGCCTCATCCCTTTTGTGCCTATCCCTTGTTATCATCTAAGCCACCTGTTGTCTATAAATTTCTAACCTTTCAGCATTTTCAGTCTCTCAACTTTTGCCATCTGCTTACTACCACAGCCTCATTTGCTCTCAATGCTACCAGCCTGCTGAAAGCCAAGCTTTTTCCTCCCCGTGGATTTTACTCCTCTTAATCCTTCAATTTTTAACCCCCTCCAACTGTCCCAGAATTGACATTTATGCATGTTCTGAAATTATCTTAGATTAAAATAGGAAGTGCTGGAGAAACTCAGCAGGTACGACAGTGTATATGGAGAGAGAAACATGGTTAAGGAGTTACCTTTTGAAATTGTTGTTCACAGACTTGTATCATTTTGATACTGAGTTTATAGTGGATACAAACAAGATTCTTTTTCTGTAATAGTATAATTACTGTGCCTTGCTGTCTATACATTTCACATGCATTTCTGTCATTACTTTCTGTTAATTTACATTATAATATGGGTGTGGAAATTCATAAAAGAAATTCAAAAGTTCAAGACTCAGTGCATGATTTTTGAAGTTTTGATTGTCTGTTCTAGTTCAATTATACTCCAGCCTGTAACCATATTTTACGTGGAGAATCAGTGTGCCCTAAACTCCCTGGTGTGATAACACCTTGGGAGTTCAACTAGTAATGTGTCAAAGATGTTGTACTGTTCTGTGAACTTATTTCCATTATAAACTCCTACATGAACATCAATATTTGAAGCTGGTTATAGAAAGATGCAGCAGGTGCATCATTTTCCCAATGGTACTGGTGTGAAGCCACTGGAATCTAGTACTATTTTGGAGGTTGCATTTTGGATCATTTTCATGGTAAATTGTTTTACTGTTACAGAGATATGACTGAAGTTGTTCATATTAAGGATAGGAAAGAAGCAATTCATGAATTAAAATACTCACCTGATGGATCATATTTGTCTGTGGCCTCAAATGATAGCTCCATTGATATCTATGGAGTCTTGCAACGATATAAAAAAGTTGGCGAATGTTTCGGATCTTTGAGCTTCATCACACATATGGATTGGTCAACTGATAGTAAATACTTGCAAACTAACGATGGTTCTGGAAAAAGATTGTTTTACAGCATGCCAAGTAAGGATTTCACCTTGATTCAAGAATAGAAATGTCTAAGTGCATGTTTACCTTTTCTTGACTATGATTCTTGGCACAATTGATTTGTGATAAAGATCTTTTCAAATTGCATGTTCTTCATTTAACAATATGTTCCATGGTTCTGTAATGGAAGAAGGATTACACAATGGTAAATTGTTTTACTGTTACAGAGATATGACTGAACCTATTACCTCCTATTACACAATAGGAAATGTGAGAAAATTAAGAAGGTAACAAGAGAAAGTCTTTATGATTGCAGCCTGTAGAAGGATAATGACCAATGATTCTACCACCTACGGTAGAGAGCTGATGCAGGGAATGCGAGGTGAGGGGTTGGGGTTGGAGAGAGCAAGGTGGAGATGGGGAGTCGAAAACTTGAATGATATGTTTGAGATGTAGGACTGGGCAAGATTGTAAAAGCAGAGTATGGTAAGGATATAAGTGAAGTAATCCATAGATGGATGCACAAATTAAGAGTTTTGAAGTGTACTCACTGGTAGCCAGAGAGTCAATGGGGAACAGTGAAGTTAGATAATGTATGGTTCTTCATCTATATGGTCTAGATGCTGGGTCAACTATCCAACATTTTATCCTGTTTTCTCAATTTGTTTGTTTCAGATTTATTTTCTGGTGTCATTTTGTTTTTGTGCTATTTCAGGTGGTAAAGAAATTACAAACAAAGAAGAGATAAAGGATGTTCAGTGGGCAACCTGGACTTGTGTATTGGGTCCAGAAGTAAATGGAATATGGCCTAAGTATTTAGATGTCAATGGCATTAATTCAGTGGATGCAAATTTCAAGGACCAGGTTTTGGTTACTGCAGATGATTATGGATTAGTGAAACTTTTTCGATATCCTGGTTTCAAAAGAGGTAATTTTCTTAAAAAATCAGCTATGTGAATGCATTGTGTGTATTTTCATTAATTATTTGTAATGTGTTAATCATATGCCTTAATCCAGGCCTCCATGCAACTCTGAGCTTTACTTGACAGAAAAAAACTGTAAGAACTGTGGATGCTGGAAAACATCATCTGTGGAGAGAAATCAGAGTTAACGTCTTAATGCTTAGTGAGCCATATTTTCAGCAATTTCCACTTTTCTGTGAAACAAGGAGACACAAAAAAAGTCCCACAATTTTATTATCTGTCTGTTCAAGAAATCATAAAATTTCAGGCCATTGCTGCTTCAGCATATGTTAACAGTGTACCAGCAGTAACAAATTAGGCGAGCTGAAGTGATAGTGAAAAAATACAAAGTTATTGAACGTGAGAAATATGAACACAAGTACAAAATCCATCCCTTCAAGCTTGTCCTTCCATTTAACAAGATCATGGCTCTTCTGCCCAAAGCCTCAACTCCTCTTTTGTGCCAGCTCCTTAAAAACCTTAACTCCTCAATATTTCAAAACAAAACCATTTTCTTCTTTAAATATTTTCAGCGATCCATCCTTCACAAGTCTGTGGAATAGAGAATTTCAGACATTCACTACCTTCTGAGAGAAATTCCTTTGTATCTCTGTTCCCCAAGTTTGAAACTCCACCACAAGTAGAAACATCATCTCAAAATCTGCTCTGTCAAGCCCCATCAGAATCTTATTTGTTTCAATAAGATCACCTTTTATTTTTCTAAACTCTGAACTTGTTTAGTTCTTGCTAAGTCAACCCCTTCAATCCAGGAATGAGTCTAGTGAATGTCCTTTGCAATTGCCTTCAATCCAGTATATTCTTTCTTAAATACCAGGATCGAAACTGTACACTGTACTCCAGGTGCAACGTCACCGACACTGTAAAGTTGTAACAAAACTTCCCTAATTTTAAATCTCAACACGCTAGCAAGAAAGACCAAATTTACATTTGATTTCTTAATTACTTGTACCTACGTGCTATCATATAATTCATGATAGGGGGTCATGTAAGAGCTTTTGTGGTGCAATGGTCGTGTCCCTACATCTGGGCCAGGAGGCCCAGGTTCAAGTCCCACCAGATGGGTGCAATAACATCCCCAAAAAAGTTGATTGTAAAATATCTAGAAGTGTCACACAAGGCACAGTGCTGCTGAAAAGTAAAATTGTTACATGACCACCTTTTTGTTTATGTTAACCAGTACCAACTTCTTTTCTAATATGTGGGAAGACTTGTAATTGCAGTCTTTTCTGAAAGATATTTCTTATGGCATATTATTAAGATTATTGTATATTCTTGTAAGTGTCCAACGAATGGCAGAGTCTTT
Source organism: Ginglymostoma cirratum (assembly GCA_024137785.1). Classification (NCBI taxonomy): domain Eukaryota; kingdom Metazoa; phylum Chordata; class Chondrichthyes; order Orectolobiformes; family Ginglymostomatidae; genus Ginglymostoma; species Ginglymostoma cirratum. Next base: position 55,001,407 of record JAHRHZ010000133.1, on the reverse strand, counting down.
TGACAAGAGAGATAAATTTCTCTTAAAATGGGATGCAGTATTTTGCAGCTGTGAAGAGAAATTGTCATCATTCACAATCTTGAGTTAATAATGGCTTCAATATATTTCCATCCCAGTGAGAAAAATAGTTTTGAAGTTTGGAAAATGGATACATGTGTCAATTCTTCCTAAGCTTTAAAGAATAGCTACCTAGGAACATAGTTTAATAGATGCATAATGTGGTAGACTTCAAGATGACCTGCAGAAATGCATATTTGACAGGAAAACTGCTGACTGCCCACTGCACTCCTTTGGATGCTTAGTAGGTTTAAGACTTAGTAAATGTGATAAAACTGCGGTACATTTATAAAGTTCCATAATGTTTATTTTATGGTGCAAGGTCAAATATTAGCCACATGGAAAAATGTGCTTCTTAAATGACTTGCCTTTTAAAAGAGGCTTATGTAGAGAAACATTGGTATTATTTTTGTACTTACATTAGTAATGGTTTTGATGTTGCAATGGCAAAAATAGCTAGTTCAATGTTAATGATTCAGAAATATTTTTGGTTTCAAGTATTTGTCTACTGATGCATAGTTCTTTCAGATTTGCATTCTCTTGATGTTATTAACTCCTCGGGGAGAAAAGAAAATTAGTTCAGAGCTATGATTCATTTAAATTTAAAATTTAAAATTTTTGAAATATTTGTAAAGGAATTTATTTCAAAGACTAACATTGCAAGATTTGTAGGTTATATAAAACCAAGCTGGTCGGTAATTTACATGTAATAAACGTTAACCTTAAGCGATTTGTTAGAATATCTTGGTAACCAGAACACTTTTAGTCATGGTTTTGGACAGTCTTCAGTCCTTTTCCTGACTATTAATGAAACATACTGTGGTATTTTCCCTGATGAACCGCTGCTGGTACCTTGTATCTCATGATTAATGGTAGAAGATGTACTACTATAGAGTATCTAGAGAAGAGACACTGGACTTTAGATAATAAGGTTTATTGCATGATGACATTAAGTACAACTAACATTTGGTTAGGCATAATTGCTAGGCTCTTAAGGGGCTGGTACGAATACAGGGGTTTCCTCTGAAAGCTAGAGTAGAACTCCCATCTCTATCCACAGACTGTGTTTGACATCAGTTGAACTGGTTCAACCAATGTAACATAAACATTAATCCCTTCAGAAACATTATCTTTTACAAGTGTTCCACTAAGCTTCCCTGTGCAAACCACCCCCCCCAACACACATTGTTAACCCATTATGCAACCATCTATTATAGTACATTAATACACTACATTTACCACTTCCCCATCTACCCCAAGTCTCTGACTTCACAAGTGGTCTGGACAGTTCATTCTTTTGTCAGATACGCTCTCTTTTTAATTGAAAGAATAGTAGGCCTTTCACTTTAAGGGTATTAACTTTGGTTCTAATCTGTGAAACATCTTTCCATAGAAGGATCTTTTGTATCTCAGATATCCTTCACAGAGGATATAATTTTTTTGTAGGCTTTATCCTAACAGGAAGGCACTTAATCTTTTGAATTTTCTTCCTGGAAGGTAGTTGCTCTGAAATAAGTATTTTCTTCCTTGTACTATCCTGGATTCTGGATGAGGCAATTACTTTTTAGACAGAAGATTTGGTCTTTTTGTTTGGCAGTATCCTGGATTCTTAGACCAGGCAGTTTCTTTTTGATGATGTCCTGGATCTATCGATGATGATCTGGTTCTCGTGGAATCATATTCAACTTATCTCTCTCATTCATAGTTGGTTGTCTTTACTTACCCATTGTGCTTGTTTTACTAATGACTAACAAAACTGCCAGTCACGTCATTCACTCACCATTGTCTGTCACTGGTAATCGGATAACAGGAAGGCATGATTGCAATGAGCACAACTACTTTTGTTCAGACTTAATAAGTCGGACCTTAGGGCACTGGTACAGATACGTCTGGTCCCTTTGAAAGCTAGAGTAGAACTCCTGGTCTTTACAATTCATGCAGACATAGGCAGTCAGGAAAATGTTCAAAATAACACTGATTTGAGGGGTCAGGCAGCAAAGGCTACAAGAGGGTTAGAATCGAGTGTTAGGGTACTCAGAATTTATCATACTTAAATCAAATTGGATAACAATTTGGGAAAGTGTGGGATAACACAATATGGAGAGGGAAGAACACAGCGGGCCAAGCAGCATCATAACAGCAGGAAAGTTGACGGTTTGGGTCAGGACCCTTCTTCAGAAATGGGGTAGGGGAAGGGAGCTCAGAAATAAATAGAGAGAGGAGGGGGTGGGGCTGGGAAAGGTAGGTGGGATAGTGATAGGTGAGTGCAGTAGGGAGTGTTAGGGATTGGCCAGTGGAATGGGAGGGGTGGATAGGTGGGAGAGAAGATGGGTAGGAACAAAAACAACGTTGCTGGAAAAGCTCAGCAGGTCTGGCAGCATCTGTGGAGGAGAAAACAGAGTTAAGACCTCAAGGGTCACCAGACCTGAAACGTTAACTGTTTTCTCCTCCACAGCTGCTGCCAGACGTGCCGAGCTTTTCCAGCAACGTTGTTTTTGTTTCTGATTTACAGCATTCGCAGGTCTTTTGGTTTTTATTTAGAGAAGATGGGCAGGTTGTGTCAGGTCAAGGAGGCAGGAATGAGAGGGAGGCTTGGACATGGGATGGTGATGGGGATGGGGAGGGGGAGATTTTATATTGTGAATTCCGTGTTTAGGCCAATGGGTTGTAGGCTCCCAAGGCGGAATATGAGGTCCTGCTCCTCCAGTTAGCAGGTGGTGTCATTGTGACACTGGAGGAGGCCCAGGAGGGCCATGTCACCCAGGGAGTGGGAGGGGTAGTTGAAATAGTTGGTAACCGGAAGATGTTGTCGTTTGTTGCTTTAAGCTTATGTTTTATGCTATTACGTGTATATACATGGGAATTTGAGCTGATTCCCACAAATGTAAGGTGCTCAGACAATTTTTAAGAGTAACTGTTGCCACTGAACCTGATAAGTTATTAGCAGACACGTTTGTAACAATGCTTCCATTAATTGATGTTAAAGTGAGGTACTGAGATTGGTATAAATTCTTAAGAGAAATTTATGCATTTCATACTTGTACCATCTGTGAAAGATTTTGTTGCCTTCTACAGAAATGTAACTGTTATTTTTCAGGATCCAAGTTTAAAAAATACATTGGTCATTCAGCGCATGTGACCAATGTGCGATGGTCATATGATTACCAATGGGTTCTTTCTGTTGGTGGAGCAGATCATTCAGTTTTCCAATGGCAACTTATCCCTGAAAGAAAATCTAAAGAATTTCTTCATATTGTACTTCAAGGTGAGCAAGCACTTCATTTAATTACTCAAAATTGCATTGTCAATTTACTGTATTAATTTCATAGCAGATTCAAGAGATAATTTTCACCAAACTACCCAATGGAAAACTTAGGGCATTAAGTCACCTGCCCATTTTACAAACATTAATTCTTGTTCTCTGTTGACTGCAACAGAAAATAAAAGTTGGTTTGATGTAAAATGAATGCGTACTCTCATCCAGGCAGTTTCATGCTGAGCAAAACAGGTTCTCTTAAAGCAGAGAAAGCCAGGAGGAGATTTGAAAGAGGTATTTAAAATCATGAAAGGGTTAGATAAATTATTTAAAATTTAATTGTTTCAGTGGATGGTAACCCAGAGGACAGCGATTTAAGGTGATTAGCTGAAGTAACAGTGCAACAAACCTGCTCCCAGATAAAATGGTATGCATAGATTTAATAATGGCCTTCAAAGGGAAATTGGAAAAATGCTTGAAGGAGAAAAAGGTGACAGGCATACAAGGAAAGAATGGAACAGTGAGAGTAACTGGATTACTCAGTGAAAAATAATGCAGGCCTGATGGGCTGAATGGCCTTCTGTGCTGTACAGTTATATGAAGTAAAACTTGAAAGCATACAAGAAATATTTCAGTTGTACCTTGAAATGAACTTGAGCTATTATGTGAAAAATGTTTTAAATTTGTTGATTGTAACTATTTTTAAGCTTATAGCCAATGATCACCACACTTAGTCCAGTGTGCTAGTCATTAATCTTATGATATTGTCACTTTCTGTTATTTTCTGATTTGCATGTATTTATCCTGGTTATATGTTAGCTTCATTCATATTATAGCACTTTCAGCTCTTCAGTTTGAAGATTGTAGGTTTAATCCCTAACTCCAAATTATGAGCATGTAATTTAAGGTGGTAATTCAGTACAACAGTACAGGAGTGCTACAGTTGCAGTAGTGCCTTCTTTCAGATGAGCCATTGCACATGTTTACCTATTTACGTAATTATAACAAAAACACAGTGCTTTTTGTATGGGAGAAAAAATGGTCTCGAATCAAGTCTTGGGCCAAAGTTTATCAGTGGCAACAAAAAAATTAGATGAACCTTGCTAATTAATTGCATGGATTACAGCTGCCTAAACTATAAAAGTAATTCGCTGATTGTAAGGTACTTTGAGACTTACTGAGGACATTGTAAGGTGTTTTATAAATGCAAGTTTGTTCCTTCTGTATTATCTGTGGTTGTTAATCATTTAAGGTAGGCTTGTCATTGGAATCAACCTGTGGTAGCCTCTGAAAGGAAATGCGTTTTTTTGAAAGCATTGGATGTTTCAGAAGTAGCACATTTGAATGAAATTAGTTGGAATGAATGTAATTCAAACGTGAAATTATAGTGGACAGCAGTAGACAAAACTACTGATTTATTATATTAGCAGAATACAAGTCTGACAGTATGGTGGCAGAATTGTACAATACTGTTATTAGAATGCCTCTGATATTTTGTGCAAAATTCAAAGGTAAATATTCATGTCAGTGCATAGACAAGAGTCACTAAATAATTTCCTGGCATCAGAGGATTGAATTAAAATGATATTTAGGCTTCCATGTCTCCAATTAACCTCGAGTGAGACCTACCTCGCTATGAACCAGGCGCAGTGTAACATAGAACATTTTCATTTCTTCACACTGAGACTACACTGAACTTTGACTTAGTTTAAATCTAGTTTGAAGCCTAACATTTATCAAATAGGAACAGAAAAAGAAAATAATGGGACAACACATGTATTTCCATTGTAGTTAATAAACTTTGATAACAACGTTGTATACTTAAATAACATTTCATTTGCAGTAAAACAACCCAAGACATTTTATAGGAGTGTTGTCAGACGATGTTTGGCATTGAACCGCGAAAGAAAATCTTAAGACAGGTGATCAAAAGCTTTTTCAGGCGGCAGAGAGTCTTGGGGAGGGAATGTCAGGGGATAGGGTTCAAACAGCAAAAAGCATGGCCACACTGATTGATTCTACATTCGGATCAGAAAGTAATGTGTTTTGTTTTAGTCTGAGATGCAAGTTAACCTTCTCATTTACAGAAAGTTTTGTAGACTCCAATAGTGACCAGTCCGACTCTGATCAGTCTGATGTACCTGAACTTGACTCTGAGATTGAACAAGAGCTACAGATAAATTATCATCGGCAGGTATGTTAATATATTTATAAATTGGTGTATAAATATGATACAGGATATTCAGGGAAAACAGTAAAACCTGTGCAAGTATTGGTGAGAGGGTGCAGGGTCAAATGGTTTGGTTTGATATTTTCATATGACACTGTACAAAGTAATTATGCAAAGTTGCATAAAATTGCAGTTCTACCTTTTTAGAAGTCAGTTACACTACAGATAACCATCAGTTGCATATTTATATTGCAACCCGATATAGCACCCTGATAATCGTATAAAATAATCATATTGTTAGTGCTGGAGATCTGAAATGAAAGCAAAGTGCTGAGGGAACTCAGCAGATCAGGCAGCATGTGTGAAGAGAAGAACAGAATTAAGTTTCGAAGATGAGCCGTTAGACTTGGAACATTAACGCTGTTTCTTTCGCCACAGATGCTACAAGGCTTACTGAGTTTCTCCAGCACTTCTTGCTTTAATGACTTCCAAATGCAAGTTAAACTTTGAAGTGATAGTAGGAACTGTAGATGCTGGAGAATCTGAGATAACAAGGTGTAGAGCTGGACGAACACAGCAGACCGAGCAGGGAAGCTGACGTTTCGGGTCTAGACCCTTCTTCAGAAATGGGGGAGGGGAAGGGGATTCTGAAGTAAATAGGGAAAGAGGGGGAGGCGGATAGAAGATGGATAAAGGAGAAGATAGGTGGAGAGGAGACAGGTCAAAGAGGCAGGGGTGGAGCCAGTAAAAGTGAGTGTAAGTGTGGAGTTAGGGGGGGATAGGTCAGGTCAAGGGGGCGGGATGTGGCTGGTAGGTAGGAGATGGGGTGGGACTTGAGGTGGGAGGAGGGGATAGGTGGGAGAAAGGACAGGTTTGGGAGGCAGGGACAAGCTGGGCTGGTTTTGGGATGTGGTCGGGAGAG
>JAHRHZ010000133.1:54955476-54994602 GCA_024137785.1 Ginglymostoma cirratum | reverse complement strand
CTCTCCCGACCACATCCCAAAACCAGCCCAGCTTGTCCCTGCCTCCCTAACCTGTCCTTTCTCCCACCTATCCCCACCCCCATCTCCTACCTACCAGTCTCATCCTGCCCCCTTGCCCTGTCCATCCTCCCTGGACTGACCTATCCCCCCCAACTCCACACCTACACTCACCTTTACTGACTCCACCCCCGCCTCTTTGACCTGTCTGTCTCCTCTCCACCTATCTTCTCCTTTATCCATCTTCCATCCGCCTCCCCTTCTCTCTCTATTTATTTCAGAATCCCCTTCCCCACCCCCATTTCTGAAGAAGGGTCCTGACCCAAAAGCTTTCCTGCTCCTCTGATGCTGGTTGGCCTGCTGTGTTCATCCAGCTCTACACCTTGTTATCTCTTAAACTGAAGTGTCAGCTTTCTGCGAATGTAAAGAATATTAGAAACTAATTTTTAACTTCCTGGTTAGCATCATAGGACTATTACTATAGGTGGCCTTTTTGTCATAATCATAGAAATCACAACACAGATTGAAGCCATTCGATCCATCGCAGGTGAACTAGCTCTTTTTTTTTTACTTGAACCATTCTACTCTGATCCCGTTTATATTTTTCCTTGCATTATTTTGCTTTTTTCAGCACTTCACATTTATTCCATTCCATGGGGCTGCTATTGTTGTTATCCCAATTACCACAATCTTGTCTCATGCTATTGTCGAATTTTTTAACCAACACTACTCCTGCTCCTGTAAATCACAGGTGTTTCTGATGTGGTTACGGTGGGAATCATATCCCTGTATTATTTAGGGTTCTCTGAAGTGGCTGGTGTCATGACTTCTGAGTAGGTCAGTATCCATGCATACTAACCGAGATCCCACCCTGCCACAATTACATCTGCACAATGGAGTTTGGGCTTTTCTGTTTTGAGTCTGTCTTCAAAACTGTAAAATAACTTAATGTCCTTTCCATGCTCTCATTCGTCCTACAGTGGGGTGACCAGACTTCCAGGAAACATTTTCAAATTGTGATCTAAGAAGTTTTGGATAGAAATGGATCACTTTTTTGCTCTTGTAGTCCATTGTCCAATAAACAAATCCTGAATTCCAGTTACCATTTTGTAGCCATTTGCATTAGACTTGGAACCAAAGTGTCATTATATGTGGAACTTTTACGAACTAGTGCAGTTGAGAGTCAGGTCACATTGTGTCAATTCAAAACCATTAGTGTATGTGGTGCATCAGATTCCCTAACACAAGAGCAGGAAATTTTGGAAATACGAGTACTCGATGCAGAAATGTTTGAAACCTATTCAGCAGCTCACTTTTTAATTACATGCTTTAATGTGTAAATTTTTTGCTTTTTTGACCATTTCAAATTGCTTTTCTTTCAATAGATTTATAAAGAAGACCTACCTCAGCTTAAAGAGAAATGCAAAGAAAAGCGTCAAGCAGCAACTTCAAAGAAACGGGAAAAACCTCCAGACAGCAGTGTGCGCTTACATTTTGTTCATGGGTAGGATGATCTTGAAAACACTTCCTTGTTTTGAAATGATTCAATGCAATGAGCCAATACACTTAAGCTGTATCCCATAAACTGAACAGATTGATGGCTACCTAATCTGGGAGACGCTAAAAGATGTTTTATTTTAAATGTAGCTGTCAGCTTTATTGTCCTGTGGGCACACCCAGCAAGGCTGCTAACTGAGCCTCTATTTAAGGCCTGGCACTACAGCTTAGGTGACTCTTGGCATGTTTGCCAGCCTCCTCCTCATTATACCAAGGATAAGTTTTTTTGTTAAAAAAAAGTCCCATAAAGTAACATTTAAAGAGCTGACAAAAACCTTAACATCTAATTGAAGTTGTGGAGCCTCGCTCTTTTTACCCACTAGTACATTCCACCTACAGATTTTTAGAAAGGGCCTATCTGTGAAGAACGGCAGGAAAAAAAGAATAAAAATTGATATCACTACTATGTAGCGTTCTTTCTACCTTTTCAGTTACAGGGGCTATGACTGCAGGAACAATTTATTTTACACACAAACTGGAGAGATTGTATACCATGTCGCAGCAGTAGGAATAGTATATAATTGTCAGCAGAATATTCAACGATTCTACCTTGGCCATGATGACGACATTGTCTGCCTAGCAATTCATCCTTTAAAGGATTATATATCAACAGGCCAGGTACTGTAAATTTCATTTGAATAACTATTTATGGAAGAGGATAACAGTGGGAGCAGCTTGTTTAATAAAAAAATTTCTCCTAGCTATATCAAGTCAAAATAAATTGTATGAAATGTTCCTAGCTAATAGAAAATATTCTTTTTACTGTAATCATCATCTTTCACTTGAGCATTATTACTGTGTTGATAATTGCTCCTCTTTTAAAAAAGCTTTCCACAGAAGTCAACATCAAGATCCACTCTATTCACTGATGAAATGGTGTAAACACAAAAATCTGAATGATTTAGTACTTTTATCAGTTCTGATTTTCTGTTCCTACTTCAGTTCAGACATCTCTGTTGCTAACAATAAACTAGCCGACCTAATTCAAAAAAGAATTCATGGATATCAGCTCCTGTGAGATATAAACTGAAATGATTCAGCAGGTCAGGTCAGATTTCCAGCATCTAGTGGTCTGTCATTCATAGTTATCCCCATGAAATGTGTGTCCCATGACTGACATGAGTGTTGACTCATACAGTAGTGCCTCTGTAATGAAAGCTTTAACACACTGGCTTTCTTAAGCCATGAAGATCTTTCTCTGGTTTTATGTATTTTTTTTTCTCCCTGTTATTACCATTTGCTCCATGAAGAGAAGCCTTCCCGTCCACATTAGAAAAATCTGCTGTTTGTGATTAAGTTTAATTTTAATGTCAATTTTCAATTTCTAAGTTGAGTTCACACCTAGTCTCTTTCAGCAAGTTTCCTTTATCTGATTTAGCAACAAATTAGAAACTGTCTTAAAATTTTAAAAACTGATTGCAAATGTGTGCATTGTTTGTCCTAGAAATAGGATTGTATACTGTAATTCAAAATTATAAAATTGAGGTATCTGTTCAGACAGATAAGCTACCTTACAATGTGAGGGACTGGAACAAGCGACTATAAATTTATTATTCTTACAATGCAATAGTAACTGGATCATAAAATCTTAGCCGTAGAACCTGCTGATTATAAGATCTTTTGGCAGAAATGTAATTTGTTTTACAAAGATTGTTAATTTCAATTTCTACGCCAGCCAAAACATACAACGAAAATCATTGCTACAAAAGCCATTAGCTGATGCCAATGACAATTGTGCAGCTGCAAAATACCATGGATGCTGGTAATCTAAAATAAAAACAGAAATGCTAGAAAAACTATTGAGGTCTGGGTGCACTGTGAAGGGAGAAAAGATTAATATCTCAAACCATTAACTAGCAGAAAAGAAGTAATAGCATTCTTGGAGACTTTACAGAGTTTTAATAATTCTATTTGAGGTCTGAGGAGGCACTGAGGCTGAAGTGTGTCAATTTAAAGAAGGATTCAGTACCACATCTCAAAGCTGACAAGTGGCTGCTATCGGTTCAATTGGGAAAGTCATGAATATTTGAACAAAGATTTTCATTGCCACATGAAAGGAAATGTTACAGATTGATAGCTAGTCAGAAGAGAAGAGTTGCCTTTTTTAAAACACTTAAAATAAGTTTTCTTCCTATTGATATGGAGCCTCTATCATATCCCTGCAGCAGTCAGAGCAAAGTTGACAATTCCACAAAGCGCTGGATCGAAGTATTACTCTGTAGTTCTAATCTATGACACTGCCCAATTTTATATATAATGTCTAACATTTTAAATACTTTTTTAATTTTGGTGTTAAAAATGCGTAGTGTTAATTAGTTGGATTGTAATTCTTTATCACATTTTTTGGTTGATGAGATCTTCCCCATTTCTGGTTGGTAGGCTGTGATACATTCAGCAATCATAAACAGTATTCATTCGCATAACTTAGAATTTATACAGTAGTGACACATTTTTTGAAGAAAAATCAAAATGGAGTCAGAAGTCTAATTCACTGATATAAATAGTTTATTAAGTCATCACGCAGATGACTCCTCGGTGAAACAGAACAGATATTGCTGTCAGAGATAATAAGAATTGCAGATGCTGGAGGCAGAGATAACAGTGTGGAGCAGGAAAGTTGACATTTTCAAGGCCAAAGAGGTTATCAGACAGTTGCAATGGGAGAGAGATCCACTGAGGTCTTTCCGGGGGGAGAACAACTTCAAGGTGGCATCCTTGGAAGAGCCTTCGCAGTGGGGTTACAACTCACTCAGAGATAGTAAGAACTGCAGATGCTGGAATCAGAGATAACACAGCGTGGAGCTGGAGAAACACAGCAGGCCAGGCAGCATCAGAGGAGCAGGAAAGTTGACTTTTGCTGTCACGTGCTTAATTCCATTGCACTCAGACAATTGCACAAATAGCAATCTTGGTGCATCGGGGGTAAATTGGACATCAAATGTGTTATGGCATGCTGAAAATTGTTTAATTGTTTTTATCAGAAGTGAGTAGATTTGTTGTATTCATTGTATTTAAAATTGTCTTATTTTTACCTGGTTATTCTGGGGCATTCTGTGAACTTCCTGCTGATTTTCTTGGATTCCCACTTCCACGTTGCTGTTACAGGATCAGATCAGGAAAATGTACTGCAGTTTCATTGACTTAATTATACCAATCCTAGTTACACAATTCATGTATCTATTCCTGAAAGATATATTCACTGCAACATTATGTTAGCCATTTTGGGTGTTCAGCGTTGGCCTGATTACTAATTTGCACTAATTTCAGGTAAAACTCATTAAATTGGCATATTTGTTTAGGGATTACTGCTCTGGTATCAGATGTGCATAATTTGTGTTATATAATTAGGTGTTACAGTGATCATCTTTTAACTTTAACTATATTCCAGTTATCAGACATATACTATTATCTAATGATTAGATAGCAAGAATTACAGATGCTGGAGTCAAAGATGACACAGTACAGAGCTGGAAGAACACAGCAGGCCAGACAGCATCAGAGGAGCAGAAAGGTTGACATTTTGGGTTGGGACTCTTCTTCAGAGAGTTCTGAAGAAGGCTCCCAACCTGAAACTTCAACTTTCCTGCTCCTCTGCTGCCTGACCTGCTGTGTTCTTCCAGCTCTGTACTGTTATCCTATTGTCTAATACTCTCTTTAAGTTAGAAAATCTTTGCAAAGAGTAATCATTTGTAAACAACTACAATAGTTTACTTTGTATTTTGAGCTCTTATTTAATTACAAATTTTTAACTGCCCTTTCAAATCTGAGTTCCTGTGGGAATTGCATTCTAACTTGTACTGAACTTTTTGGTAATTAACATTAATATAATCATTTCTCAGTGGATAGTGTGCCTGTTGTAATATTAAAACATTACTAGAACATTTCACATTTAACTTACAGTTTGTATTGAATTAGTTGAGCTGAATGCTGCATTTATACTTAGTCTGCATTTATACTTAGTCTGCATTTTTGACTACAGCTGAGAAACAAAAAGAATGTAATTGCATTGCTCTGTAATCTATAGACCACCAACTAGTGGGAAGGAAGTATGGAAACAAATCTGCAGAGAAATTATAGAGAAGAGTAAACATCATTGAATAGTTATAATGGGGACTTCAATTACTGAATATAAACTAGGATGCTGGTACTGTAAAGAGCGAAGAAGGACAAATATTCTTACATTTGTATTCAGGAGAAATTAGAATGGGGCAGACTCTCTGCTGGCCACACATTTGTTAATGCAGTGTAGTCTGGAGTTATGTGTGGGTCCCTGCAGAATTTCCACCATTGCAAATTCGAAAGGAAATACTTGGGAAGTTGAATTTTCCTCTGAATAATTCCTTTATGACTGAAACTCTTTAAAAGTCTCTGTAAAAATTTAGACCTTCAGATGGTTCCAATGACATTAAGTATAATCATGGAAGCAAACAACATGGAAACAGGTCCTTCAGCCCAACTCGTCTGTGCCGACCAGGTTTCCTAAAGTGAACTAGTCCCATTTGCCTCCGTTTAGCCCATATCCCTCAAAACCTTTCCTATCCATGTACCTGTCCAAATGTCTTTACAATATTGTAATTGTATCTGCTTCTATCAGCTCCTCTGGCAGCTCGTCCCATATATGCACCACCTACCGTGTGAAAACGTTGTGCCTCAGGCCCCTCTTTATCTTTCCCTCACCTTAAACCTATGCCCTCTGGTTTTGGACCCTCCTACCCTGGGGAAAAGACATTTGCTATTCACCCTATCCATGCCCATTGTGATTTTATAAACCTCTATAAGACCATCCCTCAGCCTCCCACACTGCAGGGAAAAAATGTCCCAGCCTATTTCTCCCTATTGCTCAAATCTTCCAGACTGGGTAACATCCTTGTAAATCTTTTTTTTTGCGCCCTTTCCAGTTTAATGACATCCTTCCTATAGCAGGACAACCAAAATTGTATGAGGTACTCCAAATGCGACCTTGCTAATGTCTCGTAAAGCCATAATGTGATGTCCCAACTCCTGTACTCAATGCTCTGACATAAAAGATCCCATACTTACCTCACATGACCCCAATACATCGTCTCCCTGATCACCTAATAACCCCAGAACCCAACTTCATCTCCCTCCACCATTGCTGCTGCCAGGGGACTGCCCACCCACCCCCCTGCATGACCCACCGCAGCTGGACCTGACCCACCAAACTGAATGGCCTGCTACATCCTACTTCATCCTACCCTGCCACTGCCAAATCCGAACCTCCAAGGTCAGACAACTAAATTTCCCCAGCCCACCCTGGCCTAACCTAAATGCATACCTACATCCCCCCTTTGCACAGTGGCATCTACTCAATTGACACCCTACCCCAGCTGGCATCCCTACCAGATGGTACCATACCCCCTACCATCTGGCATGGGAGCATAGTTTGCCTTCCTTTCACAGTTCTATGCTAGAAAAGAACTGTCAGAATGGAAGTGTGGCTCCACATTTCTGCAGGAGATCTGTGCAGAAACTCCACTCAGAAATGAGGAGTTCTCTTCTTTCATAAAGAATGGCCGGTGTAGCAAACTGACTGAGATTGCCACTCTCTGAAAAATCTGGCCTTGTACATCTGGTTCAATTAGAAAGGATGTACTGTTAGACCTGGTACTTAGGAGTGAGTGAGCCAAGTACCTCAAATGTCAGTGTGAAATATTTAGTGGATAGAGGTCATTGTATCATAAAATTTCGGATCACAGTGGAAAATGCCAGTGGTTAATCCAGAGTGAGAATAATCGATTGACACAGAGCTGATTTCAATAGAACATGAATGGAAGAGCTGGGCTAGATAAATTGAAATCAATGGTCGATGAGAAAAGTTGTAACTGTACAATAGGCTACCTTTAAAGAGATGATTCAGGTACAGCCAAGGTACATTCCTCAATGGGTAATGGTAGGTCACACGAATCCTAAGATATCTGATGACAAAGGAGAGAGAAATTAAGTTGAAGAAGAAAAACTGTGCTCATGACTCGTGTCATGTAGCAAATAGAATTGAGGACCAAGCTGAAATCAGAAGGTTCAGAAGGGAGATGAGAAAGTAAACGAGAAGCAAAGAGGGATTATTAAATAAGATTGGGAGCTAACATAAAAAAGGAATTGCAAAGTTTGTAGTTTCATAATAAAAGGAGGATTCGGGCCAAATAGGGACCAAAGAGAGGACTTACGCATGGAGGCAAGAGGCATTAATATTAATTAATGTTTATTTATTAATATTAATTAATTAAAATTAATATTTTGTATCTGTATCTGCCTCTACCCACAAGGCAGATGCTGCCCAGGCCATGGTGACATAAGAGGAAACCCAGTCAGTTGAAGGTTTAATATTCATGAGATATTGAATAAGTTGTCAATACCTAAAGTTGATAAAGCTCTGGGACCAGATTAGATGCATCCAAAGATATTGAAGGATGTAAGAATAGAGATTGCAGAGGTATTGGCAATCATCTTTCATTCTTTCCTTGATTCAGAGAGAATGCTGGAGGATTGAAGAATTGCAAGTATTCCACCTTTGTTCAGAAAAAGTTGTAAAGATAAGCTCAGCAATTACAGACCTGTTTAAATTTGATGTTGGGAAAACTGCTGGAAATAATTATTCAGGAATAGAATTAATAGTCACATAGAAAAATGTGAGTTTTTTTAGGAAGAACCAGTGAGAATTTGTTAAGGGCAAGTCATGTCTGATCAACAACAAAAACAAAGTTGCTGGAAAAGCTCAGCAGGTCTGGCAGTATTTGTGAAGGAAAGAAACAGTTAACGTTCGGGTTCAATGACCCTTCCTTAGAACTGATGTCTGATTAACTTTATGGAGTTTTTGAATTGATAACAGAGGGGTTTTGTGAGGATATTGTTGTTGATGTGCAGTATGTGGACTTACAGAAGACTTTCAATACAGTGCCACACCAATACAGTGCCTTGAGAAAAGCAAAAGCTCACGGAGTAAAAAGGTCAGTAGTAATGTGGATACAAAACTGGCTGAGGAATAGGAAACAATGATAGTGAGCTAGTTTTCAGGTTTGATGGTTTGTACTGGTGTTCCCCAGACCTCTGGATTGGGAACACTTGTTTTACCTTATTACATATAAATGATCTAGATTTTGTTGTGCAGAAGACAAGTTCAAAGGTTGCAGTTGACAGAAAGCTTGGAGAAATTGTAAACTGTGAAGAGGACAGTGTAGAACTTCAAAAGAACATTGACAAGTTTATTAAGCAGACAGGCAGATAACCGACGAATTCCAATGTAGAGAAGTGTGAAAAACATTTTGGTACAAAGAAGATGGAGAGACAGTATATAGTAAAGGGTGTGCAGGAGCAGGGAGCCCTTGGTGCATATGTGCATAAATCATTAAAAGTGGCAGTCAGGTAGAGAGCAGTGATAATAGGGGCATACAGTACAAGAATATGGAGGTTATGCTGAACTTGTATGAGATGCTAACTGGAATATTATGTACAGTTTTGGTTGCTGTCCTTTAGAAAGGATTCTGATACATTTGAGAGAGAACAGAAGATGTTTGCCAGAGTGTTCGGAATGGGAAATTTCAATTAAAAGGATAGGCTGGAAGGTTGAGACTGTGTTTTCCTTGGAGAGGAGATTTGGTAGAAGCTTTCAAAATCATCACAGGCCTGGAAAGAGGAGATAGGAGCATCTGGCACTTGTAAACAGATTGAGAACCAGAGTGAACCAGTTTTAAATGTTTTGCAAAATAAGTAAATGAGAGGTAAGAAAAGGCTTTTTAACACAGCAAGAACTTTGGGATGGACTGTACTGCCTAGTAGTGTGTGGTGGAGGCACATTTTAAGGCATTCGAGAAAACAATGTCCAAGGTTTCTGAGGAAAAAAAAGGAGATTGGCATTGGCATCCTGCTCCTTATAAATTCCGAGTAAGAAACAAGTAGTGTTTCTGCTCCATATTGCTTGTTGGTGAACCCTGCTCAAGTCTGTGCATGTGAACAAGTTGGAAACCAGCTCAAATGCATTCCCTGTTTGAACAGGTGGCACTTGAACCCAGGTCTCTTGGTTCAGAGGTAAGGACATTACCAGTGCATCACAAGAGGGCCCTTGGGATGTTGCTATATTGGAAAAGTTGATTATTAGACATTAAATATAATATTTAATTAAGTATTTCAGCAGAGTTAAAGTTAGGAATATTCTTCAATTTTTGTTTGTATTTTAACCGTGTTGTAAGAATAAAGTGTGTTTTACTTGGGGCCGAGTTGTAGACCGATGGAATCACATCTGGAATAAAGTGCCGTACAATTGTCTTTAAATAAAATAAAAGTTAGGGACTAGGTTATTTCCTTGATATATTTTGAGGGGGTTTGGTCTGGTCCATAACATAAGTACAATGACAATTTTGTTAATTGAGCATTTCATGAGTATCACTGAGAATTTGACAGCAAAAAACAACTGTAAACATCTGGAAGTAAAATTGTAAGTTGCTTTCCTGTCTGTTTAGGTGAGTCGTGATTCTGCAGTTCATATCTGGGATGCAGAGCTATTGAAGCCATTATCAATTTTGAAAGGACATCATCAGTTTGGGGTTTGCGCAGTAGATTTTTCAGGTAAAGGAGAAGATTATTTATTGTAACCTGTGCTGTACACTAAAGCAAAATCATAACCATGTCTGTATATTCAGTGATCTTTGGTGTTAGTTTAAGAATTCTTTCCCAACCAACCTAATGTTAATCTCTTTGTTCTTCTAAACTTTGCAGTATAATTCCAGTGGTGAACTGTTTGATATTTTTGCCTGCTTAATAACTGTATGTACAGGCAAACTATTTTGTTAAGAATTCTACTGCTTTTTAAAAACTTGAATATTCAGCAGGGAATGCTGACCTTGCTATCTGAACTCTTAGCTTCACAATTGATCAAAGTAGACAAAATTTTAGATAGTACCAACTTGCACTGTGTGTCCCTACAGTAGTAAACCATCCCTGTGATTCACGGGAGCATATTCACACAAAAGTTGAACGTTGAGTCACATAAAATTAGATTAGTATTGTGGACAAAAGTTTTGTGAAATAGATAAATTTTAAAGAGCACCTTAGAGAAGAGAGAGGTTTCGATAGGGAATTCCAAAGCATCAGAACTCATTATTCAAGGGCATAGACACAAGTAGTGGGGTAATTTACACTGAGGATGCAAATGAGCTAGAATAGGTGATTTCATAAGGTTGATGAAAAGATGAAATGTTGATCGTTCTGGAGGGATTATCATAGAATCCCTACAGTGTGGAAACAGGCCCTTCAGCCCAACAGGTCCACATCGACCCACAGAGCATCCCACCCAGACCCATCCCTCTATAACCCACCGAATCTACACATCCCTGAACACTACAGGCATTTTAGCATGGCCAATTCACCTAGCCTGCACATCTTTGGACTGTGGGAGGAAACCGGAGAACCTGGAGGAAACCCGTGCAGACACGGGGAGAATGTGCAAACTCCACGCAGACAGTTACCCAAGGGTGGAATCAAACCTGGGTCCCTGGTGCTGTGAGGCAGCAGTGCTAACCACTGAGTCACCGTGCCGCCCCTTAGTTCATGCGAGATGGTACTGGACTGGGAGATGTAGGTCAAAGAGCTCAAGGATGATTGGTGAACTAGATGAGGTGGGAGCTTAGATGTGTGTTTCGGATGATCTGAGATTTCTGGAAAGTCGACATAGGGATACAGGCTTGCAGGAAGCATTGGAAAGGTTTGTTTTGCAGATAACAATGTAAGTGAAGTTTCCAGCAATAAATGAATTGCGATAGGGTGGAGATATGTGATAACATAAATATGGAAGTTGGTATTTTTCCTGACTTCTAACCAGGCCTTACATTCTATACCTCAAGAATAGCTGTGCCATTGATGTTTTCTATGAATTCACTTTGTCTCAAACATTCATTGTTAATTTTGCAACTCGTGTTGCTTTGACTCTGTCATGTATGCAAATTGATTTTTCAGTTCCTTGTTGCGGTATATTTCTCTCCTCTGTTCCAGTCTCCGAATTCCTTAACCTATATCCCATATTTAGATTTAGGTTCTCAAACAATTGAGGCACATTAAATTGCTGCTTAGTACTGGGGTAAGTTTGCTGAATGCGTAATATTTTTGGGCAAGATTCCCTCCTCCATGTGTTAGACCTGAAGGAATTACCAGCCCCAAAACTAATTAGCCCTTAGTTTGTAATTCATGTTCATTTACTATGTTTTACAGATCGTGCAATAGCTTTCCCAAGTTGTTTTCATCTCCAAGTTCTGGGCCAGGTATTTTCAGTTGAGGGGTGGAGGAAGGCTTCCTGGCCTGCCACCTGAAGAGTCAGAGGGATCTAAGGAGCATTAATTGGTTGGAGATAGGACTTTTCCCTCACAATCTGATTTGACTATCACTCTTTAGTCCTAGCAGCACCAGAAGCTACAGTGGACAGGTCTAGGACTACAAGCAGTTGCCAGAGTCCAAGACCCTCGGGCAGGGAAGGGTGGTGAAACCTGGGATCTTACTGGAAAGGCAGGGAATGGGGAAGAGGAGGATGTGAGTGTGTTGGGCTGGAGAGTACTGTAGATTTTGTGGCAAGTGGAGACCAATGTTGATGACCCTCTCTGATTCCCTTCTGAGTCACTTTCAGGGCTTTCCTCCTGTTGCTGAACTCCTCTGATAAGTCTGAATAATCAAGCCAGACAGGAAACATCCTTTTAAGTGATCATTAATTGGCTACTTAAGGGTCTCATTTGGGCTCAAGGCAGGCAGAGCACCTGAGGCTTTACCCATCCCACTGTAACATTATGGAGTTGTCAGATTCTCCAGTTGCTATTGGGGAAGCCTTCCGAAGATGTGGCATGGTGGCACAGTGGTTAGCACTGCTGCCTCACAGCACCAGGGACCCGGGTTCAATTCCAAACTTGGGCAACTGTCTGCGTGGAGTTTGCACATTCTCTCTGTGTCTGCGTGGGTTTCCTCCGGGTGCTCCGGTTTCCTCCCACAGTCCAAAGATGTGCAGGTTAGGTGAATTGGCCATAATAAAATTGCCTGTAGCATTCAGGGAGGTGTAGATTAGGGGGATGGGTCTGGGTGGGATGCTCTGAGGTTCAGTGTGGACTTATTGGGCCGAAGGGCCTGTTTCCATACTGTAGGGATTCTATGAAGATGTTCTAACTGATTTTGTGGCAAGTTCCCACCTCCTACCATCTATACTCTGCTTGTGGATTCCAAGAAATTTTTTATTCATTCATGGGACGTGGGTGTCACTGTCCACACCAGCATTAATCGCCTATCCTTAATTGTCCAAACTGCAGATATGTCAACCACACTGCTGTGGATCTGGATTCATGTGTAGGCTAGACCATGTAATGACAGCAGTTTCCTTCCCTACTGGACCTTAGTAAATCAGATGGGTTTCTCTAACAATCGACAGTGGATTAATGGTCAATAGTAAATCACAAATTCCAGATATTTATTGAATTCAAAGTCCACTATCTGCCATGGCAAGATTCGAACAGAACACTACCATGGTTTCTACATTAATAGCCCATCAATAATACCACTAGGCTACTGTCTCGCCTTGTGGGAAAAAAAATAATGAAATTGGACTTAGAATTGTTTGAAATTATGAAAGGATGCAGCAGAATGCAGAGACAGACTGTGTTTAGCCCATGGCAGGTATGCAATAAAAATAAACTTTGAACAGAGATGCAGGCCCTGTTTTACATAGAGCATTATTAAACTGGAATGAACACGTGGATTTCTTGATTGAAAGGAGTTGCACATTAGATAATTGGTCAAAGGGAAATAAATGAATACGGAGAAAGGATGGGTCCATAGGATTAGGTCTGCTACTGATGTTGGATTTTTAATCCGCCTGTTCAAGTATGTTATTACACATCCCTAGAGCAGGTTGGACTTCAACCCAGGCCTTCTGGCTCAGATGTGGGAACTCTATCACTGTGCCACAAGAGACCTTACCCATGCTGAATAAACATCAACATGAACTGAGATAACAAGCATGGGGCTGGATGAACACAGCAGGTCAAGCAGCATCATAGGAGCAGGAAAACTTGACGTTTCACATGAACTGGATTAGCTAACTATCCCATTTTCTGTTTCCATATAGTAATTGAATTATATTGAAATGTAGATGATGCTGCAGGAAGTTTTTTTTTGGATGGTCTATCTTTAGATTATTCAAATATTCTTCTGCCTGTCTCTTAATAACATGGCAGATTTTCTGATATTGTAGTCAATAGTTCTCTCCTCCTTGCACCTATGTAAATGATTTCTGTGCAAATGATTAAGCGCAACCTCTATCAAAAAGAATATTTGATGCATCTTTTCAACTGCTTTCAGAAAATTGAAATAATCCAATGGCAGATATTAAATTATAGAACACCAATGTGTCCTCAATTGATGTTTGAACTAGTGGTGATATTGTCTCACTATAGAATTCAACTCTTTTAACAATGTGGATCCATGGTTAATCAATCTAAATTTGCATCATTCACTGAGAGAATTAGCAATTTTCAATGAGTCAGGTTCCCGAGAGCTATTGTTTGAAAGAATATTAACTGCTGTTCTAATATAAAATCCATGGTTGCCACATTGATAAGTGTCAGTCCACAGGAACCTTAAAAATTATTAACAAGAGTGCAACCCATTATTACTTGATTTTTTTTTCTTACAAATAAGAATACCTTTCCATTAATTAGTTTTAATTGATATTTTGGTAATGCCTTTCAAAACCTATGTTTGATTCTGGTAAGTTCTCAGTACACCACAGGAGACCTGGAAGATTCACAGGCAGATAGGTCTATGTGTTTTCTAAGGTGCTATGAATTGTGTATGTTAGAGCAAAGTAGTTTAACCATTGGTTGTGAGTGTTCAGAGTATTATCATTTTGGAAAGATAAAAGTGTAATTTTTTGTATTTCAGCGGATGGAAAGCGTTTGGCATCAGTTGGGCTTGATGAAAATCATACAATAGTTCTCTGGGATTGGAGAAAGGGAGAAAAACTTTCTTCGGTAAGGTGGGTATTTCATTCATGTTTAATATAGGATCTCCTTAAAAAACTGAAACACTAACTTTAGAACCTTAAACGAACTATTTTCCTGGAGTGTACTTCAACATCAATCAATTCTCTTCATACTGTATTAGTTTATCATCTGTGCCTTCAACTCATACGCTGTCATACTTTCTATAACTTGAGTTGTTGAATTTCGTTTAAAAATGCAGGCTGGTTAACCTTTTCTGAAACCTGAAATAATGCAGATGCTGAAAATCTGAAATGAAATCAAAACTGTTGGAAATACTCATTTGGCCTGACTGTATTTGAAGAGAGCGAAACAATTCACTTTTTATGAACTTTTGTCAGTCTTGGAAAGGTTTGGAAATAGAACTGATTTTCAACCAAGTGCAGGGTGAGAGAAATTGTTGCAGGTTGTGTTGGAAGAGGAACAAACTAGAAGCAACAAGATAGGGTGACAGGCAAAGGTTAATGGCAAATGTTTGGTGGCAGAAGGCAAAATGTAATGACAATGGAACAAGGAAAGAAGTGAAACATGTGTCCAGGGAAGGAATAAATGAGAATTGTAAAATCATCAACGGCTTGTATAAAAGAAAAAGGAGCAGAAATCATGATCTGATATTGTTGAACCTATGTGGCAAGGCAACAACCTAGTGGTATTATCACTGGACTGTTAATCCAGGGACCCAAGTAATGTTCTAGGGATCCGGGTTCAAATCCTGTGATGGCAGACAGTGGAATTTGAATTCAATAAGTTAAAAAAAATTCTGGAATTAAGAGTCTGATGATGGCCATGAATCTGTTGCTGATTATTGGCAAACCCCATTTGGTTCACTAATGTCCTTTAGGGAAGGAAACTGCCATTCTTACCTGGTTTGGCCTATGTGTGACTCGCCCAGATTGCTGTGGGTCTGGAGTGCTAACTGCCCTCTGGGATGGGCAATAAATGCTGGCCTAGCCAGAGATGCCATCATCCCATGAACAAGTAGTTTTTAAAAAAAATGTATTCCGGAAAGCTGAGAACTGACAAATTGAAAGATGAACTTCTGTTTCTCGAGCTTACATTAAGCTTTATTACTGTGGTGCAGGAAGCTGAGGTCAGAGTGAAAGTAAAGCAGATTAACATGACTGCTTTATGGAACACTTTAGTATAGCATGCAGGTATCTTTGTGAACTTTTGATCACCTGTCCTTTTGGAGAAGCAACATTTTGCTTTTCAATTAGGCAATTTTACAGTTTTCTGAATTCAAAATTGAGTCCAACAATTACAGACCACATTTTCAGTTGAGAGCTGTTGCTGATAATTTATTGTATATGCTTCTTTTGCACTCTTTGTATGTTACTTGTCCCACTGCTATAGTCTAATTTGCCAGTTAATTACAACTGTACTCCACTCTATTTCAGACTTTTGGTCTTCACCCCCTCCCCTCTACCTTGTTTTTGTGCTTGCTGAAAGCCATTACATCATGAATGTTTTCCCATTCTAACAAAAAATCAACATGAAATGTTAACTCTGCTTTACTGTGCAATATTGCGACTTGATCTGTTGAACATCACCATGTTTTCTATTTATAGCCCTCTTAGAATTTGACCATTTTGGATTTTACTTATATTTTTTCCAAGTCATCCTGCATTCATTATGTACCCGCCAATAAATTCCATGCTTAAGAAAATTAAACTGCGCATGACTTGCTCTTTTTTATGTAGCACCGGAGTTTATTATTTATGTAAGCAGCAGCAAAACACTTAACTTTGTTGCAATGGTGAATAAATTCTATACCACAATTCTCATTTGCTATTATTAATCATTTTCTATGTGTTTTTTCACAATCAATCACAATGAAGTAAAAATCAAATGTGTTTCTTTAGAGGAAGTGCAGAGAAGATTTTTGTTGTCAAATTGAATCCCTATATGCCAGACAAGTTGGTTACTGCTGGGATAAAACACATCAAGTTCTGGCAGCGAGCAGGTAGGACAGTGAATTCTGCTATTTTTACATCTGTAATCTTTTTACACAGCTTGATTTCAATAGTATTCCACATTTTCTGCAAGTTTTCTAAGTGTCAAGATTTTAGGAAATCATTATTTGGTAGGACATAACTTGAGAAATGCTCATAAAAGACTCATCGGATCAATTCACGATAATAGCACTGTAAAGGGGTAAGTGACATTAATATTTTCTGAGAGGAGAGTTGATTGGTTGACAAATAGTCTCCAACTGATTGAGGCATTGCCATCAAAAATGTACCTGTCAGACCTTGTAGTATGGCACACTTGTATTTGTAGCTTCCAGTACATGCAATTACTTAGGGCCCTGTTCTTTGCAGACAGAAAGAACATGTATAGACACCTGAACCTGTTTTGATGCAGTAAAATTGGTGACAGCTATTCTCTAGTTCATTGGTCAAGGCATTGCCCTGAGAAATCAAGTTCAACTAGTGTTGTCTAAAAATTTAAATAAAACTTGATGTGTAATTGTCAGTCATTGTTAATTGGTACATTCTCCATGGCAATGCTTGTACCTGTCATAGTCCATTTACCAACCAATTAACACTCTCCTACCGTATAAATGGTGTTATCCCTTTGGTATTTCTTGTGAATTGTCCTAATGAATGCCAAACAAAGAGCTTTGACATCATATGGCTTTTTCTCAGTCCTATTTAAATTCTGTAATACCAAACATCAAAGGATTATTTAGTAAGTATTGTTCAGTTGCAGAACCACATCTATGTTGGAAAGTGTGCTTTGAGTTTTGCAAACACAGTCTGATTTGTATTAGCAGACCCTTACATGTTGCTAATAACCATATAGATGTGTTGCTTAATAAGATCAATCTTTGAGATACATAGCCTACGTTCTTCGTATCATACTAGCAATGAAATTCATATACAATATTACTAATTTGTGTGATTAGGCAGTTTGATTTTGATAGCATTCTGGTTGGGGAAAGGGTGTTGCTCCTGCATAGTAGTAGCATGAATAGCTAACTCCACCTGTTGCTCAAACTTTGTGATACCTTGCCCTTCCAGAGTGATCTGAGGTAGACTAGACATTCTTTTCAGGATCAGTGGTGATGGTCTTTGACCAATTGATGAATTTATGCAATATACAGTAAAACGTTTTTTGATCATAGCAGGTGTTATGTTGCAAGATTGCTTTGATGTGCTCTATTTCAGCACCAAGCTTGCATGTGAACAAATAACTTGGGGCCTATTTCTGAGGTTGTCAATCTTTAAATGCACAGCACTGTAGGTATCCAAATGTGTGTGTATATATTGACCAGTGACCATAGGTTTGCAGCAAACTGTAGTAAAGCACTCCAGTCTGATTTCTCAAGTAAGGAGAGGGAGCTTGTTTGACTGCTCCATTTCAAAAATAAATTTGAGTACAAGGTGGAGCCCTCTATGAAATTTAAGGGAACATGTGAAACATGTTTATTTTTATGGTTTATATGAGTTCAAGTGGAATCTCCTTACTCTCAGTAAGCTTCAGCGTATTTGTAAGTTTACTGGCCACAATTTGTACTTAATGTTTCAATTTCTTCCTAACTTGGCTATATAATTAAAAAGCAGTTTTCTATAAACACATTTTCCAAGGTGCCATTTTGAAAGAAGTGATTAAAGCATTTCAATACATTTAATGTGTATATGTGAGTCACACAAATGAATTTACAGGTGGTATGATGGCTCAGTAGTTAGCACTGCTACCTCACAGTGCCAGGGACCCAAGTTTTTGATTCCTTCTGTGTGGAGTTTGCATGTTCACCCATGTTTGTGTGGGTTTTCGCCAGGTGCTCCAATTTCCCTCCACAGGCCAAAGACGTGCAGGTTAGTTGGGTCATTTATGGTAAAATGACTTGTGGTGTCTAGGGATGTACAAGCTAGATGGGATAGCCACAATAAATGTGGAGTTACAGGGATGCTGTTTGAAGGGCCATTGCAGGGTTGATGGGCCGAATGGCTTCTTTCCGCACTGTAGGGATCCTATGGTGCTATGAATTTGCCTTTGTCCATGTACCATCAGAGAACTTGATTATTTAACTGGAGTCAGAGATGGTAAGAACTGCCAATACTAGAGTCAGAGGTAACAGTGTGGAGCTGGAGGAGCACAGCAGACCAGACAGCAGCAGAGGAGTAAGAAAGTTGACATTTCGGGTGGGGACTGAAGAAGGGTCCCGAACCGAAACGTCAACTTTCCTGTTCCCCTGATGCTGCCTGGCCTGTTGTGCTCCTCCAGCTCCACACTGTGTTATTTAAATAGAGTGTTATTTCATTACATGGGCGTAAGTTCTTTGTGTTTAAAGGGTGAACTGGACTTGAGGTTAGTCTACCTTCCTCAAATTGCAAGGTACTGAGCATGAGCAGACTTTCAAGTCAGTACTTTTCATACAGCCTTGCAAACCACTTTCTGATTGGCGATTAGGTAAGTCGTAATGCAGGTTCTTAAAACAAAAAAAGTCTAATTGTACTTAAACATTTACTCTACAAGGTGGAGGACTGACTGGGAGAAAAGGCTGTTTTGGAAACCTGCGGAAGACAGAAACCATCATGTGTGTTGTCTATGGTTGGACAGATGAAATGATTTTCTCAGGAACATCAACTGGTGATGTTTACATATGGAAAGATATGTTCATTATTAAGAGAATCAAAGCCCATGATGGACCAGTTTTCAGCATGCACGCCCTGGAGAAAGTAAGAAGTAATGAAAACCTGTCGTTAATAGAAGCTATAGAAAATCAAAAGCGGACTTTTAAATGATGCTTTGATAAGCATGGCTGTCTTTTTAGCCAATTTTATAACATTATCACCTTAAAAGGCAATGTCTACTCACAATGTAATGTAAGATTTTGCAGCTACTAGTCCCCTAACTCAAACTTTTCCTTTTGTATTCTGCAAGCTATTATTATTCCAGTTACTTAAAATTTAATTTATAAACAGCATCTGCAAGGCAAATGGCTGATTTCACTTTTAAATTGAAACTCTGAAATTTCCTCACCCTGGCCACTCCACCATCGTCGATAAATTCCCACGCATCTAAAGTCTCTTGCTCATACACTGTTCCACAATAGTCCAATTCACGTATCACCTCTGTTCTTGCTGAACCCTATTGCTTTAAGCTTAAAATACTCAATCTTGTATTCAAATTCTTTCATGACATCACCACATTCTGTCTCTATCAATTTGCAGCCCAAAAATTTGCAAGAAGTCTGAATTTTTCTAATTCCAGTCTCTTGTGCATTTCCTACCTCCCAAAATTGGTGTCATGCCCAAACTCTGGAATTTCCTCCATTTACCTCCTGTCACCTTCAAGAACCCCCTCACAAGCCCATGCATTGACAAAGTAGTATTTCCTAATACATATTTCCTTTGTTAGAATCAAATTCTGTGTCTCAATATGCTTCTGTGAAGTGCTTTCAGCATTTTTCTACATTACCAATGATATATTAGTACGATACACATTATACCTATTATTGTAGGGTCACAAGTTTATTAGATGTTAACTGTGCCTCAGTGACAGTACTGTTGTTGTTGAGTCAAAAGTTATGTGTTGAAACCTATCTTTCTAACAAGATTTTAACATGAGAACTTTTCTGTTCCCTTAAATGAGTATAAAAATAACTTCTTTAAAAAAGTGCAACAAGTGCAGGAGAGTTCTCCTGGCATCCGGCAACATAAATATTGACTTTGCCTAGGATAGCATAAGGTAGTGAGGGGTGTTATATGAATGCAAGCTTACTACTTCTTGTTTCTTCCCTTTTTAAGAAAGTACCTTTTTATATTTTGTGCATAGTTTTAATACATAGAGTTACTTATATTAGCTACTTAGAAAAGTGGAATTTCTTCTCTTCAATCATGGGATGTGGGTATTACTGGCTGGACCAGTGCTTATTGTGCTTACCTAGTTGCCCTTGAGAAGGTGAGCTGCCTTCTTAAACCTCTGCAGTGCATGTGCTGTAGGTAGACCCACAATGCGCTTATGGAGGGAAGTCCAGGATTTTGACACAGTGACAGTGAAAGAATGGCAACATATTTTGAAGTCAGGATGGTGAATAGATTGGAGGGACCATGCAGGTTGTGGTGTTCCAATCTGTCCCTTCTAAATGTAATTGGGCATGGGCTGGTGGCTTAACTTCTTTCTGCCTGTTCTAAAAACTTTAGAAACAAAATTACAGAACTAGGTTCCACAGTCCTGCTAGATATTTTTACTATTTCTAAACATGATGTATAATCCCAACTTTGCTAATAAGTTAATAATATTATAGAAAACGTGATCATTTTGAGTTATTTTGGATTAAATGAGGTTTTAAAAATAGATATATTGTCCATTTTTTTTTAACCATCTTGTTCTTCTTTCTCCAGGGATTTGTGACCGGTGGAAAAGATGGCGTTGTTGTCCTCTGGGATGATAGTTTTGAGAGATGTCTGAAAACATACAGCATCAAACGTTCTGCACTTGCTCCAGGCTCTAAAGGTAACCATTTACCAATGATCTGCTATATTATCTGGTCAGTTCCCAATTACAAGATCAGTATTTATCTCTTCTGCTGTACTCCTTTCCTTTCCTTTACTGCTTGCTGCCTTGGTTATCAAGATTTATTCACCTATAGTATACTATTCCACTTTAAGTTGCTTAAGTTTGCTCAGACTCTGACTGTCATCTGTATCGGCTTCTATTTACCGATGTTATACCAATCATCTGTGTTTAGTTAGAAGTGGGGATTAAGATTACTGGAGATCTTGGGTTAAGAGAGATGAGAAAAGATGTCAAGACAAAATGACTCCGGCACAAAGGTTGAGGTGTCGCAGAACTCAGAGGCAATCAGCTTTGCACAGGGGGAGGCAATTTGTCCCATTTGGTCATGCAATATTCAGTATTCTTGAAATACTTGTGGATAGTTGTACACTTTGTCCAGAAACTATACGACCTGTTTTTATTTATTCACTCATCGATGTGAGATATGGACATTGCTAGCTAGACAGTATGTATTGCCTGTCCCTAGTTGCCCTTGAAAAGGCAGTGGTGAGCTTCAACCTTGAACCACCACAGTTCATATGATGTAGGTAGACCTACAATGCTGTTACAGAATTCTGGGATTTTGATCTACGGACAGTGAAGGAACAGCAATATATTTCCAAGTCAGGATGGTGAGTGGCTTGGAGGAGAACTTGCAGAAGGTGTTCTTAGAATCTTCAGTGTGGAAGCAGGCAATTTGGCCCATCAAGTCCCACCGACCCTCCAAAGAGCATAGCATCCAGGCCCACCCCTTGTAACCCTGCATATCCCATGGCTAATCCACCCAATCGATGCATCACTGAAGACTATGGGCAATTTAGCAAAGCCATTCCACCTAACCTGCATATCTTTGGACAATGGGAGGAAACCGGAGCACCTGGAAGAAATCCACACAGACACGGGAAGAATTTGCAAACTCCACACTGTTGCCCAAGAGTGAAATGTTCCCATGTACCTGCTGCCCTTTTCTTCCTCAATGGAAGTAGGTGTGATTATTATTAGGTTTATAGCTAATGCATTGCTTAGCAATTCATATTGGATCTGTCCAAGCAAATATTTGTGATCAGAATTCTTTGCTAAAATTCGTGAGAAGCTGCAAAGCTCCCAGCATTAATGTTGTTGCTTAATTTCCTCTAACAAAGTCACCCAACTCCTGTACTCTTCATTCTCTCCTTAAACTTCCAATCCAGTTCTTTCCCTGTTGCCTAATCTTTGGCTTACTGTTTCGTGAAGTTTGCTGCCATGACTTTTACTGACTTATTTTGATGCTCTTCTGGTCATTCCTCTTGTCCCTATACTTTTCTAAGCAATAATGTTTACTGACTGTGACTCTTTTCCCCATTCTTATCTTATAGAATTTATTTTCTGATAAAGAATATTTTTGACAAATGTACTCTATTTTTCTAAATAGAGTTCAACACCTATTTTTCTGCTTGTCTCCAATTTGTCTTGTAAAATTTGATAGCCTTTTAATCCTCAGTGCTGCCATTAATTTCAGTTGTAGTCTGATTACATATGTTCAGCCCTTTCACTGTTACCTTCATCCATAATGATATATTATCTATAGTAGATTACTAATACAAAATTGGAGTATTGCTTTAAAAAGACACACTTGTCAAAGATTTTCTTCTTGTACTCATCAGCACAGTTCATGAGAAATACCAAAGTAAGAAGAAATCAACCTTTTTTGTATGAAAAGAGAGTCCTGATTGGTAGAGGTTTTTCTATAGACAATGCACCAGTTAATGATGTGTGACAGTTAACTGCCAAGCTTCATTTAAATTGAAACTAGATTGTTTAACTCTGGTCAAGGCATTTCCCTGTGAAATGAACCAGATAATGACCGTTGTCTATTTTGTTCTGTTGATCAGACACAGCATGTGGATAACTTCTTTCTGTCTGCAAAGAACAGGGCCCTGTTATTAATGTACATAGTTTCTAGTAGACACAAATGAGCCAGACTGCAAGCCTAACTGACAATACTAAATTGGTTGCTAGCGTAACTCTTTGCACTCTCAGGATTATTTATCAAATTGCTGAATGTCATCTAATGTTGGACACTCTGTTTTGAGTTTTGCAAGTGCAACCTGGTTGGGTATGGTTAGTACCTTATGAACAACTGAGGGAAGATGTTTTTAGATATAGTCTGTCACTTTTGGGTGGCACAACTTAATACCTTGCATCACACCAGCTCTAAAATTCATATACCACACTATTTACTTGTGATAGGTAGAACATAGTTGACTTGACAGCAGCATCCTGTTAGTGGTGGACACCACTCATGTTCCTACTGCATACTAACTGTGTGAAACAGTTTCACCTGTTTCTTTGAGATACCTATCCTTCTAGGGTAATTGACATAGACTGGGCACTTGTGACAACTAAAGGTGAAGGCCTTGGACCATTTGTGTGTTTACATGATATACTACAAAAAAAAATCTGATGGGAAAGCTATTATTCTGCAGACAGAATGCTGTTTCAACTCAACAAAATAGGTGATTGCTTCCCTCTAGTTTACTTCTCAGAGTGATGCCCTGACCAATCTTGTCAATCATCCTAGTTTAAAATTTAAACTAAGCTTAGTAATTAACTGTCTGTTGTCATCTAACTGGTTTATTCTCCATGCCAATGCCAATCAAAGTCCAAAGATCAACTAATCAGCATTCTCCTCTCAGTAAAAATGTTTCCCCCCCCCCCTTTGCTTTGTTATTTCTTATGAATTGTCCTGATGACAGCAAGAAACAGTAGGAATAAAAACGTCTTTTTCCAAGTGGCAAACAGTAACTGTTTGGATACTGCAGCAATCAGTACTTGGACCCCAGCTATTTACAGTATATATTAATGATTTAAATGGGAAAACTAAATGTAATCTCTCTAAGTTTTCAGGTGATACAAAGCTGGGTGGAAGGGTGAGCTGTGAGGAGGATGCAGAGATGCTTCAGAGTTGAGTGAATGGGCAAATGCATGACACATGATGTATAATGAGGATAAATGTGAGTTTATACACTTTGGTAGCAAAAACAGGAAGGCAGGTTATCATCTAAATGGTGATAGACTGGAAAGGGGGTGGTACAATGAGACCTGAGTGTCCTTATTCACCTGTTGCCATAAGTAAGCATGCGAATGCAGCAGGAGTCAAAGAAGGCAAATGATATTTTGGTCTTCATAGAGGATTCGAGTACAGGAGCAGGAATGTCTTTCTGGAATTGTATAGGGCTTTAGTGAGACCAGACCTGGAGGATTGGTGAATTTTTGCCTGAGGATGCATGTTCTGTTTATGGAGATAGTCTGGTAAACCTTTGTTGTACTGATTCCTGGGATGGCAGGACAGACGTAGGAACACCAGATTGGTTAGGACTTCTTACTAGAATTAAAAGGAATGAAGGAGGACGTCTCATAGGAACTTAAGAATTCTAATAGGACTAGCCAGGGTGAATTTAAGGAAGGATGTTCCGATGGCTGGGTAGCCCAGAACCAGAGGTCGTAATTCAAAGATATGGGGTACATCATTTAAGACTGAGATCAGGAGAAATTTCTTCACTCAGTAAAGGGTGGGTTGTAGATTTCCTGCCACAGAAGGCAGCTGAGGCCAAAACATTGAATGTTTTCAAGAAGGAGATAGATATAATTTTTAGGGCTAAAGGGATCAAAGGATATGACAAGAAAGCGGGAACAGGTTACTGACCTGGATGATCATATTGAATGATGGAGAAGGCTGAAAGAGCTGAATAGCCTACTCCTCTTAGTTTCTATGTTTCTCAAGAGAAAAGTTTCAACAAATGTCTTTTCTTAGCCATAGCCAGTTGTCTAACACAAGTTTACCTGCAACAAACATTTGGTTTCAAATGTAAAGTATTGGTGATTTTGTCCAGTGTTGCTAAGCAATGAAATTACATGATAATAAATGCATAACTTGTATTAATTAGTCTCACAATACTATTACTGTTGTGGCAGGGTTAAATCAGATATTTGCATTAATGATTTTTCATTTATTTTTTAGGTCTGTTGCTAGAAGACAACCCTTCTATTCGTGCCATAACGTTAGGCCATGGCCATATATTAGTGGGTACAAAGAATGGGGAAATATTAGAAATTGAAAAAAGTGGTCCCATTACCCTACTGGTTCAGGTATCACTTCTAAAGACTGATGTACTTTTTGGTAAACCTGATTTCTTGTTTATTTATCAATAAACCTAGGGACTATTTTATTCAGGTACATCTATTGATGATTATCTGTGCTTTTCCTTGGAATAAACAGATCAAGGGCCATGATTTGAATATTTGAAAGACCATTTTGTACCTATTTTAACCTTCTTTAAAACGTGTTGTCAAGGTAATACTTGAACCCCCAAATGCTCAGCTACCCGTTTTTATGTTAGCTCTTGACAAAGTCAGAAATTGAATCTGTCCAACAGTATTGTCATCTTGCCAATCTCAAGAAAGCTTTCATTTCCCCTGCCTCAAGTTAAATTAGGCCTGCGTTTCCTCTGTGAGGTGCTTTCAACCTATTTGTGTTAAGTGTCCTTACAAATGAGTGCAAAAAAAAGGCATTCATTTACCTGACTACTTAACTTGTATTCAATACCAGATGAGTAGGCAAGCCCTCGTTCCTTCTGAGTTGGACAATACCTTTAAAGCCGAATGTTATGTCCTGTAGCATGCCAGAGATCAAACAAACCCTTTGTTGCTATGCTTCAGATTATTGGATATTACATATCTACAGATTAGACTATAGATAAAGGAGCAGAATTAGGCTATTCAGCCCAATGTGTCTGCTGGACCGTTCGATCATGCTGATATGTTTCTCAACCCAATTCTCCTGCCTTCTCCCCATAACTTTTGATCCCTTTACTAATCACGAACTTATCTATCTCTCTCTCTCTCTCAAATACACTCAATGACTTGGACTCCACGCCATTCTATGGCAATGAGTTCCACAGATTCACCATCCTCTGGCTGAAGAAATTCCTCCTCCTCTCAGTTCTAAAGGGTTGTCTCTTTACCCTGAGACTGTGTTCTTGGGTCCTAGTCTCCTAGTGGGAACATCTTCTCCACATTCTTCCTATTTAGGCCTCTCTGTATTCTGTAAGTTTCAATCAGATCCTCCTCATTCTCCTCAACTCCATTAAGTATAAACTTAACCACTCTTCATGTGACAAGCTCTTCATCCCCAGGATCATTCTTGTAAGCCTCTTCTGGACCCCTCCAATGCCAGTATATCCTTCCTTAGATACAGGGCCCAAAACTGCTAACAATATTTCGAGTGCAGTCTGACTGGAGGCTTATACAGCCTCAGCAGTACATCTCTGTTCTTGTATTCTAGCCCTCTTGAAATGAATGCTAACATTGTGTTTGCCTTCCTAACTGCCGATTGAATCTGCATGTAAACCTTAAGAGATTCCTGAGTTAGGACTCCTGTGTCCCTTTGTGTTTCAGATTTCTGAAGCCTTTCCCTATTTAGAAAATAGTCTAAGCTTCAATTCTTCCCACCAAAATTCATAACTTCACACTTTCCCACAATGTATTTGCCACTTCTTTGCCCGCTCTCCTAGCTTGTCCAAGTCTTTCTGCAGTCTCCCTGCATTTTCAACACTACCTGCCCCTCACCTGTCTGTGTCATCTGCAAACCTACCAACAATGGCTTCAGTTCCTTCATCCAAATCATTAATTGGATGATATGACAGTTGTGATACCAACATTGACTCCTGCAGAACTCCACTAGTCACTGGCTGCCATCCTGAGAAAGATCCCTTTATCCCCACTCTCTGCCTTTTGCCAGACAGCCAATCCTCTCTCCATGCCAGTACCTTGCCTCTAACACCATGGGGTCTTATCTTATTTAGCAGCCTCCTGTGTGGAATCTTGTCAAAGGCCTTCTGGAAATTCTCCTCAACTTCAGAAGTTAGTTTAAATTAACAATCAATTAAACCGTTTAAGGCACCTTGAAACATTCAAAGACACAAAAACATCAAAAGAATTTCCAGGGAAAAGGCAAGTAATTGACAAATGAACTTCACCATAGGTACATGTAGAATGGTAAATTTAAGTAGGGAAAATGAGGAAGCCAGAAATTCCTTCAAAAATATTGTCTGAATGGGCTGGAGGAACAGAGGGATTTGGGGTACAGAAACAACCTCACATAACTGCTTTTAACAATTTAATATGGCTATTTTTTTTAAAGAAAAAAGCAGCTCTGGCATCTATTCCTAAATTTGAACTGAAAAGTAGAGAAATTGAGTTAAACTTGTACAGTATCTTGCTTAAACTACACTCAGAGTACTCAGTTTTTTTTCTCAGATTTTAATGTCTCCGTCTCAGTCTATGTCAGAATGGAGATGGGCCAAGAGAATCATAGTCTGAGTTTGGGAGCCTTTTTTAAAGTTAAGTTTGAAAGGCTTTACCCATGTCCATCTATTTCCCTTCTTTCTTTTATACCTCTTTCATTCCCTCCTCTATGCCCATTTGCCCACCTTAGACTATGTATAGAACTATTGATCCACATCATATCGATGGCAAGCCCTGAAATGCTGAAGAAATGAAACATCTATTCAAGTATCAGAGATAACAAGGTGTAGAGCTGGGTGAACACAGCAGGCCAAGCAGCATCAGAGGAGCAGGAAGGCTGAGGTTTCGGGCCTAGGCCCAAAACGTTCTTACTATCTCTATTCAAGTATCAGGTTTAGAAAGGAGAAATATTATTCTTTAAACCTGATAAAAGTGTTGATCAGATAGAGCCTTTCATAGTGGCAGTAATACAGCTTTCCTTCGGTTTACATTCTCTTCACAATATTATTGTCTGTCTGTTTGTTTGGATAAAGCCAAACATAAATGATTAACTTGCTATTACCTCAAAGGTATTAATCTGTCAAAGCAAACACTAAACCACCATCTGTCAAAATTGAACCTCTGCAGAGTTGATCCATTTTTGGGCTTTGGAGCCCAACCAAGCATTCATAATGATTCCACTCGGAGAAACAGGTGTCTGGCCAACTGTGTCTGTTGACAGTGTTCTCAATTAGAGCTGCCCACCTCAAATGCAAAAAATCCAGCTCTCAGCCTCCATTTTGTAGGCAGGATGTAAAGGTGCTGAAGAAGATTTTTAAAAAAAAACATTAAGGTGAGAGATTGTAACTATCAGGAAATATTGAACAGGTTGGGGCTGATCTTAGAAAAGAGAATATTGAGAAGTGACCTGATAGATGTCATTTAGATTTTGAAAGTGTTTGATTGGATAGGCATAAATGACATGTTTACACTTCTAACAGAGATTTGGAAGTAGGGGCAACAGATGATGGTTATTAATAAGTTCATACAGAACTTGTTTACCAGTGCTGGTTGGCATGTGCAACTCACTACCACATGAAGTCATAGTGACTTGTATAATATACAGAGATCTCTGTGCATAGGCATTAAGCTACATCTGAATGGCCTGGATATAGCAAAGGCAGTGAACAATTAGAATATCTTCACTTTGCTGCCTAAGGTACAGATTGACTGACTATTTCCTTAGCCAAACTATTCCAATGCAGTTTGACACTGGCATCCACTAGACTTCTCAGTAGGATTTAGCTTTGCAAAAAATGCTAATTGTTTTTGTGATGAAAGCTGTATTTTGTTTTACATTGTGGAATGTGGTGTTGCTGGCTAGGCTAGCATTTATTGCTTATCCATAATTGCCCTTGCTAAGCCACTTCAGAGGGAAGTTCAGCATCAGCCACATTGCAATGGGACTGGAATCACATGTAGCCAGACCACGTAAGTTGGTAGATTTCCTTTCATAAAGGAGGTTAATAAACCTAATGGATTTTTACAACAACCGACAGTGATTACATGGTCACTATTTGGTTAACTCTTAATTTCAGTTTTCATTATCGAATTCAAATTTCAGAATCTGCCTTGGCAGGATTAGAACTTCTATCCCCAGAATGTAAGCCTGGATTCTGGATTACTAGTGCACATTACCACTATGCCATCTTTTTATTTTAGAGCTTGGATTTTAAACTGGTGGAGTGGCCTGAGCATGTTCACTTATTTTTGTGAAAGAGTTTAAAAATTGGCTTGGTCAGTCTTTCTGAAACCAGGACTTTAAGCCAGTGTGTGTCAGGGAGAACAGGTGACTGCAGAGACAAGTTAATGGAAGTTCGTTTATATTATGGGGGTTTGAGGGAGAAAGTAAGCTATCAATTTAGCAGAAGCAAGGTTATTTTCTTTAATTTAGTTTAAAGATGTCTGAAAATTCAAAGGAGACCTGATTAGAGTCAAAAGCAAGTATAACCTCTCTAAGAAAAGGAGATTGTTGAAAGCAGTTAAGGATACAAGTTAACTCAGTGAAAGGATGTATTTTGTGAGACTTCCAGACCAAGACTGTTTGGTAAGAAATCTGGTGATTATTAGAAACTTTAAGCCTTCAGTTGGGTGCATGATAAAGAAAAGATGGTTTCGCAGCTCATGGGACTGGAACTGAGAAGGAACAATTAAGACAATCATACAGATTCGATAGGGAAATTCCCTCTGGCTTTGAATTTGGTAGTGTTGGGGAGTAGATTAGATTTTGTTTTGTCATGTATCTTGAAATTTTACAAACTGTGTAAAACGTAGAACTTTAAAAATGTTATTATTTCTTTTGTGTAATAAATTTCTGTTATTATTGAAACTAAAAATCTGCAGCCTGGCATGCTTATGTTTCAGTGAAAGACTGCTGTATTAAATTAATATTTTTTGAAAAGATCCATCCATTTTTGGACCTGACTTCTCCTGTAGTAACTTCAGCTGGGATCATAAAACTTTATATAATTTTAACATGGTACTGAAAAAAAATCTCCAGGTCAGTGGCTGTTTAAAATGTAAATTTTTAAACAGGCTGAAGGAAGAGGTGAGATCACTTATAACTATGATTGAATACTGTTGTGAATGTATATTTACTAAACCATAAAATAAATCTAATTGTTGGTACTAAATTTTTCCTATACTATTCAAGATCAACATTTCAATGTTTACAATTTTTATTTCATTATAACTTTTGTTTGGCAGGGCCACATGGAGGGTGAAGTGTGGGGTTTAGATGTTCATCCCCATTTACCTATCTGTGCTACTATTAGTGATGACAAAACCCTGCGAATTTGGGACCTCTCCCCAAGCCACTGTATGCTTGCTGTCCGCAAACTAAAGAAAAGTAAGCAAGAAAGCAATGTCAGTTAACCTCTTTATGAAAGTTATTAATTAGTATATTCTCTATTGCATATTTTAAACTATTTTGTGATTATCTCAGTACTGTAACCAAATCTACCTTGGACCTCGCCTTCCATCGAATGAAATAATGCTTTCATGTTAGCATGTTTAAAATATTAGTCACAAATCCATACGAGAATTTAGTATGAATAATTTCATTGAAATAATGTAGAACCAAGTATTTCAGAAGCATTTTAAAAGAGAATCATTGTAGGATTGGTTTTCCTCTCACTTGCTTTTCCCTGCTTCTGATTGAAACACCATGGGCAAAGTGTGTTCTACTTTCCAATCTGAAATGCACTACAACAATCCTGGGTCAGAAATGTGATCTGGGAACATCTCCTGTTTATTCTTCTGTGCAATTTCATGACTATACAAAGCTCCTACATTCTAAATCATAAAATTTCTGCTTGAAAAACTTCTCATTTGCTATTGTAATTTGCTTTTGTTGACAATGGAAGAATTTGCCTTATTTTGATTTGTGAAAGATGTGTAGAAATATCTGAAAAACATTATCCTATGTGAGATTTGAAATTTATTTATTAAAAAGAAATGATTTGTGTCTCTTGAACTCCTGTTTATTTGAATGTTTTCTTCACTCAGAACAATTAACTTCATAGCATTATTCATATATGAAGGAGTAGTGAGATGCTCATGTTGGTGTTAGACCTCCACAGTGGCTGCTTTGCTGATTTGAATGAATGATTAAATGAATGAATGGATTAATTAACTTTATTGTCACACGTACTCCAATGAGTATAGTGAAGTTTGCAAGTAACACATTTGTAGATGAAGGCACAAAAGCTATTGAAAGACCTAAAGAACACCTCCGATCAGGACCCAGCAAAACGTGGCCCATTTGCCTATATGTCAGTCGCTGTAGGACTCTCATGCAGAAGTAGGGATAGAGCAAAGTGAATTCTGTTCTATGCAGATGTGGTGAGGTTTGCTAAATGATGAACACCTAGAAAACCCTCCACTGCCAGAGCCATGCAGCCCTGAAGGTCTGAGTTTTGAATCCTTGAGCTAAGAGGAAGACGTAGAAATTCATCAAAGTGATGATTGGTGGATTCCACCCAGCCTTGAATGGCATGTAGGTGAGCAATTCCAAAGCCTTATCCAAATGTTTTGACAGTAACTATACGTTGTTTCACTTAGAAAGTTGATGCTAAATTTTGTCTACCCCGCCATTACTGTTGTGGGAAAGATTTTGGGCAAACGAATTGCTGACATAATCTAGCTGACTGTTGACGGACCTTTGTGTTACTCCATGAGAAATTAATTTTACTAGTGAATGGTCAATTCTTGTGTCAACATGTGGAAAAGTTGCTCTGAAAGCCATCTCCAAGTGGCAGCATGACCCGAGCATTATAAATGTTGAACATAGAGTTGGTATTTCTAATCAACAATTCTGAGAAAGATTTTTTTTGTGAAACACTGTAAGCTAATGAAAGCTTCAACAAAAATTATAAATTGACAATCAGGAGTAAGTTTTCTATTCATGAAATATTCTGGACAGTACATTTTGAGGAGGGGAATGACAAGGATATGAGTGCTTACGGCTTTAGTAAACACTGCAAATCAGTAATGGGCCAAGCAACAAAATAAAGTAAATGATTGTAACTAACATTTGTTAGAATGACAAAATCAAAATTATCTCCATCTTAAATGAGTTCTGGAAAGTGCCAGGAGAATAATATAGTACACCTATTAGACCTCTGTCATTCATGTTAGGGTTTATAATGTTATTTATCTTCTTTGACCATGTGATATATTGCTTCATTAAATTTGCTATTATAGCATTGGATGAGCCAGGACTGAATAAATTAGAAATTCATTCCAGGTTCAGGTATATGGTGTGGACAAAGGAGGTGTTTATTCACTGATAAAGTCATCTTATTGAAATAATTGTTTGTAAAATGTTCTATTAGTTTTGAAGCATGCTTTAAGTTATGATGCATATCCAATTGCAAATAGATTTCGGACATGGTTTGTTAGAAAAAAGCAGCATCTAGCAATAATACTAGCACAATGTCTATGTTGTCATAATTATAGGTGGCAGGTGTTGCTGTTTCTCTCCTGATGGGAAATCACTTGCAGTTGGCCTAAATGACGGAAGTTTCCTGATTGTAAATTCAGACACTCTCGAAGATCTTGTTTCATTCCATCATAGAAAAGAGCATATTTCGGATATTAAGTTTTCCCCTGGTATGTAGGCTAAGTTTAAACCACATATTATTGAATCAATTCTTCTGCTTTCTCTGAAAATTAGTCAGTTTTATTAAAAATGGAAAGGATTTAAATTATTGTAACTTTTCCTTGCACCTGAAAATTGCAGCTTAAAATAGCAACATAACAGGAATGTTTGTAGTTGTTCAGAAAGTAAACGAACAGTTATATTTGGAACGTTAGAAACATTTAAATGTTTTAGTACATTTTTTTCCCCACTCTTCTTGGAGCTGGTGGAATGGTGATGTCAGTGTCAGAAAATAAAATACTTGATCATTGTGTCCACCCAGCAGGCTCATTTATTTCCTGAACTTCATAGTCAGTTGTTTAGTACTCAATCATGAAGAATTTTGCATTGAAACTAGTGACTATTAGAGATCCAAAGTAGCATGACACCTTGTACAGGCAAACAGCTGCTACATTCTAAGGCAATGAGAACCCACTCCTTTGTCATTGCTATGTTTCCATTTCCCACATCACATATTAACCACCTTAGTGAGCAAGGCTGCCAATTAGTATTAATATTGTGTTGTATTTTTGCTCATTAGTAACTCAAAAGAGAATGGCCAGGCTCATTTCACTCAAGAAACTTATTATCCCATTCAGAAAATGATTGAACAAGCTCCAAACGTCAGCAAGACTCATTAGTTCACTATTTCTATTCACAATTAAGAAAAATCATGTGCCATTCATGAGAGGTTTTGAATTGCATAAAGCATCAACTGGTCAAAAGTAGTTGCTTTTGCTTCCCCTCTAAATAATTACAGACCTGGGCTGATGTCTGTGGCTTCAAAGGGTAGTTGTTTAATGCCAAGTCTAGACATTATGATTTGTGATTGTTCTTATTTTCCTGGCTTCTTAGTATTTTGCTGCCTTGCCCTTCCTTTAAACTCATTTATGCCATCAATAGTGGCATTCCTTTAAATTATTTCTTGAAGGATCATGAATGGTACTGAATTAGAAGT
This sequence comes from Ginglymostoma cirratum, assembly GCA_024137785.1. Taxonomy (NCBI): domain Eukaryota; kingdom Metazoa; phylum Chordata; class Chondrichthyes; order Orectolobiformes; family Ginglymostomatidae; genus Ginglymostoma; species Ginglymostoma cirratum. Next base: position 54,961,097 of record JAHRHZ010000133.1, on the reverse strand, counting down.
TAAGTATCAACACTTTTTACTAAAAGTTGTACAAATAATACTGTTCAGGCCTTTATTCAAAATAATAGAAAAAGTAAGACTAAGATGATTTTTTCATTGCACACTACTTAAATAGTTATCAAAAGCAAGTGTAATGATGTGCTCTAAGAATAAACTAGATTGTTTCCCTTGTGCTTCCTATTTTGTGTTTATCCATCTCCATTCATGAAAACTGAGGTGGATAGATCATGAACAGAGCCATCGATGCCATCAGCAAATATTCCTTGGTCATATAACATTTTGTCCATTCCATAGGTGAATCAATCAGGAATGTCACATCTGCATTCAAATGTTAGTTTAGACTGGGATCCAAACACGTCTGTCATTAGATAAAACTCAAAACTACTTTGCAGTGGTATTGGGGATCCCATAAACTGGTGGTTTTGCTTCAATTTCTCTTTTTACATGAATATTTTGCTTATTTTTCTCACAGATCATGTGAAACGTAGGGATTTTAAGTCGCTGAAGCTCCTTCAGCATCAAGCTCTCCCAAGTTATTTAAAGCATGGTAGAATCCAAATCAAAGATCATTCCAATCTGCCATGATTGTATGCATAATTGAAATTTCTTTTGATGCATACAATTCATTTATATGTTGGAAAACAAAGTAAAATTTCAAAATTTGCTGCTGATAGCAAATTTGGAAGTGAGGCAGGCAGTGAGAATAAGACCAGTCAATAGGATCCAACAAAGATAGACTTGTGATTCAGTAGACCAGTGGCAGGTAGAATTTAATACCGAGGAGTTTAAGGTGATGTTTGTTGGCAGAAGGGATAAGGAAAGGCAATATGGACTAATTATCACAACTGCAAAAGCGTACAGTCACAAAGGGGCCTGCAGGGTTTAAGTGTTTAATATTTGAAGAGTAGAACTCATTGCGAGTGTAGTTAGCAAAGCATGTGGGATCTCGTGCTTCATAACTAGAGGCACTGGGTAGAAAATCAAGTCATGCTGAAACTTCGTAAAACTTAGTCAGGCCACAACACAGTATTACATATGTTTCCCTTCACCACATTTCAGAAACTATGCAATGGAGTAGAAAAGATTTACCAGATGGTTCCTGGTATGCCATTTATATAAATGATTTGGATATGAATATAGGAGGAATGGTTAGTAAGTTTGCAGATGACACCAAAATTGGTGGTGTAGTGGGCAGTGAAGAAGTTATCTCAGAATACAAAGGGACCCTGATCCAATGGGCTGATGGGCTGAGGAGTGGCAGATGGAGTTTAATTTGGATAAATATGAGGCATTACATTTTGGTAAGGCAAGTCTGGGCAGGACATGTACTTAATGGTAGGGTCCTGGGGAGTGCTGCTGAATGAAGAGACATTGGAGTGCAGGTTCATAGTTCCTTGAAAGTGGTGATGCAGGTAGATAGGGTAGTGAAGAAGGCATTTAGTATGCTTGTGCATTGAGTGTAGGAGTTGGGGTGTCATTGTTGCAGCTGTACAGGAAATTGATTAGGCCATTTTTGGAATACTGCATTCAGTTCTGGTCTCCCTGCTATAGGAATGATGTTGTGAAACTTGAAAGAGTTCAGGAAAGATTTGCAAGGATGTTTGCAAGGAGGGTTTGAGCTGTAGGGAGAGGCTGAATAGGCTGGGGCAATTTTCCCTGTAGCTTCGGAGGCTGAGGGGTATCATTATAGAGGTTTATAAAATCATGAAGGGCATAGATAGGGTGAATAGCCATGGTCTTTTTTTTTTCTAGGGTAGGGGAGTCCAAAACTAGAGGGCATAAGTTTAAGGAGAGAGGGAAAAGATTGAAAAGTGATCTAAAGGGCAACTTTTTCATGCAGAGGGTGGTGTGTGTATGTAATGAGCTGGCAAGGAAGTGCTAGAGGCTGCTACAATTAAAACATTTAAAAGGCACCTAGATGTGTACGTGAATAGGAAGTGTTTAGAGGGATATGGGCCAAATGTTGGCACATGGAACTAGATTAATTTGGGATATCTAGTCAGCATGGACGAGTTGGGCCAAATGGTCTGTTATTGTACTGTACAACTTTGACTCTCAGGTGAGAGATTTTTTAATGTAACCTTCGGTTGGAGAAGCCAGCATTGTTCTTTTCAGAGCGGAGGACAGTGAGGAGACATCTGATGGTGGTGTATAAGATAGACAATGAAAATCACTTCCCTTTAGCCATGGTGCTGGGAAATATAGATTTAAGACTTTGAGAAAGAGATAGAAAGGTTATGTGAGGAAGTACTTTTTTTGACACAGCAAGAGGTAATGATCTAGAACTCAATGACTATGAAAGTAGTGAAAGCAGAGACAATTGGATGGGCACTGAAAGAAATAAGCTTGCAGGGTTATGAGTGCAGAGGAGAGGAATGAGACTAACTGAATTGCTGTAGAGAAAACCAGACTTACTTAATGAGCTGAGTTGCCTCTTTGTATCGATTCATGACTGTATTGGGTATAATGAATGTGATTTCCAATTCAAACTATGTATAAATTCTTTTTAATTCACTTCTTGAAATAATTTGTAGTTTTAAAATTTCAGGTTCTGGAAAGTACTTAGCTGTTGCATCTCATGATAATTTCATAGACATCTATAACATAATGAGTAGTAAACGAGTTGGCATTTGTAAAGGAGCTTCCAGCTATATAACACACTTGGACTGGGACAAAAGAGGTACGTGTGTTTATCTATCTGTCTTTAACTTGAATAGGAAAGTATATTTAAATACATACAATTAAAAACTTTTTTTTCTTGGAATTGCTTGTTTTCCACCACAGTAGCCCCACTAGAATTCTCTTTGGCAAATGTGATTTCTGCCATTACTCCAGTAAAGTTGCAGCTGTGAGAAGATACCTTGTCTTTATCCAGTTCTTGTCCAATTGACTGCCCTCTGTGCTTTTGATCACGTTATTCAAAAAGTAAGAATTTTAATTTTTTGTTGAGGTGTTTTTGGTACCTAATTTTTGCAATTGATTTTACTGCTGAAAGTGCAAACATGTTTGAGCTTTTCTTGGTGCGTTATCTTTTGTTAGTAAAACATGTTTCCCAGTTGAGTTACTTTGAAGAGGTCACATTATCAAACCAAACATTAATAGAGGATCTCGAGATAAATTGGCATTTGCACTAACCCATTGAACAATAGATGCTCAGTGCAATCAGACCATCAGATCTGATGCCATGAATTTTTCACTCCTAGGTTCTGCAACTGATGTTATGCTAGCGTGCTTAAGATGTTGATCAAATGTTCATTGTACTGGAAGAAAAAAACGTTTGCCTCAAAGAGTCTTGGTCAATTTTATTTTCACAGCTTCAACTAACACCAAAATTTACCATGTGAAAAATACTAGAATGTTCTTGCTGTGTACTTGGATAAATCTATTGATGCAAAAAATATGCTGTATCTTGTCGCCTTTTTAAGTAACTTTACCAAAATCCTGTGGAAAAGGCCAAAGGAATTTTTGAGAAGCAGATATAGAAATATCTTTGGACACTTTTTCACAAAATTAAATTGAATTTCATAGTTCATTACAATTTACTGGAAAGATAAAATTGAACAACAGCCAGTGTCATAATTGCATCAGTAGAAAGTAATGTAATAAGGCTCTACATGAGGTACAGTTATGGGCTAAGTGATACAAAGTCAACATTTTGGTCACTTAATATTCCTTAGCATGGAAAGTAGAATTTGATGATATTGCTGACTATGAGGATTTTCAATCACATGAGGGGTGGGCATGCTTTAAAAACAGGGCTCACGGGCACTGAACACTGATGTTTTCAAAGTGTGTGTGGACAGGTAAGCTGGGAACCTACAATTAACACTTGTTAAGCTCCTTGAGGACCATGTTAATGGACAGGGAAGGCAGGAAGGTGATTTTTAATGTGTAAATTCTAAAGCTAACAAGTCTGGTGCATGTTAGTGCACTGTTGCATAGCTCAATGCATGGAGAAGTTAAGTAATCTTTTCAGGAAAAAGCTTTACCATTTGGGGAATTTTGTTTCTGATTGTTTGCAGTGATTTTTACTTGGCCATTTGAGTAATTCTCTGTGCAGTGAGGCTGCTGGCCCTATGATGCCCTGCCTCCTCTCTTCCACAAGATGGACAGGCCACATCATGGCTGCCACCTGCCTTTGATGATCACGCTCTGCAGGCAGCTCCAGTCTCTTGGCAGAATTTGATACCACTAACTGTATTGAGCTTGACCCTTTTAGACACCTACATTTGAAGATTGTATTACATTTGGAGTTTGGGTCCAGAAATTATCCATGTGTTAAATTCACAAACCCGTATTAAAAATCATTTGATTCATCAGGTCCAAGTTGGATTAATGGTAATTATAATGGCAGAAGATGCCAACATAGATGATGGGCCAGAATACCGTTTTCTGTTTTGTGTTTATTTACTTTCTGTTAAATTCTGACCAGTTGGTGGGAGAAGGCTGAAAGATGTGCAACAAGAATTCTTAAATGGGAGGGAATGTGCTGTGTGCTGCATGGAAAAAAATGATTTTGCTTAGTGAATGGAATTTGGGATATATTGAGAGTGAAGCTTGCTCTGGGAAAGTAGAGCCACATCATACGTTCTGCCTATTGGACCCGGGAAAATGGCCAGAGTGCTGACCGCAGACAGATTAGGTGTGGATACTGCAGCAGAAGGATGAATATGTTACAGACAGCTGAGTCTGTAGACAACTAGGTTCACTTGCTAGGCAGCAGGCTGATGCATGACAGGAACCAGTGGAAGAAGTAGCTAATCATGGGGCTTGATAAATGAGATATAATTTATAGTTTGCTTTCTTTTGTCGTCTCTCAAACCATATGCGCTATCTCCCTCAAAGTTAAGTTGAATCTTTTATTCCAGATAAGGACCCAACTACTAGCATTCCGTTCCAAAGCCTTAATTTTAGCCACTTAGATGGCAAACTGAACATTTCCACTGATTTCTTGATGTAGAAGTCCCTGGATAAATTCAACTGTTATCAATTCATTGTAAAGAACTTGAAATGAATAAAAGTTCCTCTTAGTACATAGGTGATGCTGGCCAGGCCATGATTATGGCCTCAGAGGGAGAATGTTATTCTTTGACTAAATGGTGATTTGGTTTTGCAATTGAATAATATGCTAGAACATTTCAGAAGCCATCAGTGGCTAATCAATGGTTAATATCATGTGACCTCAGCGTGAGAATGAGGTTATGTGGACAAGCTTTGTTGTACCATTGGCTTGTTCCCTCCTCTGAAAGCAAATCACTTTCTGCCCTCCTTCTAATCAATCCAGTTTTTTGAAGTTGAGGATTAGTGGAAAACGTACTGATATTGAGCAAAAACATGTTTTGCTATTCAACAGGAAAACTTTTACAAGTTAATACTGGTGCTAAGGAACAGTTATTCTTTGAAGCTCCTCGTGGAAAACCTCAGATTATAAATAACGCAGAGGTAAGACATATTGGCCCAAAATCCACTGGACAGGGAAAGTCTGTTAGACGTTTTCCTTCACAATATAGCTGAATAAATTTTGTGCTGGAAATGTAAGCTGATAGTGAGGTTAGTGGGGTCTATGGAACCTCGGTGAACAATGCAAATGACAGAACAAAAACAGAAATCGCTGTAGAAAC
>JAHRHZ010000133.1:54942577-54955076 GCA_024137785.1 Ginglymostoma cirratum | reverse complement strand
CCTTCACAGATGCTGCCAGACCTGCTGAGCTTTTCCAGCAACTTTGTTTTTGTTCCTAAAATATAAGACTTATGTTTTTCAAATTATTTCAAGTTTGACAAACTTTTATTGGGCAACAAAGCCTAACTCTAGTATTCAAGCAATTATTTCAAAGGAGGAGAAAACAGTCTTGCAAGGAGTAAATTGCAGTAAATTATTTTTACATCAGTAGTTTTTATAGATCAAATTTGTTGCAATTAGCAGTCTTTATCACAACAATGGACTTACTTTATCAGGTGGACAAGATAGACTGGACCTCTTGGACATGTGTCTTGGGTACTTCGTGTGAAGGTATCTGGCCCATGGTAAGCGAGGTCACAGACGTTTCTGCGTCCTGTCTTACTAGTAACAAAAAAGTGCTTGTTACAGGGGATGACTTTGGATTTGTGAAGTTGTTCCGATACCCAGTGAAGGTAATTGCACTTTCATTTTTACTTTGATTTTTAGAATGTGTGTGTTTTTGTGCATATTGTATTTTAGTCAATGAAAATAGGGGAAAAAAGCAATTAAGTTATTAGTGTTTTGCTTGGATGGAATTAATTACTGTTTTATTCATTTGTGTAAAATGAATAAGTCAGGTTTGTTGTCACTTGTCTTTTGAAAATAAATCAGCTTTTCTGAATGATGAGTTAGTAAGTCCTATCTTTTGCTACTTACTTATCAGATAACCTACCAAAAAAAAATTTTTCGGTAATTCATCAAGATGAAATGAGACTGTGGCATATTTGTTTAAAAAGTATTATGGTCATTGTTGACTGGCATTTGTCATTATAAATATTAATCAAGGTATTTTTTATTGGTTTTCTCTTTGAATTAAGGGAAAGTATGGGAAGTTCAAAAGATATGTGGCTCACAGCACACATGTTACCAATGTACGTTGGACACATGATGATAGTTTGCTCGTTACGGTTGGGGGACCAGACACAACAGTGATGATTTGGACACATGAGTTGGAGGGGTACAAGCAAGCCATTCAATATGATAGTGAGGAGTCTGATTTTGATTCTGATGAAGATGGTGGTAGGTATTATTTTTATTGTTTAAAACATCAGATTAATTCTTATGCACTTAAAATAGGCAGCATCTGTGGGGAGAGAAACTGCTGAAGAAGAGTCCTATTGTACTCAAAATATTAGCTGTTTCTCTCACTACAGAAGGTGGCCAAGCAAGTTGAATCAGTTATTAGGAAGGGTTATAATCTTATGATCCATGGGTTTATAAATAGAGGCATAGAGTATAAAAGCAAGGAAGTGAGGCTACACCTCTACAAATTATTGGCCAAACCACATTTGGAGTTTCGTGTTCAGTTCTGGGCACATTATTTAAGGAAGAATGTTAAAGCCCTAGAGAGAGCGCAAGGGAGATTTACTAGAGTGATAGCAAGAATGAGGGACTTTAGATACAAGGAAAGATGAGAGAAATTGGGCTTATTCTCCTTGGAGCAGAGAAGATTAAGAAGTGACGTTACTGAGGTGTTCGAAATTATGAATAATAGCGACAGGGTAAAGAAAAACATTCTGTTTCCACTAGATAGTATGTCGGTAACTAGGGGTCACAATTTCAAGGTTGTTAGCAAGACAGCGAGGAATGAGATAAGGAGAAATGTCTTTGCTCAGAATTGTTAGGATTTGGAAAGCATTGCCTGGGAGAGTGATGGAGGTGGACTTTGAGGTTTCAAAAGAGAACTGGATATATATTTGAAAGTGATGAATTTCAAGGGCTATGGGGATAGGGCTGGAGAATGAGACTAGTTGGATAGCTCTTTCAGAACCAGACACAATAGATTGAAAGGCCTCCTTCTGGACTGTAAAATTCGATTTTTCTATTTTGCAGCCCTGCTGAGTTTTTCCAGGACTTACCCTTTTTATTTTACACTTGCAGCAGCTGCAGCATTTTAATTTAGTTACCAAAGCTTTGGTATTGTTTCTTACTGTGTTTTGTTGGGTCAAATTAAATCTCCCTAACGTGCTCTGCTCAACCTCTTCCTTTATCATAATTTTAAAGCAATGAATTTAGTTTTTGTAATTTTATTCATTTTTGTGGGATGTGGGCGTCACTGGCTGGCCTGCATTTATTGCCCATCCCTGGTTGCCCTTGAGAAGGTGGTGGTGAGCTGCTTTCTTGAACCGCTGCAGTCCACCTGCTGTGGTTTGACCCACAATGCGATTTAGGGAGGAAATTCCAGGATTTTGACCCAGCGACAGAGAAGGAACGGCGAAATATTTCCAAGTTAGGATGGTGAGTGGCTTGGAGGGGAACTTGACCATGGTGGTGTTCCCATATGTCTGCTGCCCTTATCCTTCTAGATGGAAGTGGTCGTGGGTTTGGAAGGTGCAGTCTGAGGATCTTTGACGAATTTCTGCAGTGCATCTTGTAGAAAGTACACACTGCTGCTACTGAGCATCGGCGGTGGAGGAAGTGGATGTTTGTGGATGTATTGCCAATCAAGCGGGCTGCTTGGTTCAAACACGGACAAAAGTGCTGAATTCCAGAGGTGAACCGAGAGTTACAGCCATTGACAACTGGTGTCAAGCTTCTTAAGTGATGTTGGAACTGCTGTCATCCGGGCAACTGGGGGTATTCCACCACACTTGTGCCTTCTAGATGGTAGACAGGCTTTGGGGGGTCAGGAGATATGTTAACCATTGTAGTATTCCTAGCTTCTGACCTGCTCTTGTAGTCACTGTGTTTATGTGGTGAGTCCAGTTGAATTTCTAGTCAATAGTAATCCTCAGGATGTTTGTAGTGGGGGAGTTCAGTGATGGCAACACTATTGAATATCAAGGGGCAGTGGTTAGATTGTCTCTTATTGGTGATGGTCACTGCCTGGCATTTGTGTAGCACGAATGCTGCTTGCCACTTGTTAGCCCAAGCCTGGATGTTGTCCAGATCATGTTGCATTTCGACACAGACTGCTTCAGTATCTGAGGAGTCACAAATCGTGCTGAAATAGTGCAATCATTGGTGAACATCCCTACTTTCTGAGCTTTATGATGGAGGGAAGATCATTGAAGCAGCTGAATGTTGGTTGGGCCTAGGACACTACCCTGAGGACCTCCTGCAAAGATATCCTGGAGTTGAGATGACTGACCTGCAACAACCATGACCATCTTCCTATGTGCCAGGAATGAATCCAACCAGCAGAGAGTTTGCCCCTGGATTCCCATTGATTCCAGTTTTGCCAGGGCTTCTTGATGCCACACCTGGTCGGATGCAGCTTTGACATGAAGTGCTGACACTCTCACCTTGGCTCTGGAGTTCAGCTCTTATGTCCACGTTTGAAACAAGGCTGTAATGAAATCGGGAGCTGAGTGGTCCCGGCAGAACCCAAACTGGGCGTTGCTGAGCAGGTGCTGTTTGATAGCACTGTTGATGACACCTTCCGTCACTATACTGATGATTGAGAGTAGACTGGGGTATTAATTGGCACGTTGGATTTGTCCTGCTTTTTGTGAACAGGACAGATCTGGGTAATTTTTCACATTGTTGGGTAGATACCAGTGTTGTAACTGTGTTGGACCAACTTGGCTAGGGGACTAGCAGGTTCAGGAGCTCAAGTCTTCTGTACAATTGCTGGAATGTTGTCAGACCCATAGCCTTTGTATCCAGATTCTCCAATCATTTCTTGATATCGTGTGGAGTGAATCGAATTGGCTGAAGACTATTCTCTGTAATGCTGGAGACCACTGGAGGAGGCCAAGATGGATAATCCACTTGGCACTTCTGGCTGAAGATTGCTGCGAAAGCTTCAGCTTTATTTTTTGCACTGATGTGCTGGGCTCTTCCGTCATTGAGGATGGGGATATTTGAGGAGCCTTCTCCTCCAGACAGTTGTTTAATTGTCTGCCACCATTCACAACTGGATGTGGCAGGACTGCAGAGCTTAGATCTGCTCCATTGGTTGTGGGCTAGCTTATCTCTATCACTTGCTGCTTATCTGTTTGTCATGCAAGTATTCCTGTTTGGCTTCACCAGGTTGACACCTCCCCTTCAGGTATGTCTGCTGCAGCTCCTAACATGCCCTCCTGCAATCTCCTTGAATCAGGGTTGATCCCCTGGCTTAATGGTAATGGTTGAGTGAGGAATATGCTGGGTCATGAGGTTACAGATTGTGGTGGAGTGCAATTCTTCTGCTGTTGATGGCCCACCGCACTTCATGCATGCCAGTCTTGAGTTGCTAGATCTGAGTGAAGTCTGTCCTATTTAGCACAGTCATAGTGCCACAGAACACGATGGAGGTTGTTCTCAATGTGAAGGCGGGACTTCGTCTGTGCAAGGACTGTGCAATGGTCAATCTTACCGATACTGTCATGGACAGATGCATCTGCAGCTGGCAGATTGGTAAGGATGAGGTCAAGTATGTTTTTCCATCTTGTTGGTTCCCTCACCACCTGCTGCAGACCCAGTCTAACAGCTATGTCCTTTAGAACCCATCCAGCTTCATCTGAAGTATTGCTGCCACACCATACTTGATGGTGGACATTGTACTCTGGGTGGGGGATTTCATTTTGTGCCCTTGCTGTCCTCCGTGCTTCCTCTAAGTGTTGCTCAACATGATTCATCAGTTGAGGGAGCACAGTATGTGGTAATCATCAGGACTGTTTCCTTGTCCCTGTTTAACCTGAAGCCATGAGACTTCATGGCGTCCAGAGTCAATGTTGAGGACTCGCAGAGCAACTCCCTCCCAACTGTATTCCACTGTGCCACCCCCTCTGCTGGGTCTGTCTGGCTGTTCAGACAGGACATATCCAGGGATGGTGATGGTGGTGTCTGGGACATAGTCATACTCACAGAATCATACCTTGCTGACAATGTCAGGCTGTTACTTGACTGGTCTGAAAGACAGCTCTCCCAATTTTTGCACTAGCCCCCAGCTGTTAGTAAGGAGGACTTTGCAGGGTCAGCTGTGCTGTTTCTGCCATTGTCTTTTCTGGTGCCTAGGTCGATGCCAGGTGATCCATCTAGTTTCATTTCTTTGAGACTTTGTAGAGATTTGTACAACTGAATGGCTTGCTAAGCCATTTCAGAGGGCAACCGCAATGCTGTAAGTCCGGAGTCACAGGCAGGCCAGACCAGGTGAAGTGGCAAATTTCCTTCCCTGAAGGACATTCGTGAACTATATGGGTTTTTCTAACAATCGACAATGATTTCATGGTCATCAGTAGATTCTTAATTCTGGATTCTTTTAATGTATTGAATTCAAATCTGACATGGCTGGATTCATACTCGTATCCTCAGAGCATTACCTGGATCTCTGGATTAATAGTCTAGCGATAATACCACTAGGCCATTGCCTTTTTGCAATTCTTCAGGAATTCATAATGCAATCCACTAAAAACAGATGGATTAGCACCTTTGTTCAAATTTTTAAAAAAAAATATAAAAGCAAGTTGGCACATTTGTTAAAATTGCAATGAAGTTTCATCTGCATTCCATCCTAGATGCTGCTAGGTTCCTATGACTGTTTGATTAAATGAATGTTTAAACAACTTTGCAGATATTGTGAGGAAACAACATCCCTAACAACCTGATACCTCTCATTAATTTTCTGTTTTACGCAAAAGAACATGATCCAGATACAATAACTGCATTTGTTTTTAAAGAAACTTTGGTAGATTTCTGACTACATCTTCATTGTCTTAAAAAATGGACAATACTGTAAACTAAACCAGTTTTGCACTGCTTAAAACTAGTCAAACTAATTTCAATTTATTTGGCAGATCAAAAGTATTGGATAATTATTAAGTTTCACAAGTCATGCATGTCTTCAATATCCACTAAAAGGTTAATTGTCTTCTTAACTGTCCTTTTTATGCTTTTAGAATTTCAGTATTTATTTACAGTCATAAGTTCTTCCAAACGAGGAAATGTCAGCTAATATTTCCATCATTTTACTTGGTTTAAAGTGGTAAAATGCAGAGAATTAGTATATTGGTATTTGTGATAAACACTTGGTCTAGATCAAAACTTTGTTGCAGAACGGCAAATTTTGTTAGGATCCACTACTTCAATGGATTACCCACAACTTTTAAGCATACTGTGTTAAAATTATTAAAAACAATACATTGGTCCTTTTTCTTAAGTTGTTAAGTCATCCGCTATATTTTGAAGGGCACCAATAAGTGCAGATTGCCATGTATTGAATCAACTTTGTCTGAATTAGCTTCTTCCTATTTTTAACCTCTGGGTAGGAACTCTGGCAAATAGGAACAGCATTATCAATATTTGGATGTATGTCAAAATAACTGCACCTTGGTGAAATACATTTGGTGAATAAGTTGTAACAAATGGTGTGCCACGGGGATCAGTGCTGTGATCGCAACATTTTACAGTCTATTTAAATGACTTGGACAAAGGCATCAAAGTTACGGTTGCTAAATTTGTTGATGACACAAATAAGTAGGAAAGTAAGTTGTTAAAAGGACATAAGGTGGTGACAAAAGGATATAGATGGGCTAGTTGAATGGGCAAATATCTGGCAAATGGAGAAAGATGTGGGAAAATGTGAAATGCGGGAGAAATAAAACAAAATCATCTAAATGGCGATTGAAGATTTCTAAAATAGAGATCTGGTTGTCCTATTACATGAAACATAAAGTTAGTATGCAGGTTCAGCAAATAATTAGGAACACTAATAGAATATTATCACTTATTACAAGGGGTATTAAAAGCAAAAATAGGGAGATTATACTTCACTTATTCAGGCGTTGATGAGCTCACATCTGGAGTACTGAGGATGGGATTTATTTAAGTATGATATAACTACATTGGAAGCTGTTCAGAGAAGGTTTGCGAGACTAATGCCTGGGATGAGTAGTTTACCTTATTAGAAAGGTTGGACAGACTAGACTTGAATTCACTGGAGTTCAGAAGAGTAAGTGGTGACTTTATTGAAACATAAGATCCTGAGGGGGCTTGAAGGGCATGTGTAATGGATATTTTCTCTGAGAGAAACTCAGGGACACCATTTAAAAAGTAAGGGGTGTCTGATTTGAAACAGGAGACTTTTTTTTGACATAGGGTCAAGATTTTAGAACTCTCTTCTGAAAATGGTAATAAAAAAGACTTTAAATATTTTTAAGATGGAGGAAACAGTCTTTCAATATTTCTGTGATGGATGTGGATCGATTCTTGATAAGTAAGGAGGGATTGTGCAGTACTTAGATCAGCTGTGAGCTTATTGAACAGCAGAACAGGCTTTAGGGGCCAAGTGGCCAACTCCTGTTCATATGTACTCTGATCCAATTACAAGAAAAAAATAGTGGTTCAAGTTGTGACTTTCAGGTGTTGTCCCTTTGGATTAAATGTTTCACCAATTGTCATACGTTTTTGAAATTGTTGATTAATGCAAAGAGAGTGAAATTACTCTTGGCACCTTGATATTTCTAAATGATTGTTTTCTTCCTTGCTTGAAATTCTTAAATTTTGCATGTGTTGTTATAAGGATTAATGTACATCAGCCATGGATACATAATGTTTTTGTTGTAGGTTATGACAGTGATGTTACTCGGGAAAATGAAATCAATTACACCATTAGGGCCTTAACGACAAGTCTTCGTCCAATGTCTGGAGTCAAGCCTCATCTACAGCAAAAAGAACCTTCCCAAGAAGAAAGGTACCTTTTATCTAAAAGAAAATTTGAGTTTCCACAAAAGCAGCATTTTAGTTCATATGGATTATGTTTTTTGGAAGGTTTAGGTATTTGAGCAAAACTTCTACAAAACTTGCGTAAGTTATCAGTAAGGTCGTTCATAAATTTTTACATCAGGCTGGTGTGTACCCTGGAAAGATGTCTTCCAGTATTATTTCAAGTTTCCAGGCATAGGATTTAGATTTATTAAATGGATTCACTGGAGTTTTCTGACATTTAGTGAAATCTGGACACCATGATTGTTTTTCTTGGAAAATATGCTAGGAATTTATCTAATTTGCCAGCTACTTCAGGAAATGATCTTATTTTGGGTCTTGTATCTTTTTAGAAATACGTTGTTATGCTGGTGGTAACATTTATCATCACAACAATAAAATTCCACATAACATGAGTGTAACTTGATTATTGTAGATTAATCAGATGAAGTTAAACTCTACACTTTAATTCAGCTTATTTGCTGCTCTTGCCCAGTTTTTAAAAATCTGTTTCGTTCTCGGTTTCTGACTATGGAAATGTAGTTTCATTTTACTTTGTACACTAAACGAAATTCTATATATCAGTTTCACTGTAGAAAAATACTTATTTCAATTAATACTTTACTACCGCTGCAAATGTTTTGTTAAATGTCAAGTTCTACAATTTCTTTCTTTAGTTTTGTCTACGTTACCAACTTGAGATGACACTTTAGTCATTAATGCTTCAATTCTTGAATGAACAGCTAAATAATCCACAACAACACTCCTGGTTTATTTCTTCTTAACATTTCCTTCTCCTTCATTACTCCCAAATGTTGGTCCAAATGAGACTACAAGGCTGAGAAATCCAGCTCCATAAAGCTGCTGGAGTCGATACTATAGACTCCATAGGTGGTCTAAGTAGGATGCAATATGATATGCCCATCCTGCTCAAGGGCACATTCCATGTATATTAGCAAAAGCTTCCAGGTCATGATATTAAACAGTTATTCTGGCTGATTTGATTCTCAAATTCAAAACATGGATTGTGTGGGTTCACAGAAGGCATTTGCTTATCTCTCATAAATGTACATGCCATTGCATGAGGGAGCTGCCACTGAAGTTATTTAAATAACCTGCCATCAAACTTTCAGATAAGAGCCTTCAACTAACTTCTGCAGTTGCAAAGTTTGAGGAAATACTGTGGAGTGTTTTGGTAGCAATTGTGGTGGGCTGCTAGATTTGGCAATAAATGTTACTGCACCCATAGAGGGGGGACAGGGGTTTGGTGACCTGCACGTAAGAACAAAGGACCAGGAGTAGGCCATTCAGCCCCTCAAGCCTGTTCCACTATTCAGTGAGATTGTGACTTAACTGTGACCTAATTCAATGGGCCTTTGGCCCATACCCCTTAATACCTTTGCTTAACAAAAATGTATCTATTGGCCACACAAATGACTGCAGCAGACATTGGGCCAGCACATCATGGAGATGGAAATGAGGTGGGAGAAAGGCTTAATGCTTTCTGATCCCCATTCTGAAGTTTGAGCTCGACTTCTCCATGCTCCCTGACAATTACAGGAAGGTTCTGATAGGCCAGTTCATGCACCCATCATCTTGGCATGTATCTTCATCAGTGCTGTCCTGTGTGGCACCCAATCAAAGTCCTCATCTGCAAACCAGTGAGGTGGCACACAAACTATCCTTTTGCATTCATGCTAAGTGACTCATTAGATGCTAACTCCATGTAAAGTCAAATATATTTGCAGTGCTAACATTGGAGCCAGTGCCTGTGAACTTCAGATAAAGTTGCAAAGGAATATGGGAGTCGAACCCAGTGAGCTTGCTTCACTATTCAGTTTGACCATGGCTGAACATCCACTTCACTGCCTTATTCCCCACATTATTACCTTATCTATCCCTTTAAGTATTATATAGGCTTCGTAGAATCCCTACAATGCAGATGGAGGCCATTCACCCATCAAGTCACCAAACCTCTGTAAAGCATTCCACCCAGACTCAGATACCCACTCAATTCCCCGCACCCTACATCTACCATAGCTAATTCACTTAGCTTGCATTTCCCTGCACACAATGGGGCAATTTAGCGTAGCCAATCTATCTAACCTGCACATCTTTTAATTAGTTTGGTACTCATTCTTTGAAATTTGCAAGAATACAGGCTTAGTTTTCCTAATTTCTGTTTACAGAGCAATCGTGCCATCCTGGGAACTAGTCTGGTGAACCTTAATTGCACCCCTTTATGACGATAACATCCTTCCTAATGTAAAAGAAGCAAAACTGCTTAAAATATTCCAGATGTGATCTAATCAAGCTTTTACATAACTGAAGGAGGATTTTGCTTGGTCCTCTTGCGATATAGGCTAACCTGCCATCCGCCTTCCTATTGCTTACTGAACCTGCATGTTAGCCTTCAATGAATCATTGACAAGAACACTTGGATCCCTTTGTAAATCTGCACTTTCTAATCCCTTACCACCCTGCAGGTGAATCTAACGTTGGCCTTCAAAGTTAAATCTATCTTCCCTTGACAACTACTTCTAGCACTTTCAACAGAGCCAGTAGATGACTCTTCAAGAAGGATGCATCATCCATAGTTAAATAAGGATGTCAAGGAACATATAAACTTGAAAGAAACACTCGGCAAATCTAAAAAGATTTGTAGTGGATTGTTAAGGTTTTAAGAACCAGCAGAATATAAGCTAAAATAAAGAGGAAGAAGTTGCAGCATGAGAGAAAGCTAGCTAATAATGTAACAAGAGGTAGTAAGAGGTTCTACAAGTACTTAAACAGGAAAAAAGTAACTACACCTACTGTTGATCCTCTGGACAGTGAACCTGGGAAATGGTAATAGATGACTATAAAATAGCAGAGGTGTTGAACAATTAATTTGAGCTGAATTTAGTACTCTGCATAAAGTATGATGGTGGAGACTACCACTCCACCCCAACTGGCAAGAAAACCCACCAGATCACGCTCCAACCAGCCACTTAAGAGCAGATTGGTGGGCTTGGTGGGCTTGTCAGGCTATCAGGTGCCTCAACGTTGATGTCCTACCCTGCCAGAGGCTCGGTTAGTTGGACTTGCAGACAATGTCCGAAGAGAGCTTTGCACAGAAAAGAACATTTAAGCTGTACTGGTGAAAAGGCAACTGAATTACACTGTGTCTGAGAGGTTGGGAAGTCCGTCAGAAGTTGAGAGCAGTTTAATCACTCCAAGTTGTTAGAACTGATGAAGGAAACTAAGAATTAGCAGGCAGCTTAGTGTTGTAATCAGGAATCCAGAAAAGTCCCAAGAGCTGTACGGCATTAAGGGTTCGGTGCAGCTATGAGTGACGATGAAATAAATCCACATGTGTTATTTACCATGTAGTGTGTCTTGATTCCATCTGTTCGATGTGTTTTCTGGGATGTTCAACCAGTGTTGGTCTGTTGCCAATATTTGCTTCATATACATTATATTCTAACATTACAAGTCACATCATTCCGAACGCCATCCATACCCTTTTTTGTCAATCTTTGCATGTTTGTTTGTTTGTTTTAGTAATGTTTATAGTAAACTTGTTTTTCTTTGAAAGAAACCGGGCTGAATTCTTTCTAATACTAAGACGGATACAGTCTGAAACCTATATAATTATCTGTAGCATCACCCTGGTTAAAGCTTTAATTTATGGAGACCGTGGAGGAGTGGGACTAGAAATGAACTGGTGCACACCTCAACACTGGAAATAAAACTTCCCAAACATATTTGAAAATCAAGCAGTGGGACAGAGGAATTTTAAAACAGTCATCATCAGGGAAAAAGTAGTGGGGAGATCAATTACACCTAAATGTTGATACGTCTTTAGGAGCAGGCCTGCATACGGGGAGGCGATGGCCTAGTGGTGTTATCGCTGGACTGTTAATCCAGAGACCCAGATAATGTTCTGGGGACCATGGCAGATGATGGAATTTGAATTCAATAAATATCTGGAATTAAGAGTCTAATGATGACCATGAATCCATTGTCAATTGTTGGAAAAACCCATCTGGTTCACTGATGTCCTTTAGGGAAGGAAACTGCCATCCTTATCTGGTCTGGCCTACATGTGACTCCAGGTCCACAAAAATATAGTTGACTCTTAACTGCCCTCTGGGGAAATTAGGGATGGACAATAAATGCTGCCTAACAGCGACATCCTCATCCCCTGAAAGAATAATTTAAAAAATTCCCAGAATCCTAAAAGATGTAGCTTCGGAGATAGAGACAACAAAGTGTAGAGCTGGATGAACACAGCAGGCCAAGCAGCATCATTGGAGCAGGAAAGCTGACGTTTCGGGCCTAGACCCTTCTTCAGAAATGGGGGAGGGGAAGGGGGTTCTGAAATAAATAGGGAGAGAGGGGGAGGTGGATAGAAGATGGATAGAGGAGAAGATAAGTGGAGAGGAGACAGACTGGTCAAAGAGGCTAGGATGGAGCCAGTAAAGGTGAGCGTAGGTGGGGAGGTAGGGAGGAGATAGGTCAGTCCAAGGAGGACGGACAGGCCAAGGGGGAAGGATGAGGTTAGTAGGTAGGAGATGGGGATGGGGCTGTAGGTGGGAGGAAGGACAGGTTAGGGAGGCGGGGATGAGCTGGGCTAGTTTTGGGATGTGGTAGGGGGAGGGGAGATTTTGAAGCTTGTGAAGTCCACATTGATACCATTGGGCTGCAGGGTTCCCAAGCGGAATATGAGTTGCTGTTCCTGCAACCTTCGAGTAGCATCGTTGTGGCACTGCAGGAGGCCCAGGATAGACATGTCGTCTGCGGAATGGGAGGGGGAGTTGAAATGGTTCGCGACTGGGAGGTGCAGTTGTTT
>JAHRHZ010000133.1:54915358-54942177 GCA_024137785.1 Ginglymostoma cirratum | reverse complement strand
AGGGGGAGTTGAAATGGTTCGCGACTGGGAGGTGCAGTTGTTTAGTGTGAACCGAGCGTAGGTGTTCTGCACTAAGCAATCGCACCTCCCAGTTGCGAACCATTTCAACTCCCCCTCCCATTCCTCAGACTACATGTCCATCCTGGGCCTCCTGCAGTGCCACAACGATGCTACCCGAAGGTTGCGGGAACAGCAACTCATATTCCGCTTTGATACCATTGGGCTGCAGGGTTCCCATGTGGAATTCACAAGCTTCAAAATCTCTCCTCCCCCTACTGCATCCCAAAACCAGCCCAGCTCGTCCCTGCCTCCCTAACCTGTCCTTCCTCCCACCTAGCCTCTCCTCCCACCTCATGCCCCACCCCCATCTCCTACCTACTAGCCTCATCCCGCCCCCTTGACCTGTCTGTCCTCCCTGGACTGACCTATCTACTCCCTACTTCCCCACCTACACTCACCTTTACTGGCTCCATCCTAGCCTCTTTGACCAGTCTGTCTCCTCACCATCTATCTTCTCCTCTATCCATCTTCTATCCACCTCCCCCTCTCTCCCTATTTATTTCAGAACCCCCTTCTCCTCCCCCATTTCTGAAGAAGAGTCTAGGCCCAAAATGTCAGCTCTCCTACTCCTCTGGTGCTGCTTGACCTGCTGTGTTCATCCAGCTCTACACCTTGTTGTCTCAGATTCTCCAGCATCTGCAGTTCCTGCTATCTCTAGCTTCAGAGATAGTAATGTATGGATTATAATTTTCCAAAATTCCTTAAATTCTGTTAGACTGCAAAATAGCTGTTGTTACGCGTTTCTTCAAGAGTGGAGAGACAGACAGCAGAAAACTCTAGGCCAGTTAGGCTAAAGTCTGTCACAGGGACATTGTTAGAATCCATTATTAAGGAGACGACACTTAAAACATCATATAATGATCAGGCAGAGTCATCATGACTCTGTGAAAGGCAAATTATAGTTAACAAACATTAAGAGGTCTTTGAGGAAGTAATGATAAAGGTGGTTGCAGGGAAACCAATAAATTTACGTTTTCAAAAGACATTTGATAAGATGCCGTTTCAAAGATTGCTGCACAGAATATGAGCTGATACTGGGGTAAGAGTAGCATGGATAAAGAAATGGTTAGATAACAGGAAGCAGTGATTACGTATAACTGGATCTATTTTTGCTTTGGTAAACTGTAACTAGTGGAATACTAGAGGGATCAATGCCAGGCCCTCAACTATTTATAATCTACATCAATATCTTGGATGAAGGGATTGAATGTATAGTTGCATTGAATGTATGGTTGCTAATTTTGGTGTTGGCACAAAAGTAGATAGGAAAGTATGTTTTGAAAAGGGGGCAAAGTGATACAGACAGGTTAAGTGAGTAGGCGAAAATTTAGCAGGTTGATTGTAATGTGGGAAAAATGAACTCATTCACTTCAGGAAGAATAGAGTAGTACACTAAACAAATAGAGATATTGTAAAACTCAATGATGCAGTGAGGTAGGTGTCCTCATACATGATCACATATTAGAATGCAGGTACAGCAAATGACTGGGAAAGCGGATGGAATGTTCACATATTCCATTCCTCTAGTAAGAAATAAAAATTAGGAAGTTTTACTGTGGCTGTAAAGGGCAAATGTGAGACCACATCAGGAATACAGTGTTTAGGTTTGGTCCGTACTTTTGTAAAGTGAAATATGTTTGGAGAAGCAGAAGGATCTCTGTCCACAATTCCCTGAAAGCTGCCACCCAGGTAGATAGAGTTGTTAAGAAGGTGTATGGTGTGTTAGCTTTCATTGATAGAGGGATTGAGTTCAAGAGCCGTGAAGTTATGCTCCAGCTGTACAAAACCCTAGTTTGGCCACATCTGGAATATTGTGCCCAGTTCTGGTCGCCTCATTACAGGAAAGATGTGGAAGCATTGGAAAAGGTGCAGAGGAGATATACAATGATGTTGCCTGGAATGGAGTGAAGGTCTTACGAGGAAAGGTTGAGAGAGCTTGGGCTTTTCTCTTTAGAACGACGAAGGACGAGAGGTGACTTGATAGAGGTGTACAAAATGATCAGAGATATAGATAGAGCGGACAGCCAGAGACTTTTTCCTAGGGTGGAGGTAGCTTTTACGAGGGGGCATAGTTTTAAAGTGAGTGGAAGTAGATATAGGAGAGATGTCAGAGGTCGGCTCTTTACTCAGAGAATGGTAGGAGCATGGAATGCATTGCCGGAGAGGGTAGCGGAGTCAGTCTCGTTAGGGGCATTTAAGTGGCTATTAGATAGGCATATGGATGATAGTATAAGGTAGGGGTGGAGGTTAGGTAGACCTTAGGATTTGGGTAAAAGTTCGGCACAACATCATGGGCCGAAGGCCTGTACTGTTCTATATTCTAAGTTCTATGTTCTAGAAGAAGTTCAAGGAAGGTTCAATTGACTCATTCCTGGTATGAAAGGCTTTCCTTGTGAAGATGAAGTTGAACAGGTAGGGCTTCTAGCCATTGGATTTTTGAAGAATGAGGATGATCTTATTGAACATACAAGATCCTGAACGGATTTGAAAGAGTGGATACCATGCGGATGGTTCCTTTTGTGAGGAGACTAGAATTAAGGGACCCAGTTTAAGAAGAACAGGCTGCCTTTTAAGATGCGGTTTTCCTCTCAGGTTATTGGCATATAGAATTCTCTTCAGGAAGCAATAGAGGCTGGTATTTGAATTTCTTCGAGGTAGTTGAAGAGATTTTTGTTAGATAAGGAAGTTTAAGACTTTGGGGGCAGGTAAGAAAGTGAAGTGGAGATCTCAACCAGATGAATCATGATCTTACTGAATGGTGTAACAGGTTTGAGTTGCCAATATCTTGAAGACCCAAGTTTCTGTGACAAACCACTTAGAAAATCTGCAATGATGTATTGTTCTCCCAAGTCAAGGCCTATTAAACTTTAATTTAACCTGAACTAATAGCTAATACCCTTCAGCTGTTGCTATTTTTAGAAATTACTGCGTTCTCAACAGCACTTTGGGTATACCTAACACATGCCCATCCACTCCACAATAGATTGTAGTGAATCAAGAAACAATTCACGACCACTTCTTCAAGGGCGATTGTGGATGGGAAAATAAAAGCTAGTTTAGCCAGTGACCTCCACATCCCATGGATAAAAGGACTTGCCTATAAACCTGTCTTTCCAATCCATTTTTAACGTGATTTATTAAAACCACTTAGTTTAATTTCTCTAAATATACAATTATAGTTGTAACTTTTTGTGGCATATTACTTGCTATATACTGGGAAAGAGTTTTCATTTAACTGCATGGTTTTTTAGGGCAATTTGCTGAACTAGGCCTTAGACCTTAGACCTTAGACCTTAAACCTTAGACTCCCTACAGTGTGGAAACAGACCCTTCAGCCCAACAAGTCTACACTGACCCTTGTCTACACCCACCCAGACCCATCTTCCTATAACCTACCAAAGCTACATACCCCTGAACACTACGGGCAATTTAGCACGGCCAATCCACCTAACCTGCACATCTTTGGACTGTGGGAGGAAACCGGAGCACCTGTAGGAAACCCACTCAGACACGGGGAGAATGTGCAAACTCCACACAGACAGTCACCCAAGGGTGGAATCAAACCCATGTCCCTGGTGCTGTGAGGCAGCAGTGTTAACCACTCAGCCACCGCAAAATTTTTAACCACACTTTGTGTTTACAAATTATGCTCCTAGTCTTTTACATTAGGCTAAGAGCCCACCATGGTCACAAGAGCCCCTATATTGATTAGGGATTATTGCTGATTTATAAATTTTGTCTGTTTACAGACCCTTGAGGAGACTCCAACAAATTTGCAACAAATCTACTAATACATAAATTTAAAATGATTAGCATGTCACAAAATTAACTAAGAAGGCAACTACTGTACAGCAATTTAACTAGTAGATGGTTCTGTGTATTTTGTACAGGTTGCTTTCAGTTACTAAGTTATATCACTCACAAGTGGTGGATTGGGCACTCTGATTAAAAATGGTCAATATTTTGCAATAAAATTGATAAACTGCATAACTAAAACAGTACCAAGTTAGCACTCAACTCTAACAATGGATTCTTGTTTAATGCAGGCGTATTGAGTTTACATTCTAAATTACTTCCTGATTGTAATAAAAACCGAAAGAACTGCGGATACTGTAAATCAGGAACAAAAACAAAGTTGTTGGAAAAGCTCAGCAGGTCTGGCAGCATCTGTGAAGGAAAAAACAGTTAACGTTTCTGGTCCGGTGATCCTTCCTCAGAACGCATGATTGTGCTGGTTTATGTCAAATTTTATATTTAGCAAGAGCAAATAAGACCATAAGATATAAGAGCAAAGTAGACCATTGGATCTGCTTTCCCATTCAATGAGATTGTGTGGCTGGTATGATACTCCTCAACTCCACTTTCCTCCATAACACTTGATTCCGTCACTGATTTAAGCATGTTCAAGGCTGGGGCGGACTTAACGACCCAGCCGCTACCATTCTCTGCAGTAAAGAATTCCACAGATTCATTACAGTCTAAGAGAAGAAATTCCTCCTTATCCCTATCTTAAAATCTTACAGCGAACTATACTGTAAACGGAGGAGCCTTGGGAAAAGTTGATGAGCAGAGAGATCTGGGAGTTCAGGTCCATTGTATCCTGAAGGTGGCTGCACAGGTGGATAGAGTGGTCAAGAAGGCATATGGTATGCTTGCCTTCATCGGACGGGGTATTGAGTATAAGAGCTGGCAAGTCATGTTAAAATTGTACAAGACTTTGGTTTGGCCGCATTTAGAATACTGTGTACAGTTCTGGTCGCCACATTACCAAAAGGATGTGGAAGCTTTGGAGAGGGTACAGAGAAGGTTTACGAGGATGTTGCCTGGTATGGAAGGTGCTAGCTATGAAGAGAGGTTGAGTAGGTTAGGATTGTTTTCATTCGAAAAAAGGAGATTGAGGGGGGACCTGATTGAGGTCTTCAAAATCATGAAGGGTATAGACAGGGTTGATAGAGATAAGCTTTTTCCCAGGGTGAGGGATTCGATAATGAGGTGAGAGGAGAAAAGTTTAAGGGGGATACACGCGGAAAGTACTTTACACAGAGGGTGGTAGGTGCCTGGAACGCGTTGCCAGCAGAGGTAGTAGAGGCAGGCATGGTAGATTCATTTAAGGTGCGTCTGGACAGATGCATGAGTAGGTGGGGAGCAGAGGGATACAGATCCTTAGGAATTGGGCGATAGGTTTAGACAGTGGATTTGGATTGGCACAGGCTTGGAGGGCCGAAGGGCCTGTTCCTGGGCTGTAAGTTTTCTTTGTTCTTGTTTTTACTCTGGGATTATGCTTCTGATCCTAGATTCTCCCACAAAAATAATTCTCAGCATCTACTTTGTCAAGCTCACTAAGAATCTTGAATCTTTCAATAAGGCCCCCTCTCATTATTCTAAACTCCAGTGAGTACAGGGCCTATATTTGATCCAACCTATTCAGCCTCTCCTCAAGACAATTCCACTATACCCAGGATCAACCTAGTGAACCATTGCTTGACAGCCTCCATTACAAAAATATTTTTTCTTAGATACCAAAACTGTTCATACCATATTCTAGGAGTGTCTAATTAGCGCCTCATATAGCTTTGTCATGACTTCCCTATTTTTATATTCCATTTCCTTTGAAATAAAAGGACAATATTCCATTTGCTAAACTTCTATGCTAGCTTTTTGCCATCTTTGCACAAGGACCCTTAAATCCCTATGTGCTGCAACTTTCTGCAGTCTTTCTCTATTAAAATAATATTTACTCCTCTAATCTTCCTGCTGATGTGCATAACATCATTTTTTTCATATTAGTGTTTAAATAAATATTACATGGAATATAATAAAGTGTTGGTCCGATAGAAAATGAGTGTGGGGAATTGGAAAAGAACTGGCAGGCGAATTGAACAGATACTTTGTGTCAGTCTTCACTACAGAAGATGCAAGTAACAACCTGGAAATCATTGTAACTCGGAAATTAAAAGGAAGGGAGAAACTCAAGAAAATTACAATTGTAGTACTGAGTACATTGTTTGAACTGCAAGGTGACACATCCCTGGACCCTGATGGATTTAATCCTAGGGTATTAAAAGAAGTAGCTCGTGAGATAGTTGATGCATTAGTTCTAAGTTTTGAAAACTTATTAGATTGGTGAAAAATTCCTTTAAATTGTAAAATAGCTCATGTAACTCTTTTATTTAATTAGGGACGAAGGCAGAAAGCAAGCAAGTACAGCCAGAAAGCTTAAAACATCTGTCATAGAGAAAATATTAATAGCTGTCATAAAATACTTCATAATAGGACACTTGGATAAGTTCAATGTAGTCAGGCAAAGCCAACATTGTTTTGTAAAAGTATAGTCATGTCTAATTTAGTGGAGTCTTTAAAGAAGTAACTTGTGCTAAAGATAAAGGGGAACCAGTGGATGTCCTGTACTTTGATTATCAGAAGTCATTTGATAAGATGCCATATCAGAAGTTATTGCAGAAAATAAAATTAATGGTGTGGAGGGCAAAATATTGGCATGGCTAACAAGAAGCAGAGAGTAGGAATAAATGGGTCTTTTTCAGACTAGAAGAATATGATGAGTGGTATGCCACAGGGGTCTGTGCTGGGCCTTTAACTCTTTACAATTTGTATAATGATTTGGATGAAGGGGCAGAAGGCCTGATAGTTAAATTTAATAATGACACAAAGATAGGTGGGAAAGTAAGTTGTGAAGAGGACATTAGGAGCCTACAAAGGGACCGAGGTGGGTTAAATGAATGGGCAAAGATCTGGCAAATGGAGCGTAGCTTGGGAAAATGTAAAATTGTGCATTTTGACAGAATAAAAAAATTATCTGAGTAGTGAGATGTTGAAGAGGTCTGAGATGCAGAGACATCTGGACGTGCTTATGCATGAATCGTAGAAGGTTAATGTGCAGTACAGCAAGCAATCAGGAAAGCAAACAGAATGTTACATTTTATTGTGAGGGGAAAAGAATGCATGAGTAGGGAGGTTATATTTGTTATACAAGGCATTGATGAGACCACATCATGGTTTACTGTGTGCATTACTGATCACCAGACTTACAGTAGAATGTTAATGCATTTGGAAGCAGTTCTGGAAAGATTTACTACTAACTCAACTAGAGTTGAGGCTTAAAATCAGATCAGCCATGATCTTATTGAATGATGGAGCAGGTTCTAAGGGCCAAATAACCTGCTCTTTTTCCTTGTTTCTATGTTCATATCTACCAATTTTTTAACTACTCACCTAAACTGTCCATATTCTTCTGTAGACTCTGTGTCATCCTCACCACTTTCCCTTCCACATAGTTTTGAGTCATCCTCAAATTGGTGATATCACATTTACTGCTGTCATCCAGGTCATTAAAATATGCTATAAATAATTATGGAACCAGTACTGCGGTACTTCAGTAGTTACAGGTTACTATCCTGAAAATGTCCTCCTTATCCCAACGCTGTTACAGGAACACAGAAAATAGAAACAAGAGTAGGCCATTCAATACAATCATCGATCATTCAACTCAGTACCCTATTCCTGCCTTCTCCCCATACCTTTTCATCCCTTCAGCCCTAGGAACTAAATCTAGCAATTTCGTGGAAACATTGAGTGTTTTAGTCTCAATCCCTCCCTGTGGCAGAAAATTCCACATGCTGTGAACTCTGTGGTTGAAGATATTTCTCCTCATCTCAGTCCTAAACGGCCTACCTGGTATTCTTAAACTGTGTCTCCTAGTTCTGCACTCCCAGTCATCAGGGACAGCCTTCCTGCATTTACCCTGTCTATTGGTTAGCCAATCCTCTATCTGTGCTAATATTCTACTCTAAACCCATGGTCTCTTGTTTTATTCAGTAGCCTTAATTTGCTACCTTATTGTTTGTTCTCTGGAAATCCAAACATATTCATCTACTTTGTTTCCCCTTTATCTGTTTGCTTGTTACCCCCTTAAATGTTGTTCTGTTACATCCTTTATAACGGAATAAAATTTTTTCCAATGACAGATGTGAAGCCAACTGGCCTATAGTTACCAGTTCTTTGTTTCCTTCCCTTTTGAATAAAGGTGTTACATTAGCAGTTTTCCAATCCTCTGCGACTTTTCCAGAATCTTGGGATTGTTGGAAGATCATTACCACTGCATCCACTGTCTTTCTAGCTACATTGTATACTCTTTCTTTTGATTTGAAACTATCCTTAACTTCCTTGGCTAACTATGGATAACCTCTATCTAGAATCCTTCTTCCTCATTAGGATGTGAGCTATGAACAATTTTTTACAATTTCTGCCTTTGTTCATTAACCTTCTTTTCTGCTAAACTCATTTCCTAGTCCACTCCAGCCAACTCTGCCCCCGTGTCTTGTGATTACCCGTTTTGAAGTTTTGCACAGCTTTTTCCAAGCCATGTTTTTCCACTCCCAAACTAAAATCTACAATGTTACAGGCACTGTTGCCTAGGGGATTTTTACTTAGCGGATCATTTAATAAATGTTCCTCATTACTCATAAACAGGCATCAGGATATTCTTGATCTGGTATTATCTACACCATACTGTTCTAGGAAACTGTCCCAAATACATTCTATGAATTTTTTTCCTTGTGGCTACCTCTGCTAATTTGATTTTTCCTACCTACATGCTGATTAAAGTCAGGCATGATTAATGTACTGCCTTTTCTACATGACCTAATTATCTCCTGTTTTATTGTCTGTTCCAATGTATAACTACTGTTAGGGTTTGATAGAATATTATCATTTGTGTCATCTTCCCTTTGTTATCCCTTATCTCCCGCCATATGGATTCTATATCTTCCAGTCCATGATTGTTTCTTGCAACACCTTTCCTTCCAGCTTGTCTTTTTAACAGTTGGCATCTCCTTATAACCAAGTCTCCGTAATGGCTATAAAATCATGCCCATTGACCTTTAATTGTGGTATTGATCCATTTATTCTGTTGCTGCTACATGACATGAATACCACGTGACAGTAAATGAACTGATGGTACCAATGGAGTTTACTGGGTACGATCTTGTAGCCATTATCAAGAAACAGTTGTGCTTAAGTGGAAATCACAGACAAAAAAAACTTCTCGAACCATTCTAATCTGGAGTGCAATTTCTACCTTCATTATCAATTACAGCTAAAGAAGAAATTCTTGACCATCATAGTTTTATAAGGTTTGAGCATCTGTAATAAGAGGGGGGGTTTTATTGTCACTGCAAGAGCCACTCCATCATGAGTATGTTTCACATTTTATGGAACAACCTCTAAATTGATTCAATATTCAGCATTCAGAGTTGTCTCAAAGGGTACTATGCTCTAAACTGTTATGGGCTAGGTTTGTACAAGCATTGCAAAGGAATAATATGATTAAAAGAGATACTGCATCTTAGTGAATCTATTTCAACAGAGCAACAGAGGCAAATTTTTTGAAATTATTTTCTCAGTATGATGCAAAATATGTAATCGTTTATCTAACAGCCCGAAAGGAAAAGCAACATATTGTACTTTGATAACACAGTGTGGAGCTGGAGGAACACAGCAGGCCAGGCAGCATCAGAGGAGCAGGAAAGCTGACGTTTCGAGTCAGGACCAGAAGGTTCTGGAAGGGTCCCGACCCGAAACGTCAGCTTTCCTGCTCCTCTGATGCTGCCTGGCTTGCTGTGCTCCTCCAGTTCCACACTGTGTTATCTGACTCCAGCACCGGCTGTTCTTATTATCTCTGTATTGTACTTTGAAGCATTTTTATATGAAATGCATTATAAAAACATTTTATTCTCAAAATATTTCATGTTCATTTAGTGACTTATAAGCTGAAATCTCTCAATCTACTTTCAAACTTTTCTGCTAATTTTTGCTCATTCCTTCCTTTTTCTGTGCGTCTTATTTTCTCTGAAGGCAGGGAATAGTCAGGTAAGCACATTACTTGTACACTTAGCTGTCCTAAAACACAACAAGACAACCAAGTAATGAATTTAATTACTGTTTCACTAAAAGGTGATATCTGAAATATTTAAACCATAATCTTGAACATATTTTGACTCTTTAAAATATGAGAGGCATAAAGGAAATATATATTATTGATAATTGAAACAGAGCATGATAGAAATACTTAGCAATTCTGGCATAACGTGTAGGGAGGAAGAGTTACCATTATAGGTTAAAACCGATGAAAGGTCATCAACCTGATGTATTTCACTCTCCTCAAATGCTGCCAGGCCCACTGAGTATTCACAGCATTTTCTGATATCATTTGCAAATTTTCAGCAACTCTAGTACTATATATTTCCATATTGTCTTATAGGTGCTCCGTAGATTTTATGATTTCAGGTGCCCTCTATGTTTTTACCCAAACTTTACAACGTAGTTTACAACAGAAAGTTCCCTATTTGATTTCCAACTTGGCTATAAATTCTCTGTTTTTCAGTGAAGCATCCTCAGCAAATCACATTGTTAAATGTCTGCTTATTATCTTCCCTCAAAACAGGCTGTGAAGGTTAACTCGAATTATTTCCAGAAAGCTTTCAGACAAAGACTGTTCTGAATGAAATCATCCTTCATGGAAAGATCTTGCATTGGCTGTTTTAATGTAATCTAACTGAGCTTATTTTCAGCAATAGCTTCAGGGCAATCAGTTAGAACTGACACTAACATCATCATCTGTCCCAGCTATGAATATTGTACACTGACTTGCCTACAAAGTATCTGAAGGTATAAGCTTCTATCTAGTAAACCAACATGGCTGGGACTGAGTGTAATGGCACTGTCAATATCTATTGTTTTAGAAATTTTCTTTCCAATATCTGGGCTGAATTTGAACCAGATCCCTGGCTTAAGGGTACCTGATCCATTTGTTTTAACCTCGCTCGCCCATCTGTTATGCTTTTAGTTCCTCCGATCTTCTATCCATGCAGGCAGTTCTAAGCAAATACAATGTGCTGCTAAGTTCACCTTTACCTCCCTTACAGCATGCAAACTGAATATTTTTAACAACACAAATTGAATAAAGATAGTAAATTTGTAGAAATTGTGTTTCTACCCTCTTACTATAAACTAGCTAATTGATTTGCAAACAGAAAGGCCAGCAGATAAAGAAGCTGGAAGAAAATGTTGAGAAATAGGAAGATTTGCCCCAGCACTATCTTAGTGTGACTGGGTCAGAAGTACTTTCACCTCAGGTTGTGAATGTAAACCCAACTCCAGTACAAGGAAATGCTGCATTGTTGCAGGTGCTGGGTTTCAGTTAATAAAATTACGCAACAGTCTCATCAGCCTGTTGAGGTCTAATTAAAAGATACAAAACACTTTTAAGAAAGAACAACGAGTTCCCCTGGTACCTGGCCAACTTTCGTCCCACAATCAGCAGCACCAAAAGTAGATAAACTGGCCATACATTATGTTGTTGTTCAGGGGGCTGTGTGTGCCCAAATTAATTGTTGCAAATTCTCCGCCTGTGAAATACTTTAGGACTTTATGAGGACAGAAAAGGCTCCATTTAAGTCCAGGATTTTTTTCTTTTACAATGAGAATTTACACTAATGACATCTATAAATCTAAGTACAATAGTAAGAATATGTAATGGATGTTTCTAGGCAATGGTCTTTGAAGTTATCAGTAGCTGCAATTTTGAACTTCAGTAATTGTCCTATCATCCTCCCAGGTTCACACAATCATTTCCTTGGTTGTCTGCAGTTCTTCTTGGTTTTATTGTATTTCCTCCTTTTGGCTTAATGCTTAAGCTTTGCAAGTTAATCCATTTTCATTGTTCTTTCTCTGATAGGCCCAGGTGTATTTATCAACATTTTTAATCATGGTGTCCCAAGCCTGAGTCCTCTGTCGCTGACAATTGTCTTTTGATGAACGATACATGCTTTTGTGCAGTTTGATCCTCTTGACTTGATTTTGCTAATACAAAATAAGAAATTATTTATTTTTTAAATATGAAACAATACTGAATTATTATGAAAGCATGAATTACAGAAATATAACTATTATATAAAGTTCTAACTTAAATGTGGTATGTCAGGGTTTTGGTTTTCACCACTGCCTATGCTGCGATGAGTCAAATAATTTGCTCAAGGTAAATAATTTTGTCAAATGAACAAATTTAAATGATGTCAATTTACCACCGAATACAGTTGAACAAGTTGACTGTAAATTTGCTGAAAATGAAATTGACAAACAGATTCAATGATTGAACACAGTTATTACTTTAAATCTGTTTCAAATCTAACACTTATGATGTGGGCAATATGCCAAAAATTATCTAGTGCATTACTACATAAATTATGGAATGTGTACTGTTGTTATTAAGAGATCAGTGACATTAAAAAGAATAAAAGTCTCATTCACCTTTCACTGTGCTCACCTCTTCCAACTCTGGAACAGCCATTGAAACATAATTGATATTTACAATATAGAAGGAGGATGCTTGACCCATTGTAAGTAATTTTAGCACACCCACTCCTCGGTGGTTATGGGGCAAGTGGCTCAATCCATACATATCCCTCTGGCTCATTCTCCATCTTCAGTCAAGCTCCAAGTCACCTGCAAGTGCTTACTGTTTCTCTTCCTCTCTGAAATGTTTGTATTGTTCTTGATCAAAAGTCACAAGACACCAGGTTATAGTCCAACAAGTTTATTTGAAAACACAGGCTTTTGGAGTGCTGCTCTTCCTTAGGTGAAGGGCCAGACATTACTTCACCCGACAAAGGAGCAATGTTCCAAAAGTTTGAGATTTCAAATAACCCTGTTGGACTATAACCTGCTCGTGTGACTTCTGATCTTGCCCACCCCAGTCCAACACTGGCACCTTCACATATTTCTTGTTGTTAAAGATACTGTATAAAAACCAATTGTATAAGAAATCGACTATCAAGGAGCTAAATACCTAATTGGTTACAATAACTTATGAATAAATATATTTATTTTTAAATGCATTTAATATAAAATGGGAAAATAGCGTTTAACTTTATTTTCCATATTAACAAATGTATTCAAAGTTGTATAAAAAGCATACGAAGTATAATAACTATTGCTCTTGTCTTGATTGCTGCTGTCAAGAGGGTCAAGGTAATTATATTTTCCATGTAGTAATTGCGTTGTACATTTATAAAAATTCGCACCATCATGCCATAATTAAATGTATAAAAATGAGAAACACAAATGTGTTCTGGCATCACTCAGCAGGAGAATAAGCTATTATGATTTTTATATATTTGAAGCATATTTCTGTGTTTGACAACTAATTTCAGATAACATTCTGACTATATTGGCATTAAAATAGCTCCTCATTTTAACTCACACCATTTTAAATTAAAGTAAATTAAGGTTTAATGAGTTCTGTACTATAATTTGTCAATAGAATTATTTCTGCAATATATTCCATTGTTCAAAGCTAATATATTTTATAACATTTTGAAATTTAATGAGATAGTTTGGGCCAGATTTTCAGAGGATGGGCAATCTTGCACAAATCGGGTCTCTGAGTATACTTGCTTTTACAAAAGAAGGAAGCTTCACGTTTTGGTGTAGAGATTCAGTTCAGGAGTCTCTCAGAAATGAAGAGCAGTGCAAAGAACAAAGAACCATACAGCACAGGAACAGGCTGTTTGGCCTAAAAAGATGGCACTGATAAACGATGCCTTTCTAAACCTTTTACCTCTACGTGAGCCATATCTCTCTATTCCCTGCCTATTGGTAGATCTGTCAAGATACCTCTTAAACATTGCTATTGCATCCGTCTCCAGTACCTCATCTGGTAGCAGGTTCTAGGCACTTATCACCCTAGGTGTAAAAAGAAAACTTGCCTCTCACATCTCCTTTAAACTTACCCAGGAAATTGTATTTTCCATTGGGCAATTCCTTTATGCATGGAATGCTCCAAAAGTCTTTATTTAAGTTGGAGATTTCAGAGGGTTTTGATGTAATTGATGTAATTACTCCAGAAAAGTTAGATTATTAAATACATAATCTAACTCCCCTATATAACTACTAAATTAGCTCTATACTTGCCTGTCACACTCTCTACCTGTACTTCACCAAGATCCCTTAAACATCCCAGTCCAGACCTGACAATCCTGCCCCACCACCCCCACCATATTTGCCCCTGGAGTCCTACTCACTTGCCACCTTACTTACTTGGTATGCAACTTATCTGGCAACTACTCATCTGGCATCCTGCCCCGGCACTGTTCACAGCTAGCACTCTGGTTACCTGGCACCCTACCATTTAAACGTTCATGGGATATGGGCATCACTGGCTGGGGAAACAATAATTGTCCATCCCTAGTTGCCCTTGAGAAGGTGGTGCTTCTTGAATCACTGCATTCTATTTGCTGTAGGTAGACCTCTAATGTTGTAAGGGAGGGAGGGAGTTCCAGGATTTTGACCCAGCAACAGTGAAGGAACAGAGAGATATTTCCAAGTCAGGTTAAGCGGCAATGACATAGGTTGGTTCTTCTTTTTATAACTCCTCCTTGGGCATTTTAGCACCAGGTCAGGTTCCTCCAATTCTGCCTCTGATATGGGCAGTGTGTAATACATAGGAGCTCACCTCTTGCACCTGAAGCATCCCAGGAGAAATTAGTCCTACGGTCATACAGCATAGAAACAGATCCTTCGGTCCAACTAGTCCACACCGACCATGTTCCCAAACCAAACAAGTCTCACTTGCCTGTGTTTGGTCCATATCTCTTCAAACCCTTCCTATTCATGTACTTATCCAGATGTCTTCCAAACTGTCCTCTGGCAGTTCATTCCACATGCGAACCACTTCCTGTGTGAAAAGAAAAGGTTGCCCCTCATGTCCTTTATACATCTGTCTCCTCTCCTAATTTTGAATTCCCAAATCTAGGCAAAAGACCTTTGCTATTCATCTTATCTATGCCCCTCATGATTTTATAAACCTCTATAAGGCTACCCCTCAACCTCCTATGCTCCAGTGAAAAAATGTCCCGGTCTATTCAGCCTATCTTTATAATTCAAACCTTCCCTTCCTGGCAACATCCTGGTAAGTCTTTTCTGAATCCTCTCATTTAACTAGACATTTATTTTGGTTCTGATTTGGATGTTCCAAGCCAAATGTAGGCTTTCCAAGGTGTGCACTGTCCTGGATACCAGCATATGAGTTCTTTTACTCAATTCAAGTCTATTGAGACGCTTTTGCTATCTTGAGTCGACATACCAACAGCAACTATAATGGCTCCCTAGCCCAAATCCTGAAGAAAATGTTAACAGTTTGGCCAAAGCCTAGCTTTGTTTTGGGGTTTTGCTGTGGGCTGACCTAGAGTCCCTCTGTTCAGGATATGTCCTGAGTGAGAATATAAAATTCCCTTCACTCAAGTGGTATTCCCCAAGCTTAGTCAGACTGCCGAGTGTGTCCACTTCTATCGGAATACCCTGCAACTCATATGGTCCACTTGCTGCATTTTCCTATAATAAAGCCAGTTGTGGTGTCTGAAGTCCAGTTGGGCTTCAGCTAGTAAGTACTTTTGCATGATTACATCATTAATCCCACAGATGAAACCATCTTTCAGCATCTCATTAAGGGTGAAACCAAAGTTACATGCCACTGCCAGCTGTCGTAACCTAGTCAAAAATCCCCATATGGATTCCCGTGGTTCAATTGCTGAGTAAAATGGATAGCCTCTCAGAAGTAGAGGATGCTTGTATTCTTAATATTCCCTAACTAAATCTGTCAACTCTTGAAAGGCTTTAGCACCTGGTGCCTCAGGGAAAGTTAAGCTTCTAAGAACTTAAAAAAAAACGCTGTGGGTCCACAAACTGTCAGGAGAATTACTCTTTGCTTTTCATCTGTCCCAATGTCATGTGTTTTTTTAATGGGCACATGTTCTGGGTCCAGTCTTTGACAGCCGGATCAAACAAGTCAAGCTTGCCAAATAATGGCATGATGCCAGAAAGGCCGATCCCAATTCAAAGATGACTCTTGTGAGCAAATTTCATCAGGAGTGTAAAAACCGAAAGAACTACGGATGCTGTAAATCAGGATCAAAAACAGAAGTTGCTGGAAAAGCTCAGCAGATCTGGCAGCATCCGTGAAGAAAAAGTCAGAGTTAACGTTTCGGGTCTGGTGAGAACCCGGTGGGAACTGAGCTGATCTCGTTACAATCACTGCTCAGGCCTTGCTGCATTCGGTAATGGACTGTGACAGAATCTTAGGAATTGAAAATGGTGCTGAACATTGTGCAATCATCAGCAAACATACCCCCTTCTGACTTTATAATGGAGAGAAGGTCTTTGAATAAGCAGTTGAAGATGGCTAGGACATTATGCTGAGGAACTCTTCTAGCAATGTCCTGGAGCTTAGATGACTGACCTCCAACAATTACAACCATTATCTTTGTGTCAAATATGTCTCCAAACCATGGAAAGATTTCCCAGTTATTCCCATTGACTCCAGATTTGCTAGGGTTCCTTGATGCCACACTTTCAAATTATGTCTTGATGTTAATGGCAATCACTCTCACCTCGTCCCTGGAATTCAACTCCTTTGTCCATGTTTGAACCAACAGAGCAGAGTGGCGCTGGTGGAACCTAAACTGAGCATCAGTGAGCAGGTTATTGCTAACTCAGTGCTTCTGGGTAGCACTGTAGATGACACTTTCCATTGCTTTCCTGATGATTGAGAATAGACCGATGGGGCATTAATTGGCTGGGTTGGATTTGTCCTGCATTTTGTGTACAGGTCATGGTGGGCAATTTTCCAAATTGTCAGCTGCTAGCATTGTAACTGCACTCAAATAGCTTGACTAAAGGTGTTGCAAGTTCTGAAACAAGTTTTCTGTGAGATATTGCCACTCTTAGGAAAATCTGGTCTCATGTGCTTTAAAGAAAAGTGTATTGTACATCCAAAGGTCTTTTAAGTATCTGATATTTTCGACCTGAATCATAGAATTCAATGCTTTCACTAACATAGAACGCATCTTTTACATAAAGCAAGCAGCATATTTTTCTTTCCAGAGAGCTTGCAAAAGTTCATTTAGGTTCCAGTTCTTGAGTATGACATAGCCTGCAAACTACATTCTTTAACTAAAGTGTCAAAAACTTTCTGGTTGATTTGTGTGTCAACAGCTTAGCATAGTTGAAATAATTCAACTGGCTCATGATGTCCATGTTACAGTTCTGGAGTTAGCAATGGTGAATCATTACACTTACTCCCTTATGCATATTTTCTTAATTCATGCAAATTAGAAAAATGCCTTTACATGGTTTTTGTTATGATTTCTCTGATAAAAACGATTATCTTAAACAAAAAATTGCTGTATCACAAATCAGGTAATTTAACTTTGCAATGTGTTAGGACTATGCTCAACATAGTTCAAAATTTCAAAGTTTGCAAGGCCCATTCTAAGTTTTACAAAATGACATTGTTACTACTTTTGTTCTATTTTATGTGCTTTGCAACTGAGCCATAACTTTTTTAATGACTAAAACTCCAAATTAGAACATCTAGTGTCTGAGAAGTTAAGTGGTGAATATTTACTTTGGAGCAGGAAAATTCATTATAGTCCAATTTTGTAAAATAAAGACTTGGTTTTGCTTTGGCTATTTGATCTTAAATTGAAATTATCCATATAACACAGATAGCATTTGCGGAATAAGCTCTCTATGTTCCCTACTCTTATGGTTTCCCCGATGAATTTCTGAATTCCTTCTAATGCATTTAGAAATACTTCACTAAAAACAAATATTTTACACACAATTCCAATGCAAACATGTTTTGTTGTTACTTGAAGCTTCTGCAGCTGAGGATAAGTGTATGTGCTTTGAGTTGTTAGTGTATAAATAAGTCTTTAATGGAATCGGTGACAGACGGGCTTTTCTTATTCACAGTTCTTTATTTCAGACCACCTGTTAGTAGGGCACTGCCTCAGCCTGAGAAACTACAAACAAATAATGTTGGGAAGAAAAAGAAACCTATTGAGGTAAATACTTGAAAATTGATTTTTAAAAAGAATAACGCATGCTACATCATAGGAGTTTAGTGAATGGAGAAATCGAAGAAGAACTTTGGAGAAGCATGTTTGAGCTCCCATTGTTATGAACATGATTGAATGGAATTTTTGGGGTGGGGGAGTTGACAGAGATGTAGTTGTGAGGAGGAACTAGTAATTGCTGACAGAATTCAAAAACTACATCTAAAGCAGATCACAGCCAAAACAGTTCAGTCAGGATATTACAATGTTAGCGAAAAAGAATACCTGTGGTGCTAGAAGGGAAGTTTAAAAACGTTAACATTCTGCAAAAGGGAAGATAAAATGTGCTTCTGTATGCAGGCTAGAGGAGGGGGAAGCTGCTGCTTACTTCAAACAATATGCTTACCAAAGAAAGCAGCAATGAAGGAGGGAGCAGAATAGTGTGTACCTGTATGACCAGCCC
This sequence comes from Ginglymostoma cirratum, assembly GCA_024137785.1. Lineage (NCBI taxonomy): Eukaryota > Metazoa > Chordata > Chondrichthyes > Orectolobiformes > Ginglymostomatidae > Ginglymostoma > Ginglymostoma cirratum. Next base: position 54,923,745 of record JAHRHZ010000133.1, on the reverse strand, counting down.
AAATGTGGCAGCTTAACATAAGAAAAAGTCTAATAAGCCTGCTTGGAAACACAGAGGGACTAATTCCATGTTTTCACCACCCATTGTGTTGAAAAATTATTGTCTGATTTCATCCCTAAGTGGACTAGCTGCAATTTTAAGATTATTTCTTCATGTTTCACCAGAAGAAATAGCTTATTTGTGTCCACACTACTGTAACGCAAGGATTTTAAACACTCCTCTTGTGTTGTCCAGCACCATTCATCTTGTACAATTAAGGAAATACAAATCAGTTTTGTGCAACCTGTCTTCGATACTTAACCATTTAACACCAAAAGAAATGAACAGACGCAAAGGGTTTTTTTATGGCACCTAGAAATGTGTAAGCTTTAAAAGCACTTCTACCTTCAAGGTATCATCTCAAACCCTAGGTACTTAGTTTGACATCCGCACAATGTTGAAAGGTCTGAAATTGTGAAGCCTAATTTATGTGTGATCATTCAAATGTAGGTGTGAATATCTGCTGGCCATGTTAGTAGGTTTAGGTTGGATGTAAAAGTCAGTGCGGATTCAATGTCCCACAAAAATAGTCAAATAATGGTAGACTAATGTGTGTAAACTATGTTGTATCATTTCAAATAATTCTAGCTCGTTAGCGTTCTAGTCTGAATATCTATTTCATGCTTGGTTTCCAAAAAAATCAGTGCTGACGATTAAGGCTGGTGTTTTTTCTCTCTACAAGTTGTGGTGAAGAGAAGAAATAATTGGTCAGGTTGGCACTTGGGAGATAGTTGCCTGTTTCTCAATACCTTGAATTAAGGAGTGGGCAGGATGGTCTATGGTCTGTCCTCCTGGCCCATGGCCAATCAAGGTCCTTAAGTGATCAATTAATGAGTGGTCTGCATACCACCAGCCTGCTAATTATACTCCTAGCAGGTAAGAAAAGTGGTAGTCTCCGAGACCACTATAACATGGTATCCAGCCCAGTGTCAAGTTTGGGGATGGGGGCTCCGTTTGCCATTATCTGGGGGTATGTTGGCCACTTTAAACCCCCTCCCAGCCTTTGCCTTTGACTCTCCTGACCCCCGACCCCTCTGCCCAGAAGAAAAATCTTGTCTTCCCACTGCTCCTGGTTGTCAGTGCTGCTGTTCAACCAGCAGCCTTGGCCTTCAAAGTGGTACTGTTGATCACAGTGCTGCCAGCCTCTGGCCAGCAGCTTCAAGCGACATGGGACATCCCATATTTGACTGATTGGCTGGGAAGCCCACTGGCTCATCACAAATTGATACCTGATCCAGCGGGACTTTTCGTTCACGGGGATGGGTTGTCTCACCCCCACACGTAGACCAAAGTATGTGTACATTACACTCTCTGAAATGTTCTCCTTCACGTATCTGGGTGTAAGTTTCTGGAAATTTATTTTCCATCTAGGACCTCTCCTTGGCATTGGCATTTGGATATCGTGGTAATGACTGTCGAAACAATGTACATTATTTAAATGACGGTACTGATATCATTTACCACACAGCATCGATTGGAATTGTCCACAACATTGCAACAGGTAGAATATTAATATGCTATTTAAAATATTTTTATACAAACATTTTCAGTTTTCAATAACAAAGTTCATTTGCTTCAAAAAATGGGTATTTTGCATGCAAACATGATACAGCTGTGTGGAAGTTGGCAGATAAGGTTAGGCATAATCCAAAGAGATTCTACAAGTACACTAAGAGCAAAAGAGCAAATAGGGAGAGAATAGGGCCTCTTAAAGATCAACAAGGTCATCTATGTGTGGAACCATAGGAGATGGCAGAGATACTAAACAAATATTTTGCATCAGTTTTTATTGTGGAGAAAGAAATGGATGCTAGGGAGTTTAGGGAAATATTTATTGATGTCCTGAAAACAGTCCACATTACAGAAGAGGAAGTACTGGAGGTCTTAATTGAACATAAAGGTGAATAAACCTCCAGGACCTGACCAGGCATTGTGGAAGTTTGGGAAGAAATTGCATGGCCCCCAGCAGAGATATTTGTATTATCTACAGCCATGGGTGAGGTGCCAGAGGACTGGAGTGTGGGTAACGTTGTGCCTTTATTCAAAGAAGGCTGTAAGGAGAGGACTGGGAACTGTAGATTGTTGAGTCTGTAAGTGGTGGATGAGTTGTTGAAGGTGATTCTGAAAGTAGGATTTATATGCATTCAGAAAATCAAAGACTGATGAAGGATAGTCAGCGTAACTTTGTGCATGGGAAATCGTGTCTCACAAACTTGATTAAGTCTTTTGTGGATGTAACCAAAAAGATTGAGGGCAGAGCGGTAGATGTTGTCTACATTGACTTTATAAAGCCTTTAACAAGGCTCCACATGGTGGACTAATTGGTTAAGTTAGATCACAGGGAATTCAGGGAGACCTTGCCAATTAGACACAAAACTGACTAGATGGTAGGAGACAAAGTGTGGTGGTGGAGAAGGGTTGTTTTTCAGACTGGAGGCCAGTGACCAGCAGTGTTCTGCAAGAATCATTGTTGGGTCCACTTTTGTTTGTCATTTATATAAACAATTTGAATGAGAATTTAGGAGGCATGGTTAGTAAGTTTGTGGATGACGTGAAAATTGGTGGTATAGTTGAAAGTGAAGACGGCTATCCAAGATTACAAAGACTTCTTGATCAATTGGGCCAATGGGCTGAGGCATGGTAGATGGAGTTTAATTTAGGTAAATGTGAGGCATTGCATTTTTGTAAAAAAAAAAGGCAGGACTTAAACAGTTAATGGTAGGGCTCTGGAAGTGTCGTGGAACAGAGACCTAGGTGTTCAGGTACATTGCTCTTTGAAAGTTGAATCACAGGTAGACAAGGTAGTTAAGAATGCATTTAGCAAGCTTGTCTTCAATGTTCAGACCTTTGAGTATAGGAGTTGGGATGTCATGTTGACATTGTCCAGGACTTTGGTGTGGCCTCTTCTGGAGTACTGTGTACAGTTCTTGTCACCCTGCCACCGGGATGATATCACTAAACACGAGAGAGTTTAGAAAAGATTTACCAGGATGTTGCTGGACCTGGAGGGTTTGAGATATAAGGAGAGGCTGGATAGTGTGGGACTTTCTTCACTGGGGTGTAGGAGGTTGACCTTATAGAAGTTTATAAAATCAAGAGGGGCATAGGTAAGGTGTATAGTGAAGGTCTTTTCCCTAGGGTGGGGGTGTTCAAAACTAGGGAGCATATTTTTAAGGAGAAGGGAGAAAAATTTAAAACGGACTTAAGGGACAACTCTTTCTCACAGAGAGTGGTTCGTATATGGAATGAGCTGCGAGAGGAAGAGGTAGATGCAGGTACAATTTCAACATTTAAGACATTTGGATAAGTACATGAATAGGAAAGGTTTATGGGGATATGGGCCAAACACAAGCAAGTGGGACTAGTTTAGTTTGGGAAATGTGGTCGGCATGCACAAGTTGGACCAAAGGTTCAATGCTGTACGACTCTATTTTGGATAATTGTCTTTTTAAGGAATAAAATCCTAGTGCTGCAACTTTAGTCTCTTTTTTAGCACTGTATATATGGTACCTTATTAATGGATAATATTATTAGTTTATTGACTGCATTGAGATGGCAGCATTGACTGCATTGAGAAGAATTCTTGGGACCCAAGAAGGCAGTGAAGAGATACAAAATGGGACCAGTGACGGTCCCAGGGACCAGATTACTGTGCAATTTTAAATGCTATTACTACATTCCCATCACTTATTCTACCACTATTTATCCCAGATAGCCAGAATAATTTATCCTTGAGTCAAGCAAATGTTGTTAATATATTACAATTTGATGCGTAAATCATATTAGCCATGCCAACTGCTGTGGGTAGTTCAACACCTGTTCACATGTTTTTCAAAGTATAATTATCTATCATTAATTTCTGAAAATTTAATAGCTGAAATCAACCCCTTGTTATTTTTTAAGCTCTTTTTCATTGTCCCATATTGCAGGAAAGGCTGGAAGGAGTTGATATTAATCATTATTATAGGTTGCAAAATTCCCCAAGACTTTCCTGGACAAGGTTTGTCTGGAACCTTTGAGGCACACAAATGCACATTGCAACAGAGGACAGCTCAATATAGGCAAAATGCATTAACACAAACATGCCCACTATCAGGAATCAGCATCATACAACATATTTCCCTTAGTATTTCCACCAGTATCAATACTGGATACCAACACCTATGAATCCCTGATATCCACTCTAGAAACTGGGTATGTTTAAATGAGGCATGTTACCCTAATTGAGAATTCTGCTAGGATAAGCAGGCATCAGCAGCAATCCTGGTGTCATTGCTGGGTGTGTCAGATCATAGTTCTGAAGACTTGCTTAAGAAATTCAGTGGAGTGGAAGGTTGGTGGCAGCATTCCTTCTAAGATGTGCCATTACACAACAACCCAAGGTTCCTATGCACCCAAACACACATCGACCCTTAAACTGCATGCGTGCAGTCACACAAAAAAAAAATAAAGGACCCGCACTTAAGTGAATAGGCAGCAACAAAAGAAAATCAAAGGATCATTGGATGGTAGATATCTCTTTCAATCATAGAATCCCTACAGTGTGGAAACAGGCACTTTGGCCCAACAAGTCCACTCCGACCCTTGGAGCATCCCACCCAGACCCATCCTCCTTAACCCACCTAATCTACACATCCCTGAACACTATGGGCAATTTAGCATGGCCAATCCACTTAGCCTGTGCATCTTTGGACTGCGGGATGAAACTGGAGAACACAGAGGAAACCCATGCAGACACGGGGAGAATGTGCAAACTCCACATAGACAGCTGCCCAAGGGTGGGATTGAACCCAGGTCCCTGATGCTGTGAGGCAGCAGTGCTAACCACCAGGCCACCATGCCACCATGCTGCCCAATCCTATAAATCCTATAAACTATCAGAATTACTGCATTTAGTGCTCTCAGTAAATATAGTGCAGCTTTAAATCTGTGAAAATCTTCCCTCATCACAAGGTTGATACAGTTTAAAACTTTGACATTAGTATGAGCTGGAGATGAAAAATGTGTCTTGACAAATGGTTGATTATCCAAGACTTGAGCAACTTTTAAATATCAGGTGAAGCAAAGTTGCATTGATTTCTCACAAAAGTAAAACATCACACAAGGTTTCCAAAGAAAAGTTGTCAAAATGTATGACAAAACTTTCTAACTTGGTTACTACTCAGCCAGACTGATTCCATTGGAGAAAGAAAATGCAAAAGGCTGAATTTTGTTTTTTCTGGCTATGTACAGACAGCATATTCAAAAATAAGGGAGTTGTTTTGTACATAATATGATTGAGCTTGATCAAAATAGAGCAATAATGGTTCCTAAGAGACCAGTATTCCTTTTATCCCCCTCCTTGAGGTAATGAACAATGCCTGCTTTTAGTGTATTTATAATGAATTTATTTTTCACGTTTCAAGAAAAGTTTGAATTAAAGCTTATTTCTTTCACTTGCAATTTACTTTAGGTTTTCAGTCTTTTTATCTTGAACATACTGATGACATCCTGTGCCTAACGGTTAACCAACATCCCAAATTCCAAAAGATAATAGCAACTGGACAAGTTGGTATGTACAAAGATGATTGAGAGAATATATCACTTATTAACCTGTCCTTGTATTTTTTTGTCATCTCTTTTGCGACTATCTGACCATCAGATTCTGATCTCATTTTGTTAATCAGAGTTCAAGGCAGTAATTTTCCTTTGGAAAAGAAATAATCCTTCACGGAATGTATCGTATTTTGTATTTAGAAAACAACTTAAAAGTTACAATATTATACTTTAGGGTAACATTTGGTCAAAAACAATGATGCACAAACATTTTTTTGTTGAAATACTTTGTGTTAGTAGCCTTTCCAAGTTTTCTAAAGATACAAACTAGTTCAATTGCTGTGGTATATTTCAATTATCTTCATACATTCTAGGTATATTGTTTAGAATCTCGTAGGCTACCAAAAAAGATATTCTGCTGATGCTACTGGCAGTGGAAATAATATGTTAAAAAGAAAGCAAAGTATTCTCTGTTCTTGAATTCACAGTTTGGTCTGCATAGATCTTTTTAAAATGGTATTGAATCTGTATGCAGCTGCAATATCTATACTTGGGTCTCCATGTCTTAACTGTCAAAAGACAAATAGCTGCAGTGAAACATCTAACGTCTATGTATTCCTGTGTTCCCTCACACTGATTTGATTCAACCCCTGCAAAAAAAGTACACACCTTGGCAATCCCTCCCCTTTTCTTTTTGTCCTCTTACTCCACGCCTTACTTCCTCCCCTCCTCCAACTACATTCCCCTCCTTAATTTTTCTCTTCCTTCTCCTTTCCCCTCATACCTCTTTCTTTTCTTTCCAATCCCTTACCCAATCTTCCATCCTTTAATTTTTTCCAGTGTTACATCCTCAAGGGTATCTGCACGCCTCAGTTCTGTACATTTTAATCAATCTACCAGTGATGGCAATTGCTTTCAGATGCCCAAGTGGAAAGCAGTGGGATTACCACCCCTAAACTCATTAGCCTCACTACCTCTCTCTAACATGGTGCCAGGATGTTGCCAGGTATGGAAGGTTTTGAGTTATAGAGAAAGGCTGGGACAGTTTTTACTAGAGCATAGGAGGTCGAGAGATGACTCTACAGATTCATAAAATCATGTGGGGCGTAGATAGGGTTAATGGTAGGCATCTTTTCCCTGGGGTGGGGGATTTCAAGACTAGGGGGCACATTTTTAAGGTGGGAGGAGAAAGATTTTAAAAAGACGTGGGGTAATTTTTTTTTTTACAGGGTGGTTCACGTGTGGAATGAACTTCCTGAACAAGTGTTGGATGTGGGCACAATTACAATGTTTAAAAAACATTCAGACAAGTACATAAATGCAAAAGGTTTGGAGGAATATGGGACTAGTTTAGTTTGGGATTATGTTCGGCATGGACTGGTTGGACTGAAGAGCCTGTTTCCATGCTGTATGACTCAATGCTCCTTATAGCCTACCCCTTTTAATAAGATTTTGATAATTTGCTTTTAATGTCTCCTTGTCTGATTCAATGTCAAATGTTGCTGGTAATAGTCCTGTGAAGAAGCATCTTGGAGTATTTTACTACTTTAAAACCAGTTTATAAATGCATGTTGCTAGGAGACCAGTCTGACCCTAGAAAACCATATGTGAGCTAGCAGTCCTGTAGCACCAGTCCTGGAGAGGGAAGACCTGGCCTTAAGATTTAAAGAGGCGGAGAAATCGAGCAAGAAGCTGTAAAAATGCAACAAGCACTTTGAGTTAAGTCAAACCATCGGACATATAGCACTACTGAAACTCTTCATTTGTATCAAGATAACTGCTTTGGTTTGTCGCTCACCTGTGTTACTCCTATTGAGTGCATTTTATTTTTAAAAATGTTACAACAATATACATTAACATGAGTTTAATCACATAATCTCGAAAAATTTTGTCCTTTACTGTCATAATTTGTAGAATATAATCATTAGGTCTCTCTTTCTTCTTAACCTGTCCTCAAGAAGAAAAGATTCTACATTTATACAGCACCTTCCACATCCTTGTAGTATCTCAAAGCTCTTCACAGATTACATGTGACTTTGTAAAGTGTAGGTATTATTATGTTGACTTGTGTGGCAACCAGTTTGCACAGGCACATTCTACAAACGATAAAGGAGATCAAACATCAGATCTACTTTGGTTTGAGGATGCATGCTGGCCCAAAGAGTCTCAGCTGCTTTTAGTTTCTGCGATATCCTATGCCCAACTGAACAGGTGCTTGGTTTACCATCTCCTCCAGAACATAGCACCTCTGACAATATAACACTGCCTCTGTACAGGGCTAAAATATCAAAGCAAAATATGTGCTGAAGTCCTGGAGTGAGGTATGATCCCCTGACCTTCTCAACAAATGTAACAGAATTGAGCCAATTTGTCATTTTTCTGTTTCTACATGTTTGCTTTTAAAAACAAAAATCCTATCCATTAATTAAAAACTGAAACCTGCAGATGTTGTAAATCAGAAACAAAAATAACAGGTCTCCCAGCATCTATTGAGAGAAATCAGACTTAACCTTTCAGTGACCCTTCCTCGGAACTGTTTTTTGTTTCTATTTTTGTTCCTATCCATTAATGTTGTTCACAGCCTTATGTCATTGATTCATTGTGATGTATGTTAAGTGTTACTAATACCAAGATACCTAACTTTGCATTAATATATAGCCTTCATCTCCCTATTACGACAGACTAATATCACTAAGATAACAAGGTGCAGAGCTGGATGAACACAGCAGGCCAAGCAGCATCAGAGGAGCAGGAAGGCTGATGTTTTGGGCCTAGACCCTTCTTCAGAACTAGGCCCGAAACGTCAGCCTTCC
>JAHRHZ010000133.1:54904298-54914958 GCA_024137785.1 Ginglymostoma cirratum | reverse complement strand
GAAGGGTCTAGGCCCAAAACATCAGCGTTCCTGCTCCTCTGATGCTGGTTGTGCTGTTTTCATCATCCAGCTCTACACCTTGTTATCTCAGATTCTCCAGTATCTGCAGTTCCTACTATCTCTCAGACTGATATCGCTATTTATTCATACTCTAATTTAAACTTCTTTTGGCATTCGTCTAGAATTCTTAACCGACTACAAATTCTTCCCGTTTATTTTGTAACAAAGTTTTACACATTTATGAAGAATACGTTTTTGATTTCATTGACTGGAGAAAGTTACCCCCACCTTAAAATTTGCATAATTTCATTCATTACAATGAGCTACAATAATACCTTTTGAATGCTTAAACCAGTCAGAAACATTGTACTCTACATTTTTATCTTCCTCTTTTTTTGTTTCAACATCGTCTTATATTTTAATCAGTTTCACTGGTGACTTTGTCTACCAGAAGCAGAATTGATTTGTCCTGTTTCTAGCAATGCTTTCAGTCCACTTCCCTGACCTGAAAGATCATCTCAACTTTCAGAAGAATGCTGTTCAGCAGGGTCTTCTGGGTCAAAGTAATTTTAAATAGGTTTTTTGACCATTTTATTAATGTTTCTTATTTACTGATTACACAGCTGCAAAAATGGTACATTTCTTTATTTCTCAAGTGATTTGGCTAGTTATTTGCTAAATGTGAACAGTATTATTAAAGTGTAGGATGGCTGGCTGTTTTGCAGATTTTGTCATACATGCAAAGTTGATGGCAGTAAAATTAGAACCACTTTTTTTGATGGTCAGTCATAAAACACAGTCAAATGTAAGATTATTAATTCAGACAGATTTATTTCCTGGAGATGTACAATAATCTGAGTTTATTTTAGTTGTCTACAGTGTGAGTAAAAATAGTTTCCACTGGCTCACCCCTATTGGCCTAGCTTCAATGCAAAAGAGCTGGGGTAGATCATTTGAGCCTGTTCTGTCATTCGGCAAGATAATGGCTGATCTTTTATCTCTACTTTCCCATGCTATTCCTGCATCCCTTGCTGGTCAAGAAACTGTTGATCTGCTTTTTTTCAATATACTTGATAACTGAGGATCCACAGCTCTCCCAGATCGAGAATTCTAAAGATTCACAACTCCCTGAAGAAATTTAACCCATCTCAGCTCCAAATGACACATCCTTCATTCTGAGATTCTGACACTGTAGTGCAACTTTGTCTTAACAAGCTAAGCAACTTTGTTGCAATTTTTGTAACCAAAATGACATGGAAATTATTTTTTGACATATAAGGATATCCAGGAATGTGGTAGCATGCATAGAACCTTCAATGAAAAATATGTTCACAGGCCTGCATGTGGAGCTGACATCTGTTTATTGTAACCATTTTGGTGTTTTTTTTTAATGTATATTTTTAAGTACTGATAGATATCCAGAAAGAGCAACACTAATTCTAAACTATTTCAATTGATACAGCTTATAGTGAAGGCATGCTTTTCAATATTTACCAGTACTTACAGTCTGTTTCACTCTAACTGTGCTTTTTTGTTATTTTTGTTTTGTTTTTGTATTGTATTTTGTTTCTGTCCTTGGCTGTGATATAACTTAAAGGTGATTCTGCTGATATGTCAGGTAAGAAATCTAAAATACTTGGCCTACAACCTTCACTTCAAATACATTGCAGAATGTAACCTATATTTTTATAATAAATAATATTCCCAAGATTCAATAGATTATGCCTGTAAAAGATTGTACGCCCAAGGAACATTCACACATTAGAAAAAAGTTGAAGTTTAGTAATTCAGACTGAGGTCACAGGAGAAGGATATGGGGTTCACCATTTACGATTGAGATGAGGAGAAACATCTTCACCCATAGAGTGGTGAGACTGTGGGAATCTCTGCCACAGAAAGGATAAACCATTATATATTTTCAAGAAGGAGTTGGATATAGTTCTTGGGGCTAAAAGATATGGAGAGAAAGCAGGAACACGATACTGAGCTGGATAATCAGCCATATTCTGTTGAATGGTGGAGCAGGCTCATTGGGCCCAGAGGCCTACTTCTGTTCCTATTTTCAATGTTTCTGTGTAGTTTCCTTAGCTTGGTTAATTGCAAATAATGATTTCCATGTTTCATTAAGATCAAATATAATTTCACTGGTATCTTTGGAAGCTAATGCCCTTTGTCTTATTATTAGTGAATACTATATTCATTTTCCATGTAAGAAGCAGTCAGCAATAAGAACCATAATGAGTTTTTTAAATAAATCACTGTTAAGCTAAATCCTGGTTACAATGCTGATAATAAATCAAATAGATTTTGAAGGATTATGTAGCTTCATTGCTTAAAATACATCAAAAGGAAAGTTGAAAACAAACGTTCTCCATCACAGAATTTAAGAATTTATTTGAGTATTAACAAATGCTATGCAACAGAAGAATTAGACCTATGGAATCAAACTTGGAACATTGTTACCTTTTGTGAATGCCTTGGGATGTTAAAGCTGCTTTATAAGTACAATTTGTCATGTCTGACTGGTATCGAAATTGCCTTGTTTTTCTATATTTTATATATATAAAAGTTTTAAAGAAGTAAAACAATAAAGGGGATAGACCCCATGAAGGTGTATAATTGAATAATTTGTGTTTTACTGCTTAGTCTGCTATCAATAGCTGTTCATTATCACTCACATTCCTTGCAATCCAGAAGCTTTGATTTGGGAATTGTAAGTCAGCATGCATTGGAGAACTCAAAAACAGGAGGGTGTTGGAGCAGGTTGATGAAGCAAGTTATCATGTTTTTGAAAACAATTAGTGTTGATAAAAACAAACTTTAAGGTGTAAAATTATTCTATTATTTGGTCTAATGAAACCTGCCAACTTTTCAAATGTTATTGGCTAATGACTCTTGGCTGTAGTCAGTCAATGCTTTAACAAAACCTGTGCTTTCCCGTTCATTGCATAAACCGATTACCAACACATGACTTATAAACTATGGAACTGAGATGCTCTGACTAGTTAAACTGGTGATAGGGCTTACAGTAAAAATAATGAAATACATCATCATGTTATCTAATACTGTAAAAGAATTGTTATTGCAAAAGTATCACTACATCAAAATCACTTCTATGTTCTATGTTGCATTTAGTTTGCTATTTAGCACTCATTATTTGCACTACTTCCAATGCTAAACAGAGGAACAGCATTTCAAGATTTGAGATTTCATAAAGCATGTAAGAATATGCAAATATAAGATTATTTAAAAATAATTGAAACACATTTTGCATGACAGATGTACTTCCCTAGTGAGTATTTTGGTGATACTTAATGTAGTGAAATATTCAAGTATAAAATTTTAATTGTACATATTAGGAATTGAAACACAAAATTGTCCAAACTGGAGTTAAACACCTTAATTTTAGAAAATTAGTGTTTGTGTTTACTATGTTAATGCAGTTTATTCAACTATTATTATAGCAAACCTTCATACACAGTCACTTCAAAAATTAATTATTCTGGAACTGAAGATCAAAATAGAATAATAACTCATTGCAATGGTACAAAAAATTGGTACCAACTTGTAGATTTTATCACTGATTGTAGTATTCTTTTCCCAGGTGCTGCCCCATTGATTCATATTTGGGATGCCACAACCAAGCAGACACATTCTGTGCTCCGTTGTTACCATTCAAAAGGTGTCTGCTCTGTCAGTTTTAGTGCCACGGGCAAACTGCTCCTTTCAGTAGGGCTAGACCCTCAATACACCATCACTGTCTGGAGGTGGCAAGAAGGTGAGGTGAAACAAGAGGTTACATGTAAATCATCGTTCCAGTTACCTTTGATCATTACATTTTCATGAGTCAACAGATCAAAAATTTTTGAATTTAAAGAAAATAACGGAAGAATACATTTCAAGTGGTTATATTAACATTGTCATATTTTAAATGTCAAAGTTTAAATATTAAAACTTTTAGTAAGCTAATTATGAATTGGAATATGTCTCAGACTTTTATTTGCATCATCTTTACCTGTTTTGTTCCTCTAGGTACCAAAGTTGCCAGTAAAAGTGGTCACACCAAGAGAATTTTTGTTGCAGAATTCAGGCCTGATTCAGATACTCAATTTGTATCAGTGGGAATGAAACATGTGCGGTTTTGGACTTTTGCTGGCAAAGCTTTACAGAGCAAAAAAGGCAACTTAAGTTCAATTGAAGATGCTCGGATGCAAACAATGCTTGCTGTAGCTTTTGGAGCTGTAAGTACTTTCACAATAAAATTGATGCTGACATGGCATGTACATGTGCAGACACATGTTAGATTTTACTTTAAAGTGAAATCAAATCAAAAGTAGGTCTTTTGTAGATCATGTAGTAGCCAAAAGTACCCCTTGCACCACACTCACACCAGACTGAAAATCTCTCCAACACCTCAAAATAAGCCTTAGATAACTGTGACTTCAACTCCCAGTCTGGAAAATTAATCATCTTTTCCTGGAACTTTTATACATCCGAATTTAAATGTTCTAGGCTTCAAATAACCTCTTCAGGGTTTTATCCAAACATTTCTGGCCTAGGACTGTCACTAGACCCGTTACACTAAGCTAAGCTAGTGTTAACAAATCTAACCACCATCTCCCTTTCTCAGGATCACTGCTTTATACTTCAATTTTCATCCAACAATTTCTGCAGAACTGCCTAAAACTGAAAGGTCTTGCTCTCTGCATTATGGGTACTTCCCCAAGCTTAAAGAAAATCAAGTCCAGAAATTTCTAACAGAAACCTTGATGTGCAATTGTTTACCTTGCTCAAGTTGTTAACACACCTAACATACACAAAACACCATTACATAGAACATAGCACAGTACAGGCCCTTCAGCCCACGATGTCATGCCGGCAGCGTATTCCACACGCCCACCACTCTCTGTGTGAAGAACATCTCCCCTATACCATCTGACATCTCCCCTATACCTTCCTCCAATCACCTTAAAATTATGCCCCCTCATTATAGTCATTTCCGCCCTGGGAAAAAGTCTCTGACTATCCACTCTCTCTATGCCTCTCATCATCTTGTAAACTCTTATCAAGTCACCTCTCATCCTTCTTCGCTCCAATGAAAAAAGCCCGAGCTCCCTCAACCTTTCCTCATAAGACCTGCCCTCCAGTCTAGGCAGCATCCTGGTAAATCTCCTCTGCACCCTCTGTTCTGAATGCTAGCACACTCAAACTATATTGTAAGAAATCTCCATGGCAACAGAAATACTCAAGTTAATTAAACTCTTCAGACACACAGAATATGACAGACAATATGTCATTAATTTGAAATCCAAACTTAAAACAAGTGATATTAGATATGTATATATAAATCCTGCACCCTATGTCTTGATTTATTTTCAGTCACTATATTAAAACTGGTCTGTCATCTTGCAGAATAATTTGACATTTACTGGTACAATCAGCGGAGACGTTTATGTTTGGAGAGAGCATCTTCTGGTCCGAATTGTAGCCAAAGCACATAATGGGCCTGTTTTCACAATGTACACCACATTACGAGATGGCTTAATTGTAACAGGAGGCAAAGAAAGACCGTGAGTAAAACGACACATTGAAAACTCATTTATAAATGTTTGGCCTTAAAAAAAAACCAATGATGACCATTTTGAAATGTACAGGATTTACAGATTCACATCTGTTATTGAGACTGGCTAAATTAATTTTAAACATGTTTTCTGTTCTTGTACAACTCTGTGATTTGTATTAATGCTCACAGCTGTATATCTGTCAGCAGTATATGGATACGGTTCATTAACTTCACTAAGGCTAGGGAGATGTGAAATTCATTTCAGCAGCCTCCCAATACAAATGATATTGTTGAATCAAAAACAAGCAGAAGTTGATTTATATTTACCTGAGCATTTCAAAATTATGACAAGGTGGGGCAGAATGCTCTGACTCCAGGCATATTTTGGGCCCTCAGTATAAAGTAAGTCCTGCTGAAGGATTTAAAGGCCTAAGGGACCTTAAAAAGGGAAGGCATTGGCCAGTGGTATCACTGCTCAACTGTTAATCCAGAGACCCAGATAACATTCTGGGGACCTGGGTTCGAATCCCACCACGGTAGATGGTGGAATTTGAATTCAGTAAATATCTGAAATTAAGAATCTAGTCATGACCATGAATCCATTGTCAAATGTCAGGAAGATCCCATCTGGTTCACTAACGTACTTTAGGGAAGGAAACTGTTATCCTTACCTGGTCTGGCTATATGTGACTCCAGACCCACAGCAATGTGGTTGACTCTTAACTGCCCTCTGGGCAATTAGAAATGGGCAATAAGTGCTGGCCTAACCAGCGACACCCTCATCCCATGAATGAATAAATGAAGAAAAAAATAAAAGGGGGCAAGAATCACTATACATGAAGCAGTATTTTTTGCAACCATTTTAGGAGAACACAAAATGTCCTGTTTCTCCCACAGGACTTCAGGACTTTCACAGAGGTGTGTAAAGATGAGCAGAAGGTTGCAGCAGTATCACTCCCACTCCATGTGTAAGTTCTGAACAACAATGGTATGGGATGTTTGAGCAATGTGAGAAACATAACGTGAATGTAGAGTAGGTTGGGTACTATCACCTTCCTTGTAATGACAGACGCAAAGTATTCAATTAATACCTTAGCTACAGTCCCTCCCTTCCTCCCTGTGTAAATTACCTTTTCAGTCCCTAATGGGCCCTACTCCATCTTTTACCACTCTTTCACTATTTAGATGACTATAGGATTTTTTGGAACTTTCTTTTACATTAACTGGAAGTCTTTTTCATACTCCGTCCTTCCTTTCCTTTGCTTCTTCACTTGCCCCCTGAACTTTCTATATTCCGCATGGTCCTTCATTGTATTATCACCTGACATTTGTCACGAGTACACGTTTTCTTCTTCAATTTAACCTTTATCTCATCATTGAGGAGCTCGAGATTGGTTTGCCTACCTTTCTCCTTTTTTACCTGTTTTCACTTGGACATTGCTGGTTGGCCAGCATATATTGCCTGTCCCTAGTTGCCCTTGAGAAGGCGGGAGTGAGCTGCCATCCTGAACCGCTACAGTCCACATGCAACAGGTTGACCCACAATGCCCTTAGGGAGGGAATTCCAGCATTTTTACCCAGCAACAGCGAAGGATTGATGATATATTTCCACATCAGGATGGTGACTGGCTTGCGGGGGAACTTTCAGATGGTGGTGTTCCCATGTATCTGCTGCCCTTGTCCTTCTAGATGGAAGTGGTTGTGGGTTTGGAATGTGCTTTCTAAGGATCTGAATTTCCCCGATGGATGCTTGTGACTGTGGTGTCAGCTAAGGGGGCTGCATTGCTCTGGATGATATCAAGCTTCTTGAGTGTTGTTGGAGCTGCACTCATCCAGGCAAGTGGGGAGTATTCTATTGTGCCTTTGAACAGGCTTTAGCAAGTCACGGGATGAGTTACTCACCACAGTGTTCTTAGCTTTTGACCTGCTCTCGCAAGAAGAATAAGAGTTAGCTTTATTGTCACATGTACTCACATGAGTACAGTGAAAGGTTTACAAGTTGCCACTTATGGCACCATCTTAGGTAGCAAGGTACCTAGGGACAGATTCTTAAGAGGAAAAAAAATTAGAAAAATAAATAAAAAGTTCAGAAATAAATTAGAAAAAATAGAGAAATAACACTTCAGAATAACAGTCCTGCCATACCAGGTCACGACGGGCTTCACCCCGAGGCTGGGGGTCTGAGTGCGCACTGAGGCCAGGGGTCTGTACTGGCTTTCACCCCAGACATTGCTGATGTCGCCCAAGGGCGTGAGGGAAAAAGAGAAAAAGACAAAAAATATGAAAAGAAAGAAAAGAAACACACTGAGCAATCGATCTCCGGCTCAGAAGTCTTACTCCATCGCCACCTTCAGACTTTTTTTGTAGCCTTTGTGTTTATGTGATGAGTTCAGTTGAGTTTCTGGTCAATGGTAACCCCAAGGATGTTGATAATGGAGGGTTCAGTAATGGTAACACCATTGATTGTTTCTTTTTGGAGCTGGTCATTGCCCGGCATTCATGTGACATGAATATTACATGCCACTTGTCAGCCCAAGCCCTTGTGTTTCCAATTTATTTGACCTGGATCCATTATCACTTCCTTGAAATTAGCATTCCCTCGATTTAATTATTATTAATCTGGAAGTTTCTAGCAAGTGGGCAGTGACTGCTGGCAAACTCCGCCCATGAAGATTCTTATTTAATTTGATTTATTATTGTGTGTATCTTCTTACAAAAATGCAGTGAAAGGTGTTGTATAGTGTCGCCACTCTCTGACACCATTTTGAAACATAGCAAAATGAAGCAAAACATAGAATATCAAGGCAGAAAAATAAAGAAATAGTGTCAAACCTTAAAGTCCTGCTTGTTAAGTGCTCCATCATGGGCCATCGGCCTGGTGGACAGACCCAAGTCTCCTTTGTTGTGCTGCTGGAATGAAAGTCACCACTCTTTGGTGCCATCTCGCCTCCATTGACGCTCTTGACACTGTTGATATTTCGATGGACATTGCCAGTGCAGACACCACCAATGCTGCCAGGTACTGCACTGGCCCAAACTCAACTCCACCACCATGAGATAACAAGGTGTAGAGCTGGATGAACACAGCAGGCCAAGCAGGAAAGCTGACGTTTCGGGCCAAGACCCTTCTTCAGAAATGGGGGGAGGGGAAAGGGATTGTGAAATAAATAGGGAGAGAGGAGGAGGCGGATAGAAGATGGATAAAGGAGAAGATAGGTGGAGAGGAGACAGACAGGTCAAAGAGGTGGGGGTGGAGCCAGTAAAGGTGAGTGTAGGTGGGGAGTTAGGGAGGGGATAGGTCAGTCCAGGGAGGACGGACAGGTCAAGGGGGTGGGATGAGGCTAGTAGGTAGAAGATGGAGGTGGGGCTTGAAGTGGGAGGAGGGGATAGATGGGAGGAAGGACAGGTTAGGGAGGCGGGGTCGAGCTGGGCTGGTTTTGGGATGCGGTAGGGGGAGGGGAGATTTTGAAGCTTGTGAAGCCCACATTGATACCATTGGGCTGCAGGGTTCCCAAGCAGAATATGAGGTGCTGTTCCTGCAACCTTCGTGTGGCATTGTTGTGGCACTGCAGGAGGCCCAGAATGGACATGTCTGCGGAATGGGAGGGGGAGTTGAAATGGCTCACAACTGGGAGGTGTGGACTACAGTCCACATTTAGGCCTTCCCAATTTGGCCCCAACCGTTACATTCAGAACATTGAGATCCTTCAAAATAACGTTCTCCCTGCGACCCCTGAAACACACACTAGCAATGCGCTGGCATCTCCTGGCACTACAATCAAGCCTGCCCCAGTTCAGAGCCTCCCTCTCCCAGGCCTGCAAAGGACCTCTCCTGTTTTTCATTCTTCGCAGGATCCACAACCTGAACTCACAATTCCACTCAGCTTTATTGGACACTAAAAACCGTTAAGTACACTAAACTTACTGGTGCCTGCCACCCAACACAGGCCTCCTCCGCCCCGAAATCCTCGACCCTACCCAGGACCTTCCCCACAATGTGCCCGCTGCCATTGGCCATTTGGCCACTGTTGGAGCACCCACGGATGACGTCACATCCACTGCCGCCGAGTACACCACTTTCGGGACAGCGAGCGCCATCGACACCGCTGCTGATGCCACCGCCTCCGTTTCTGAGGCCAACACCACAGACATCGAGGACGCACCTACTGTCACCGCTGCTGCCGCCGCCGCAACCAAATTATAGGACGTACTGACCGACTCCACTCCTCCCACCGCCTACCCCACTCCGCCCAACACCGATGCCAATGTCGCTCTGCCCACCGGCGCATGGCCCACCGCCGACGCAACTCCGCCCACAGCCGACGCCGACAACGCTCCGCCCGCTGCCTCCACAGCCAGCAGCTCCAGAGGAGACAGCAATACTGAGCCCTGCCAAGTCCTCACCATCCCCCCAGACCTCCCCCTTCTTGAGGATGAACGGTCAGTCCTCAGTAAAGGGCTCACCTTTGTCCCCCTCCACCCACATATCAACGAATACCGCTCAAGCTTGGATATTAAGCCGTTTTTCCGCCGCCTCCGCCTCCACGCTTACTACTTCAACCGCGAATCTAACCCTCCCTCTACTGACCTCTTCTCCCGCCTCCAACACAAGCCCTCCTCCAGGACACCAACCCAAGGCCTGCTACCCTCCCTCGACCTCTTCATCTCCAACTGCCGTCAAGACATCAATCGCCTTAACCTCTCTACCCCTCTCAAACATTCCAACCTCTCCCCCGCAGAACATGCAGCCCTCCACTCCAATCCCAACCTCACCATAAAACCCGCGGACAAGGGAGGCACAGTTGTAATATGGCGCACTGACCTCTACATTGCTGAGGCCAGGCGCCAACTCTCCGACACCACCTCTTACCATCCCGGATCATGACCCCACCCCTAAGCACCAAACCATCATCTCCCAAACCATCATCTACCAAACCATCCACAACCTCATCACCTCAAGTCACCTCCCACCCACCGCCTCCAACCTCATCGTTCCCCAACCCCGCACCGCCCGCTTCTATCTCCTTCCCAAAATCCACAAACCTGAATGCCCTGGTCGACCCATTGTCTCCGCCTGCTCCTGCCCCACTGAACTCA
>JAHRHZ010000133.1:54887609-54903898 GCA_024137785.1 Ginglymostoma cirratum | reverse complement strand
CAGCATCATAGGAGCAGGCTCCTATGATGCTGCTTGACCTGCTGTGTTCATCCAGCCCCATGCTTGTTATCTCGGATTCTCCAGCATCTGCAGTACCTTTTTATCTCTCACCCTCAACAACTTCTCTTTCAATTCCTCCCACTTCCTACAGACAAAGGGGGTGGCCATGGGTAGCCACATGGGCCCAAGCTATGTCTGCCTCTTTGTAGGTTATGTGGAACAATCCCTCTTCCGTACCTACACTGGCCCTAAACCCCACCTCTTCCTCCGTTACATTGATGACTGTATCGGCGCCGCCTCGTGCTCCCACGAGGAGCTTGAACAGTTCATCCACTTCACCAACACCTTCCACCCCAACCTGAAGTTCACCTGGACCATCTCCAACACTTCTCTCTCCTTCCTGGACACCTCTGTCTCCATCTCGGGTAACCACCTAGAAATGGATGTCCATTTCAAACCCACTGACTCCCACAGCTACCTGGAATACACCTCCTCCCACCTCCTGCAAAAATGCCATCCCCTATTCCCAATTCCTTCGCCTCTGCCGCATCTGCTCCCAGGATGAGGCATTCCACTCCCGTACATCTCAGATATCCTCATTCTTCAAGGACTGCAACCTCCACCCCACCCCCACCACAGTGGTCGAGAACACCCTCGACCGTGTCTCCCGCATTTCCCACAACACATCCCTCACACCCCGTCCCTGCAATAATAACCAAAAAAGAATCCCCCTCATCCTCACGTACCACCCCACCAACCTCCAGATCCAATGCATCATCCTCCGACACTTCCGCCATCTGCAATCCGACCCCACCACCAAAGACATTTTTCCCTCCCCACCCTTATCTGCTTTCCGGAGGGACCACTCCCTCCACGACTCCCTTGTGCGCTCCACACTACCCCCACCCCAGCCCCACCACACCCGGCACTTTTCCCTGCAACCGCAGGAAGTGCTACACCTGCCCCCACAACTCCTCCCTCACCCCAATCCCAGGCACCAAGAAGACTTTCCACATCAAGCAGATGTTCACCTGCACATCTGCCAATGTGGTATACTGCATCCGCTGTACCTGTTGTGGCCTCCTCTACATCGGGGAGACCAAGCGGAGGCTTGGGGACCGCTTTGCAGAACACCTGCGCTCAGTTCGCAACAAACAACTGCACCTCCCAGTCGCAAACCATTTCAACTCCCCCTCCCATTCCTCAGACGACATGTCCATCCTGGGCCTCCTGCGATGCCACAATGATGCCATCCGAAGGCTGCAGGAACAGCAACTCATATATTCAGCCTGGGAACCCTGCAGCCCAACGGTATCAATGTGGATGTCACAAGCTTCAAAATCTCCCCTCCCCCAACCGCATCCCAAAACCAGCCCAGCTCGTCCCCGCCTCCCTAACCTGTCCTTCCTCTCACCTATCCCCTCCCCCCACTTCAAGCTGCATCCCCATCTCCTATCTCCTATCTACTAACCTCATCCCGCCCCCTTGACCTGTCCGTCCTCCCTGGACTGACCTATCTCCTCCCTCACCCCCCCACCTACACTCACCTTTACTGGTTCCATCCCCGCCTCTTTGACTTGTCTGTCTCCTCTCCACCTATCCTCTCCTCTATCCATCTTCTATCCGCCTCCCCCTCTCTCCCTATTTATTTCAGAACCCTCTTCCCCTCCCCCATTTCTAATGAAGGGCCTAGGCCCGAAACGTCTAGCTTTCGTGCTGCTTGGCCTGCTGTGTTCATACAGCTCCACACCTTGTTATCTCAGGTACTGCAGATGCTGGAGAATCCACTATCTCTATTGTGGAGCCTATTAGCCTTAGAGTTTCGGGTGGGCCCCCTGCAGACATTTGCAGCTTGAAGGCCCAGACATGCTGAGATGCAGCTTCATCCCCCTCGTTTTGAGATTGCAGATGGAGGCTGAGGGTTTGTGCACCTCTGAGTCTCTTGAGAGAAGACTTTTGGGAGCCTAGCCTCCGTTGGCTGCTTGCCTTCTGACATCAGCCTGTCTCCTCATGAGGAAAGGGCACCAGGAGTTGAAGTCAAGGTCACTTGTCCCTTTGTCACCCTGTCATTGGTGCTGAGCATCAAGTAGCAGTATTATCAAAGTCTTATACTTATGTCCTTTTATGCTACCAGTATCCCAGTTTATATTCAGTTAACTAAAGTTCCCCAAAGTAACTGCAGTCAGTTCTGCTATAACATGTGTTCCATAAGTGCAAATTGGCTGTAATGCGATTGATGAACAGGCGAACGCTATTTCTAAAACACAAACTTGTGTTGGTTTTAACGCGATTCCATTGGTGTGCGGAGGAGTACTCATCAACATCACATGATCATTTCATGGACTTTGTCGTGAATACGTACAATGTTAGTGCCAAAAGAGTCTGCACTGGCATCACATGATCATTTCACGGGCTTTGTCATGAAGTACTTCCTTTGAGAGGTACAGTACAACCTCCTCCCCCATCAAGTCGTCATGATTTTTTTTCAAGGTAAAGTGTTAAATTTACTTTTATTTCATTATTAGATGCGAATTAAATGTTTATTCAAATTGTGCTATCCTTTGTGTTAGGCTTTTGTGATTTTTAAGCAATTTTGAGTGACATTTTTTGGTGGTCTGCCCCAGCCCCACTTTATCCAGAGGCCCTGTTATTTCTATCGCATGATTTTCTATAATGCAATGTTGAACAGGAACGCAACAATCATGTTATTGCAGAACCAACTGTACTCTGTAATTTCTGCACTATTGTATGCTTTCCTCAAAAAATTGTTCATCTATATCCTGTCTGCTTGGTGTAATCAATAGGCAACCAGCTAGTGACGTAATTGCATAGTTTTTGTTTCTTAGCTTGTGTATTCTTTCCATCACCCTCTGGGATGCACTCCTTCTGCAGCATTGCAGTAATGTCTCTAACCAATACCATCACTACTTCTCCCTTCCTATCTTTCCAAACACCCTTTATTCATGAATATTTAAAATCAAATTTTGCCCATCTTTGAGCCAGGTCTCTCTTGTAGCCACAACATCATGTTTCTACATAGAATTCAACAATGTCCATTTCACTATCTCCAAAATAATTTCTGTTTGGTAAAGATTTGAGTGGGACCCATGCAATGTCTCACCTGTAGAGTGTCAGTAAACTTTCAAACAGAGACAGAAACGTGACAGAAAGAGATAATGAGGGGTCTATCTTTCCCCGCCTCCAATCTCAGCAGAAAGCCGTCTTTCAGAATTTTTGTGTTTTGGCCTTCCAGGAACAATTTAAATAAAGGGGTTAAAGACTGATTGATTGCAATACTAGTCTGTGAGAGTTAGTGGCCTGGCATCTTCTAATGTGTGGACTCGGTGTTCTGTGATAGTCACAGCTTTGAGAATTACGATTTAACACCCCTGCAATGGAATCTCAAGCTGCCCTGCCTATGCCATCATTCCTGGTTAGTTTCTGACTGTAATTACTCAACCATTGAGAACTAACCTTTTAGCTGCCTTGGTATTAAACCATGGATTTCCCTCCATAAACCATACTATCTGTTCACCCTGTCTCCTTTAAGATGTTCTTTAAATCTTGTCTCTTTGATCAAGCTTTTGGTCTGCCCTGCTAACTGGTTCTGTGGTTTTATGAAAGTTTTTAGCTTTTTAAAAATATTTCATGCACGACATTGCTGGCAAGGTCAAATTTTGTTGCCCAAACCTAACTGGTCTTAAGAAACATATATTGAGTTGCCACCTTGAAATGCTGTAGTCCAAGTGATGTATACACCCATAGTGTTGTTGGGTAGGGACTTCCACATTTCTGATCAAATATTGCCATTTCATCACCAATGTACCTCTAAGTCAAATGGTGAGTGATTTGGAGAACTTGCAGTGGGATTCCCATATTTTGCATGGCTTAGTCCTTCCAGGCCATGAAGTGTTTTTGATGGTAGCTATGATGTGCTGATGATGAAGGCAGTGTGTAGTTTACAATAACTTCATAAATTATTATTACATATTTTACCTGAGTACCTCAATTTTCAGGATGAAATGATTGGCCTCTGACAAACACAAGCCAGTTTCTTTTGTGCTCAGTGTGACTGCGGCCAGTAAAGAATTTCCCCTGATTTTCCATCGACTTCAACTCCACTGCAGTAAAATCCATTTTCTAGATTCCTGTGTATTTTACACCAGTGGAGACAATAAACAATCACAGGATGTTCCACCACTAGATCTATTGGATTCTGCCAAGTAATAAGAATGGGTCACTCTGGGTATGTTTCAATAGGTCACAAAAAACAGCTTAAGAGTAATTGAGACATGAAAACCCCAGGAATCTTTTCCAGAGCTCCAACTGTGGACAGCTACCAAAAGTCCCAGCTTTAGGTTTCAGGGGAGTTAGTAACATAGTGATAATGTCGTTAGCTAGTAATCCGAAACTCCAATAATTAGGGGTTATGGATTCAACTCCCACTATTGGCAGATGGTGAAATTTGAATTTAGTGAAAATCTGGAATAAGAAAAATTAGACAATGGCAACCATTGTTATTATAAAAAAAAAAGTTCACTAAATGTCCTTTCGGGAAGGAAATCTGCCATCCTTACCTGGTCTGGCCTAAATGTGACTCCACATCAATAACAATGTGGTTGACTCATAACTGTTCTCTGGGCAATAAATACTGGCCCAGCAGCGCCCACATCCTGTTAATGAACTTGTTTTAAAAAGTTTTTAAAACGCTGTAGGGTGGCTTTATGCTGCTGAGATGGTCAAGACTTGAATCCCAGGAACTGTTTGGTGAAGCTGAGAGTTAACGCAAGTAATGATATTGAACCATCAAGGGATGGCTGAGACAGCTCTCAGTCATTGAGGCAGTCCACATTGGAGCAGCTTTTGGGGACATTTTGAGGCTACATTTTTAAATATTTGATATCCCACATAAAGGAGTTAATAGTTTTAATCAGATTTGATGGTCCTGAAAATCTATGGGATCAGTCTTGACTGTTTCTGCCATCTGATGTGCTCTGTGGTGTGTTCTACCTACCACAATTCATTTGTTAACCCATGTTCATCTCATGTTAATTCTGGATGTTTCTAAATTGTGTGCATGGTAGTTTGATAAAAATGAAAACACTGTATTGTGAAGTTTATTTTGTTCAAAAACTGTGGAATCTTGTGGCTTAATTTTCACAATAGTTACCTGGATTTTCTCATTCTGTATACTTTAAAATAAAAATGTGACTTACCTCCAACCAGATCATCATATAAATTTGGAGGTCTCATCAAGGATCATAACAACTAGGGATCACTGTTGCAACACTTGGTTAAATGCTGCCTTGGTGTGAAGGATAATCACACTCACCTTAGCTGAAATTAACTTTTTTGCCCAAGTTTTGATTAAGATCAAATGTTTTAATTGGCAAATTGTGTTTTCCTATGCATAGAAATGCTACATAAATGAGTTGTTTATATTTGCATGGATAACAATCTTCTCAGTGTAAGAGGAAGTAAGTCAAAGATTTAAACACTGAAATATATACCAATGCCAGAAAAAATTGTTTGAAGCCAAACAATGATTTTGTTTTTTGAGGTCAAAGGAAGGAGGGGCAGTTAAATTGTGGGATCAGGAACTGAAACGTTGTCGTGCATTCAGATTGGAAACTGGACAGGCAATGGACACCGTGCGTTCAGTTTGCAGATGTAAGGTATGTCTATTAGTACTAGTTAAAACAAAGCTCATATATGTTCAGGGATGTATCAGCTGATGGGCCTCAACTTCAGTGTTTAGACTCTTGCATGTAATTGAGGAAAGTATGCAGCACTAGAAATAAGCCAAGTATTAAGTCAAGAGGTGGGAGTGAAAACTTTCAAGCTTAGATGCTTTTAGTGTATTTTTAAAACTTGCTTTACATTCTGAAAATTAAGCACTCTTAGAACCTGTAGGACACCAACAAAAGTCAGAGTTATATCAAATAGCATCAGTTCTATTAAGGAGGCATGAATTCACTGGCACCTGCTGTTCTATCAATTTATAGAATCAAATCTTAGTAGGAAATTAAGGTTGTGTTAACAATGCTCACCATTGTCCATACAGTACACAAACTGGCAAGCAAGTGCAGGGGATTAAGCGATACTAGTGATGAACCTTCAGGACTTGTTCTTTATGCCTCTCTTCTATTTGCTTCATGCAGATAGCGCCTTGTACTCAGCTTCCCCATTATTTAAGATATGTACTACATTTGTACATTAATTATCCTTCAAATTTAGCACAGAAATGTTAGGGCTGAAACCAACATTTTAACAAGTTGATATTAACATCATTAACTGACCTCTCTGGATCAGGAAGTGAACTATGTCAACAATTGAATGTCATTTGTGTGGATAGTACCTAATGTTAGTTTTACGTTTTTAAAAAGTCACATTTTTAATTTTACTGTTTGTTCTTGCTTTGCTTTTTCTATTAATGTTACTTCTCTCACCATGTATGTTTCGCGTGATTCTAATACATCCTCCTCTGTTTCTCTATTTCTTTGTTGATCTTTACATTTCATTGACGGTTTCTCCATTCCATAATCCCAGATTACAGTGCAAAAGCATTTTCTGTCGAAGGGTGTCAGTAAAAGTCTAAACAATTCTGTATGCCAGAAAGTCACCCATTCCTGCAAAATCTGGCCTTGGGTTGTCCTTTATTAATTTATTCGTTCACTGGCGATCCCTAGCTCCGTTAGCCACCTGGAACTAGACAATATTATTGATTTTGTTAAAGGAAGTAGGAGAAGAGGAAAAGGCATTAGAATATATAAGGGTAACCTATGCTATAGCTAATTTTCCAATCAGTGGTAGAAATATCTGCCGTCTAGCCAGGGCCATTTTCACCTGCCTTTTCTCATAGCATTGAGGGAAGCAAGGAACTTGACAATGGAGGACGGTGGTTTTGAGTATGCTATTTTTCAGCAGATGAGAAGGTACTAAACTTGACCTTCAATAGGTGAGGTGTATTACTGCTTACAGGAGACAGGCATTGGCTCCAGGTTTATTCTAAATGGAAAGGAGAGGTGTAAACAGGAGGCAGCAGGAATTGTCTTTCAAGAAAGAACAGGGAAAGTTTGTTCTCGGTGAAATTGAGAGAAGGCCTTTTATTTTTGCTATGTTGTGGTTTTAGTCACCCTAATATTTGGTGGAACAGGGAGAATGATGAAACTTTGGGTTCATGCCAGGGAACACGGCAGGAGCTCTGCCCTGTGCTTGCGGCTGGAAAACAAAGTTTTTGCTCAGTGGATGAAGAGTGTGGTTACTCAGTTGAATTTCTGCTAAGTTAGGTGGTGGTGTCCAACTTGTGCTGAGGAAAGAAGTTCCCATGCAAATCCTACCATCGAACAGGACAACAGCAGTAGTATTGTGGGAATGCTATTCTGTTTTCATCATCACATATGATCATTTCTCCATAATCATTGGAACAATATCCTGAAAATTCCTACCTAGTACTATTGAGAGGATCTTCATCACGAGACTGCAACAGCCACCACTAACTTCTCAGGACAACTAGTAATGGATGATAAATGTTATGCCATCATCACCAATATCCTAAATACATGTTTTTAAATCTCCTCCAGGATGCTGTGGGGCACAATGAGGTACCACCACAGCAACTCGGAGAAATCTATGACATTAAAAATATAGTTTTATACTGATTAAAATATGTGGATGTTAACTACTTTGCATATGGATTTTTTAATTTTTGCAGTCCTATTTTTATTTGTTATGCAATGTTCAAACACGGAATAAAAGATACTTAAATGCTGTGTTCTGTAACTACACAATCCAAAGGTATTTATGGTGAATTTCTAAAGATTTTTATTTGTCAGGGAAAAATTCTGGTTGGAACAAGAAATGCTGAGATCATAGAAGTCGGTGAGAAGAATGCTGCATGCAACGTTTTAATTAACAATCACATGGACGGACCGATCTGGGGTCTTTCAACCCATCCTATTAAAGATATCTTTCTGTCTGCAGCAGAAGATGGGACTGTTAGATTATGGGACATTACTGAAAAGGCAAGTGTGTACAATGTTACATGATGGCTATTAAAAAGAACTTGGCAATGCAGTTATTTTGGTAGTTAGTAACGGTACGATCATCTGTCAATATGTGACTGCTGTAATGCTGTCATACTGAGCAAGCTATTTTTGATTAAAATCATTAATTACAAGAGAAACAAGATAGAGAAACCATAAAGATGACACTTTATCCTAAACTTTCAAGTTTTTTTTACAACTTTAACTTGTAAATTGTTTCCTAGTTTTACGTTGTTTCACTATTCTTAAAAAAAAAAACACAGGAAAGGATTTCACCAAAATGCTTGAATTCCGAAACAAATATTTTCAGAGGAAAATATATCAATCATAAAGACGTCGAGAGCAATGGCATTGAGAAACTACATAGTACCAAATTGTATGGAAGGTACATTGATAGCTGTGTACTATATCCTTAAAAAAATATAAAGATTGTCAGACCGAAACAAGCCTTATGGAATAAACTGGCTTTCTGTCTTTACTTTTCGAATTTTAAGAACGAAGACTATTCAACTCTAAAATCCCCACTGCAAAATAAGCATTGAAACATTTGTGGGTATTAAAGGCTATGTTACTAATTAGTAAATTGAGACATTTTAATGTGCATTTTCAGCTCTAAGCCCTTATTTTTAATTGTGTAACAGAAAATGCTGAATAAAGTAAACTTGGGGCACCCTGCTCGAACAGTTGCTTACAGTCCAGAGGGAGACATGGTAGCTATCGGTATGAAAAATGGCGAGTTCATTATACTTGTGGTGACGTCATTAACAATCTGGGGCAAGAAACGAGACAGGAGATCAGCCATTCAAGACATCAAGTAAGCAGACACAGGCGAACTCAAGAATGCCAGTCATTAAATTTGAAATAATACCGTTGATCTTTATTAAAGAAAGACGTGCATTTATATAGTATGTTTCATGGCCTCCACATGTCCCAAAGTACTTTACAACTAAGAACTACCACTGAAATATAGTTAGAATTGTATCATAAGAGAGAAGTCATACTTAATACGTTCTGGTGTACCATGGAAAACTGAAATCTGATTTTTGCTCATCTTTAATTGGAAAAATAAAATGTCCACCATAAAGTGACTACTATGTGAATAGTTATAAAGTTGTGGAATTTTGGGATGATCACTTTCTCTGTATATTTATACAGCCAAATTTCTGTGTCAACAATATTGCAATAACTAGTTATTCTATAAATTCATACATTGGAAATGAACATATGATGGATCACCTTTCTGTTTCTGCCAGACAAAAATCTTAATACTTGTTGGTAGCTTGAAGTTCTAATTATACAAAATTATGGTAACATTTTGTAAATTTGCACGAGTTATTCATTTTTCCTGCACTGTATCTTTATACAGAATACACTTTGAAATGTCTGTTTTGTTCAGGTTCAGTCCCAGCTCTCAATATTTGGCTGTGGGGACATGTGAGAATGCCATTGACTTTTATGACCTCACGTTAGGACCAGCACTAAATCGAATCAGCTATTGTCGAGATATTGCCAGCTTTGTTATCCAAATCGACTTTTCGGCAGACAGCAATTACATCCAGGTATTGATGGCATTCTGTTTATTTCGATTATATGGCGTTTTAGGGATCAACAGGAATGGTACCATATTGGCTATGTTACTAGGATGATAATGCAGATGCCGAGACCAAGATTTGGAGAAATAAATTCAATCACAGTAGCTAGGGTGGCAAAATACAATGAAGCAAAATTGGAATTAACAGAAAATAATGGAGGGTATGTTATTTGATTTTTGGCTGGTACATTAATACCCTTTGGTAAAAGGAATTTGCCACCCTCATCCAGTTGGATTTGTGACTCCAAATCCAAAGCAATGTGGCTCACTGAATCACTTGCTAAGCTATTTAGAGCAGTTCTGAAGGTATATGCCTTCAAAGTAATTAGGGATGTCCAATAACTGCTGGCATTGTTAAGAATGCTAACATTCTGTTAATAAATGAAAAGCTAAAATAATGTGAAACAATATAATTTGAATAAAAACAAAGTTGCTGGAAAGGCTCAGCTTTTTGGTGGACAGAGTTCTGAGGAAGGGTCACTGGACCCGAAATGTTAACTCTGATTTTCCCTTCAAAGATGCTGCCAGACCTGCTGACCTTTTCCAGAAACTGTGTTTTTGTTCCTGATTTACAGCATCTGCAGTTACTTTGATTTTTATTTAATATAATTTAAATATAAGAACATCTTGAAGCAATTTGAAATAGATAATTCTCCACTGAGGTAATAGTCTGAGCATTTTTATTTAAAAAACCATTATTAAATGTAACATCTTATGGAGTTTAAATGTCAAAATCATTACTTCTCAAGATATAACATATGTCAACTAGATCCTGAATCATATTGTATTAAGCATGCATACAATAAAGATAACTATTATCAAGGATTCCCAAGGTCTTTTTCCCAGAGTAGGGGAGTCCAAAAATAAAGAGCATAGGTTAAAGGTGAGAGGGGAAAGATTTAAAAAGGGACCTAAGGGGCAACTTCTTAACGCAGAGGGTGGTGTGTGTATGGAATGAGCAGCCACAGGAAGTGGCGGAGGCTGG
Organism: Ginglymostoma cirratum; assembly: GCA_024137785.1. NCBI lineage: Eukaryota > Metazoa > Chordata > Chondrichthyes > Orectolobiformes > Ginglymostomatidae > Ginglymostoma > Ginglymostoma cirratum. Next base: position 54,893,277 of record JAHRHZ010000133.1, on the reverse strand, counting down.
TACAATTAAAACTTTTAAAGGCATCTGCATGGGGACATGAATAGGAAGGGGTTAGAGGGATATGGGCCAAATGCTGGCAATAGGGACTAGATTAATTTAGGACATCTGGACGGCATGGACAAATTGGTGTGAAGGGTCTATTTCTGTGTTGTACAACTCTGACTCTATGATTCAGTCATCTAAGCAAATGTATTGTCATTTTTATGTGGTTATTTACAATGTGAAAGTCAGGATTATTAATTTTACAGGTTTCTACTGGATCATACAAACGACTGGTGTATGAGGTGCCTTTGGGAAAACAAGTTACTGAACAGTCTCGGATAGACAGAATAACATGGGCTACTTGGACCAGGTGAACTGAACTTTTTAAGTTGTTCATACGTTGTACCTTTAATAATCTGGTTTAAAAGGGGGAACACTAATATAGTTAGCAATCCACTTACACACAGACTTTTTTGATGTAGTTTTATCCTACTACCACTATAGATGAGGCAAACTTTTCTGTTACTAAATTTGGAGAAAAATGAAGGATGTGAGATTCCATTTGATACATTAAAGTTCTAATCCTAATGTTAGAAGGCAAACTCCATTTGGAGCATCCAACTATATTTTGAACTGTTGCATGTGCTGCCCAAATACTTACCCTTTAGATTAAAGCAGTTCTTAACTGCTTCTGGCAAAATCTAGGCTTGAACTGACAAGTGGTAAGTAAGTGCCAGGTAATGACCAACTCCAACAAGGGACAATCTAACCATTGCCCTTTGATATTTAGTGGCATCACCATCACTGAAACCCTACTGTCAACATCCTGGGGATTAACACTGAGGAGAAACTAAACTGGACTAGTCATATAAGTATAGGGGCTGCATGTGCAAATTAGATGCTAGGAATCAGCAGCAAATAATTCCCCGCCTGACTCCCAAAACCTGTCCATTACCTAAAGTCAGGAGTGTGATGGAATACTCAGCACTTTCCTGGATAAGTGAAGTCCAAGAACACTCAAGAAGCTTGACACCATCCAGGACAAAGCAGCCCGCTTGATTGGGACCACATCTACAAACATCCAGTTCCTTCACCACCAAAGTAGCCACAGTATCTACCATCTACAAGATGCTCTGCAGAAATTCACCAAGGTTTTTAGACAGCACTTTCCAAACTCAGGATCACTACCACCTAGATTGACAAGAGCAGCAAAGACATAGGAACATGACTGCCTGCAAGTTCTTTTCCAAACCACTAACAATGTCAGCATCCCTTCAATGTCATTTGGTAAAAACCCTGAAACTTTCTCTAATGGTTCAAGAAGGCAGTTCACCACCACGTTCGGGGGCAATTGGGCTGGACCATAAATAATGGCCCAGCTAGCAATGTCCACATCCTGTGTGTGAATTAAAAATCATCATTTTGCAAAATGTAGTTGCAATAATTTTCTTCCAAACACATTTATTTTCAACTATTAACCTGCATAAGCTTCCCTATAGTATTTACAATACAGTATATGTGTCAAAGCTACCTTAAGCATGCTTCTGCATTGCAAGGCTACGCTGTAAACGTTTACTGCTACCATTCATTGCTGCTTCCCTTTACATGGATCTCAAACATTTTCTCATGGGTCAGGTTTCTTTTCTTCATTTCTGATCCATATACGTGTCCATTCAAAAACAAATGAGTATAAACACCAGAAAATTAAATTTATACAGTGCATAACGAAACCTCTGTGAACAGCAAAACAGTTAATAACTTGAATCCTCTGATATTAGGAGTCCACAATTACCCAAATCATGTCTTCTTGGGACTCTGAGCAAGTCCGAAGGTGAAAATCCACTCAGTACTGTATTTACATGAATAATTTAAGCTTCTGATTGCCAGTTATACCCTGCCTGGACTGCTTCACAATAGCCAGAAAAGATGTACTTAGAGCCTTTAGAATAGATGGAAAGTCTGGTCAGGAGCATATATCTCAGTAGATCGTCTGGAGTTTCAAAGCACAACAAATATATTCACACACTCTATCCATCATTGAATCCAGGAGCAAAAGGTGAAGCAGCTCCAGTGTAAAATGGTAAGTGGGCAGATGAAATCACAGTCAGCAGTTAGCACACCCTCTCCAACGTTTTCTCACCTGACGCATTGAATGGCATAATGCATACAGTGTCTATCACCAGAGGGTGAGCTGGCTCTCCTGCTTTCAACCTCTCTGGTTTGATGCAACAAAGGTTTAAGTTCTGTTTGAGCATAGGGCACAGCATTTGTCCATTTAAAATAGTAAATAATTTGTACTGAAGCAGTAAGGAGCCAATCACAAGACTTCCTTGAATTAAAGAACAAATTTATCACCTAGTCCTGAAGATGATGAAAGATCAACATATAGCCTTTGTGCAATCACTTAGGTCTTTGCTGTCTCTTAAACAGTTAACGTGGATAGTGTACAGTTTATTAGTCTGGCTCTTTGAACTGTCAGTGGTAACAAAAAATGCAATTATCGTGTATGTTATCAGCTTTCTCCCGTTTCTTTCCAGTCCGGCTTGTAACTGTATATTTATTACTTGAAACAGAAAGAGAGCCTTTTCTAGTTCTAGTTTCAGTTCTGCAGTCTAAAATCCAATATTTGCCCTGCAAAATAACTTGAATATACTGATTGTATATTCCCAGTATGCTGAAAATTTATTTTTAGGCTTCAGCAAGGCTCAATCAGCATGTGGAAATTCTTTTTTAAAAAAAGGTATAATCAAAACATGAAATGATGGTCTTTTTTTGATCCCAAGGATTGGGGCAGGGTAATTTTGCTTACCTCTGGATGAAATGTTAATTCCATGATGGTTTCATAAAACCTAGCCAACCAGAAAAGGCCCTTTTTCTGTTTCGAGTAATAAGGTATACAGTTACGAGCCCGACTGGAAAGAAACGGGAGAAAGCTGATAACTTAAACGATGATTGCATTTTTTTGTTACCACTGACAGTTCAAAAGCCAGACTAATAAACTGGACACTATCCACATTAACTGTTTAAGAGACAGCAAAGACCTAAGTGACTGCACAAAGGCCATATGTTGATCTTTCATGTAGGTTACCCTGTGGCCCTTTTAATTCAATTGTTTTAGTCAGTTTCTAAATTCATTTCACAGTTCATATTTTATATTATTGTGTCCATCTAACTTCATTTAAAAATATTTTTAAACCTCCTTTTTTGAATGCTTTTTACATGCAACAGTACCCATTTGTTTTAATTTGAAAATGGGTTAATTTTCAGAACTCCAGGATTGGCATAATTTATTCCAAGAACAATGATGTGCAATTAACCTCTAATCTGTTGATTCAGGTAAAATCTGAGCCTTGGTCAATCAGCATTCTCTGTTTTCCAAAACTGTAGGATTTAAAATGAATAACATTTTCCAGTACGCTGAACAAATGATTGAGTTTCTTTTTTGACTTCTGGGCATGCAACACTATCAGATATCAGAAGAATTTGGGAATTTAAAGCACATTATGCTGAACGTGAACAGGGTTTCCATAACCTTTAATGTTGGTTTTAAAAAAATTACAAAGCAGGAAGCAAGTGCTACCTACAAGTCAAAAATGGGTATGATGAATTTATGTTGATATGTTTGTCTGTGAGGAGCCTTTTAAAATTCAACTGTTACTTTACATCTAAAAAAAATTAAGTTTTTGAATCTTTGATTTACTAAGAAACCAAGTACACCAATTAGACAAGTAAATTGTTCAGTATAGTCTTAAAAGGAATTTTCAGTGTAGGTGGCTTGCAGCAGGTAGGTATTTATTAAAATGCTTTTTTTTCTTAAATCCATTTAAAGCTGTTTTAATGGAAGACTAAGATTTATGCAAATAAGATTGGCTAGAGCCCTGACTGCAACTTAGAAAATGACCTCTATAAAGCAGAAACTACACAAAGGCAAACTTAAGTCCGTCTTCATTACCAATAAACTAAAGAGTGGTGAAGTCGCTGAAGAACTTCCAAATTGCGATATTAGAAAATACGGTGGCTATCTTCAACTTAGAATGGATGTGGCAAAAAATAACGAAGCACAAATGTTTAATTAATGCACCCAGTCAAATTTAAAGGGCTACATTTGCAATTTACAAGTTTTCTTTCTTGTAGTATTCTGGGTGATGAGGTCATTGGAATTTGGTCTCGAAATCTCGATAAAGCTGATGTGAACTGTGCCTGTGTCTCTCATTCGGGCCTGAACATTGTAACAGGTGATGATTTTGGCTTGGTGAAGCTCTTCGACTTTCCATGCACAGAGAAATTTGTAAGTCTTATTTCCTAACTTCTTGAAAAGCGGGTCAAATTTAAAAGAAAATATATTTTCCAGTCAAAAATTTTTGTTAGATTCTCTTCCTGAACTCCAGAAATATTTTACTGACAGGATGTTTGTGACATGTAATCTGGCATTACATCAGCTAACTCAAAAGTTCTCATGTTTTCCAGAAAAAAAATTACATTCATGATTTATGTTACTCTGTTGTAATGCTGTTGTTAACCATCCTGTAACTTTTTCCATTAACTTCTGGACTTCTCCAAATCAGTGCCCTCTTGGCTCAATATTTATTTTCTTTTATCATTCAATCCTACCCACTCTACATTGCTGTTTCTTCAGAAAATATGCCTTCGGATGGCTAGCCTACCACTCCTCTCACATAACAATGACTGAATCATACAGCGCAGGAACTGACAATGCAGCCCATTGTGCTGATGCCAGTACTAATAACAAACTAACTAAAAACCGAAAGAACTGCAGTTCTTAGGAAGGGTCACCACATCCGAAACGTTAACTCTGATTTCTCTTCACAGATGCTGCCAGACCAGCTGAGCTTTTCCAGCAACTTGTTTTTGTTACTAATAATAAGCTACCCGATTAATCCCACACCTTCACTATTGTCCTTTAAGTATTTTTTCAATTCTCTTTTCAATGTTATTGAATCATCAGTTTCTATCATCTTTTTAGGGACAATGGTGCAGTGATAATGGTAAATTGTATGTTGAATACTTAAGTGAGTTCTTTAAAGTTATTATGATTGTTGTACATATGCTCTTCCTAAAAATACTGTTAGAGTATTTGATTTGTTAGCAAAAAATGTCATCATGAAACTTGGAAGCTATAAAATATGGCAAGATTGTAAACAATGAGTCATAACATTTCAACAAGACTGGTGAAATTAGAAGTGATTCAGTTTGTTGGTGTGTTTGCCAAGCTGGGTGGTTTGATAGACATTTTGTCCCCTTACTAGGTGATATCCTCAGTGCTGCAGAGTCTCCTGTGAAGCGCTGTTGTCTTGTGCCGGTTTGAATTTATATGGTCTGGTTTTTGCTGCTTCCGATAGGTGCCAGTTCTGGTCATGCGTTGTAATGGTAGGTATATCAGGTCTAATTCAATGTGTTTGTTCTTGAGTCTGTGGATGAATGCCAAGCCTCCAAGAATTCCTTGGCTGTCCTCTGATAGTAGTGTTATCCCAGTTGAAAGTGTGGTTTTTCTCGTCTGTGTGTACTGAAATCAAGGGCATCTGGTCGTTCCATTTAGTTGCTAGCTGGTGTTTGTAGTTGGGGGTTGCTAGTTGTCTGCCCGTTTGTCCCATGTAGTGTTTTGTGCAGTTTCCGCATGGTGTCTTGTAAACCACATTTGTCCTGTCCATGGTATCTATTAGGTCTT
>JAHRHZ010000133.1:54853946-54887209 GCA_024137785.1 Ginglymostoma cirratum | reverse complement strand
AAGACCTAATAGATACCATGGACAGGACAAATGTGGTTTACAAGACATCATGCGAGACTGCACAAAATACTACGTGGGACAAACAGGCAGACGACTAGCAACGCACATCCACGTACACCAGCCAGCAACTAAACAACACGACCAGATGTCCTTGGTTTCAATACACACAGACATGAAAAACTGCAGACTTCATCAACAAACACATTGAATTAGACCTGATAGATCAACCATTACCACACACAACCAGAACTGGCACCTACTGGAAGCAGAAAAAACCTGACCACATAAATTCGAACCAGCATAAGACAACAGTATTTCACAGGAGGCTCCACAGCAGTGAGGATGTCACCTAGTCAGGGGACAAAATGTCTGCTATCAAACCTCCCAGCTCCGCAAACACACCACCATCTACAACCAGCACCTGAGCTACAAATCTTCACTCAAACCCTGAAGATTTAGAGATTATATAAACTAAATGCTACAATTTTAATTTGGAGGAGGACAGAACTGTGGTGTATATCCTCCAGCCTTTCAAAGTGTTAAAATAAGGCTGTTAAAATGGTATAAGACCCTCTGCTTCATAAATAGGGATAGTACCACACTTAAGGCAGTTATACAAAACCTTTAAAATACAAGTTTCATATCCAGTGAGTATGTTTGGTTTTTTTTAGCAAAGATGGTGGGACATGAGCTCATAATGTAAGGCATCAAGGTTAGAATGACACAAATAAGTCAAACTACTTACTGATTTGACTAAAATTTATTTTTAAAATGATGAGCATAAAAGAAGAACAAAAGTTAATGAGGTACGGAAGAGCTAAAAGTAGCAGAGAGGAAAAAAAATTAGAGTTTTTATTTAAATAAGCTGTGGGCAAAGGGTGAAATGACCAGGGTCCATTTATTTGGAGCTGTGGATGAACAAAAGAAATAAATGGTTTTGACATCATCATAGGAGACACTAACTAGGAATAGGTCAGGATTAGAGGACTTGAAGTAAAAACGAAAATTAGCTTTTTCTACATTAATGCAGATTATTTCACAGTTCTCATTAATTTTAGACCTCCATGCTGCTTGACTCATTCGTCTTTCCCTTTTGTGATGTTTTCTTGTACATGTACAAACTCTCCCTTATTACTTACTATAGCACTTTTACATTCTAACTGTCTTGATTCATAATGCACTGCAGCCACGGATTTACTTAATCACACTTGCATCATCTTTGTCCTTTTGCTTGTTCCTCTGCTTTGGCCTTTCATTGTCTAGTTCAATCATCCAGCACAAGATTTGGCTGAAATGACACTGGACCGCACTTTCTTTTGCTGAAACTACCTACTATTCCACTATTGTTCTAGACAGCAAAAATAATCCTTTGTTTCTTTTATTGATTACAATCACCTTAAACTAGCATTCTTGAACCCTTCAAGACTGTTCTTAAAACTGAAGCAACTGTTTAGCAGCTGCTGATAACTTTCCCAATGCTTTCACATGAAACCTCTCCCTAGGTTTTCCCTCATCATAGTTCTGAACCCACATCTTTTCCATAGGATCAATCTTCTGTTTTCTTTACTCCATTTACATTGAATTTAATTTGAAACTGTGCCTGCATTTTAACTGGCACCAAGCCAACAATACACATGTTCTTCCTGGACTACTGTGAAATCATCAATCTTAAAACCCCTGGTGGCCTCAGGTCAGTACCCACTCCCTGCCTAACAATGTTCTTGACTCTCGCCTTTTGTGCACACCCCTCCCTTTACCCTATTTAGGGGCTATGCCTTTCACTATCTATTGGTCACAATTTGGAGGTCCCACATAAATCTCCCTTTTTTTTGTTTCAGAATGTTATAACTTGAGCAATGTCTCCTACTATGTCTTTCTTGATTTGATCTCCTATTGCTGTTTAGTCATGTATGAAGAAGTGCTGTGGGACCTTTACCCTTTTTGTTTTTGAAAAAGATACTAATTCATTCAAGTTGCTCTAACATACATGCTGCATAACTGATAAAGACCAGAATTTTCTTTACAAAATGGGTTGCAGTAATGAAAAAATGCTTTCTTTTGCTTACACAGGCAAAACACAAAAAATATCTGAGTCACTCGGCTCAGATTGCCAACATAAAATTCACTAGTGGAGATAGATACGTCGTCAGTGCCGGAGGGCAAGACTGTAGGTATGTTTTGAATTATTTAAGTGGGAAAAAAAGACTAGGTATCAGTGTAGGAATAAGTGTTTAGAAATGCAAACATATGTATTGTGTAAATAAAATAATCCAAGAAGCTAGATGTCATTTCAAGAATTTACATTTAAATAAACTAAATTTTTATTTTTCCTCCCCAATTCAAGTTTATTTGTCTGGAAATGTTTGTGAAAATACAAACAAAGAATACAAATGGCCATGAAAAAAAAGCCTGGATCATAAAAGAAGAATCAAGATATTCATTAGAAAATAAAGCTGGAAATGCTCAATGTATGAAAATAAGGCAGCTAAGCACTAATCTGCAAAACAAGAAGGCAGTTTGCTTTCAAAAGTGTGAGAACGATTTTCAGCTATCTTGGTTTAAGGCAATTTGTCAGATTTTCTACTGCACAGCCATGTGTATATTGATGCAGTGGTAACAGTATTCAAATCATTCATGAACTTTAGGACAGAGCTTGTATTCAAACTTCAATACTGGTGTACAAATTATTTTGACCATTCTACATCTATGGTCCTGTTGTCAAGGACACAATTGCTAAACAATCGTGTGGCAATGCCATGAAAATGGTTAATTGAGTTCTATCAATATACAAAAAATGAACAATGCGCTGTAAGTATACTGCTAGATATAACACAAGCTTAATATCTTCACTTTATTGTGCTGTAGCTGATTTGATAAGTCGCCTTAAAACAATGACCTTGCGCTTTTCAAAATGTTGCAGTGCTGCGGAGTGTTCTGAACAGACAGAATGGTATCTAGTGGCCTTCATCCTGAATGTACCAGCTGAGTAATATTAGAATCAGTGTAAAATCTGAAGCAAGCATGCCAAAGTATACTATGCACTACTGTACCAATCACTGTGGCAACCTGAACAATTACATTTAGTTCAGTATAAAAAATGTTTGTAACTTTTATCGTGTTGTTTGCAGACATAAAATTGGCAATCCTGCAAATTATAATTTTTCCATTTATGTAGTATATAAATGAAATGCAGTTTCTTGAAGCACATAGTAAATGTGTGTCATTTTGAAGTGTATTCTACATATTAACAGCATCCCAGGGTGCAGCGTTATGAAGAATCACTAAGTATTGAACTGCTGGTTGTCTGACGTCAAGCTTTGAGTAATAGCTAAACAATTTCTGTAATGTAATATATATTATGAATAGAATAGAAATTTATCACATGTACTTTTACATGAAAAATACAGTGAAAAGTTTTATAAGTTGCCCCACCACGGCACCTACATCAATGACAATGTTTCATATAGTTTCGTATGTTAACTAAAAGCAAACTAAATACCTGTAACTTTTTAATACTTAATATTTTATTCATCTATAACAAGTCCATTTGAATGGTTTACTGATGTAAATTTAATCATTGTGAAATTATACTGAATGAGTTTAAATCAGTTTCAAGAAATTGCACTGTTGGCAACCATATTTTACTATAACTTATGCAATATCAAATGGCATTATTGTAATATTTGAAATTGAGTTGCATTGTGCCATTGGAGTGAATGAAATTTAACAATTTTGATTTCCTGATTTTGTTGTATCTCTTGTATTTCCTAATCACACGAAAAGACAAATAGAATTCCTAATGGGGCCCTGCTAATGAATTTGACTACTGCACAAGAAAATCAAAATATTTCACCAACTTCCTCAATATGGTCCACTGTCAAATGAACTAAAATGTTGCCAAGGGAGATGCAGTTATTCAACATGATGTATTTATAAAATCTAAATGCTGTCATCACACCACATAATTACTCAAATATCAATGGAAATGGAAACAGCTATCAAAATATTACAATTGTGTACTTGTGCCTGTAGGTACTAAATCTTGTTTCTCAGGCACTTTTTGGCTTGAACCATTTGAGTTTTCGCAAACAAGCTGCAAGATTGGCTCTATGCAACTAGTAGAACAGATTCTACCTGCAGATTGAGATTGTACAGTTGATTTAAAGTTATTTTATATTCAACCAGCTGAGGAGGTCTTGTTACTAGCAATCATAGTTCTATTGTATTAACCAAGACTCCAAGCAATCTTGTAACAAAAACCAGAGTTCTTTCATTTGCAAATCATGTTATTTCAATAACTAACTTCTAATGAGGAACATGGAGAAGCCAAGACAAACATGTGACTTAGTTACTGCACTTAACCATATTTCAAGGCACCAGACAATTCCCAACCTGAATACTTTTTAAAAGGAATTCAAAATCCAATGGAAATAAAATATAGCTTAAAATAATATTCAAGTTGATTGTTTTTTGTCACAAAAATAGTTTCAGCAAGTGTTGTGCCCTAAATATTCAACTACTATTCAAAATTTCTGGGATATGGTGGGGATAAAGTTCGGTGCAGCATTCTACAAATAAATAGTTATTGTTTCTGCACAACAATTACAGTCATAGGGATTTAATACTAATTGCAATATTAATCTGTGACTAATTTCAAAAAATAAAATCGAATGATAGATGTCTATCCAATGTAAATGACCCTAAATAGACGAATTACAAATAAACAATACAACAGTAACTGATTCATTAAACAAGCGCCTTAAATCAATTTTTACTGTAGAACAGTTTTGTTAACAAAAGGGATGTTACATCAGGCAACGGCATTTCCTCTTTGGATATTTCATCATCCAGTAGAAAACTCTAGAACAGCACAAAACAAGTTACAAAATGTACCTTTAAAACCCACCACTGAATAGTCTTAGTGAGGCTGCATCTATGTATGGGAAAAATAATCAAGTCAATTCACACTGGGGAGAAAGTTACCTTTAACATCAAAATCTTTTGATTTTCAATGTTAAACAATATTGAAAAGTAATACAAAATTGTAAAATGCTACATCTTCAAACATTTGCAGAAGTATATCCACAATATGCGATCAAGCACAATCCAAACCGATCATTCACTGAAAGAGAGTAAAAAAAGTCTCAATTCATTTTATGAATAATAGCTATTATCTTACAAGTCCTGCTCATAAAGCCAATATTTTGTTTTGTTTTTACAGAATTTAGGTCCAAAGGAGCATAAAATCAAAACTTGTAAATGGCTGTCTGCGATTATTGCAATATTTACTGATAATATATTTATATAATCTACAAAGCTATTTACCCATTTTGTTGAGACCTGGTCCATTTTAATGCATGGCGAGGAGGTAATGTAACTGCAGGATGGTAGAATGTGCAGTCAGCTCTCTTACAGTGGGTGCTGAATCGACATGGCTGGGAACAACATAACAATAGAGTTACTACTCTCTTAATTCTTCACTTAAACAAACCTTCTGATCATTTCAAATTAATGTGCATACCTTTGGATGGATAAAAGGGCACTCCACTTTTTTGCAATCTGGAAAGAATCGACACAAAGAACTGCTTGGACTTGTTGCGGGTGCTGCAGAATAAGAGTTCTTTTTAAAAAATGCATTGTGAACAAATCAGAAGTTAATAATTAAATAGGTACTTTAGTAACATAAGTGAGAGCGGAGTAAAATGCCTGTATAATTTCACAGTTTATTGTGTGTTGTGAAATTTTTATATTATAAACTCCAATGTTCCTATTTTAATAGAAACAACCTTCACAAATTAGTGATATCGTAATTATACCTACCACTGCCCCTCCACCCAAGGGAGGCACTGCATCACCACATTCGTGTGTAATTACAGTATAATAAAGTTATTCTAATTAATGTGGAACAAGGAATTTATAATAGAAAAATGGAAAAAAGTAAGAGTCTGCTTGACCCATACTATGCTGTCTTGACACAATAGGATTACTTGACAGAAGATCGCTCTCTCTGCTTAGTAAGTGTAGGACACCAGTGATCTGAAAATCTCAGCAATACAATCTGTGTAGTTTGCCACACTGCCATTTCCCAGAGATCGATCAGTTTCAAATTACAGCCTGATTTTAACATGCTAATCAGGGCCCCATTACACAAAGTTTGAGAAACTGATAGGCAGGACTTGCACCATCAACTTGTTGGTATCAGATGTTATGCATTACAGAATGCACTTAAGAATCAAAAAAAAGCACACCTAATTTTTAATGCCACAGTACAGCATCCTAGGGTCTGCCTTAGTTCTGAGATGAAAGGTGGCAGTAGAATTGAAAAAGTCACTAGTGTGGCCAAATCCTTGCCAACATGTAAGAAGTAATATGTAGATGTACTCAAGTAAAACAATATAAATAATAATACAAGAAACAACCTCTGAAATCCTAATGCATTTGAAGTTTGCTTTTTTTCTTATAATGAGAAGGATCTGTACTTCTAAAACTGAACTATCATTTATACCAACAATATATATAAACAAATCAAGTCATTTAAATGTAAGAGAATCACCTGTGAATTTAAAACACTGAAGCTAGCAGATAATGCTAACACAGGGTACAGTTCTTATTCTCACCTGTGGCTGCCAGCACAAGGCTACACAACCAAACTGTAGTATCCGCTTGCTGCTCTGTTACATTGAACGATCTCACCCGATTCCCTTGGTAAGTAATTACTATGTGCTATGATACTAGGTTAAAAGGCTAAAATAATCGTTTTTGTTTAATATTGATTAATGCAGTGGATCTGTACATTACTGTTTTATCTGTAGGTCATTGCAAATAATTTATCTTGAAAATTTACCTTGCCTACTCTAAAAAGGTCCATCTGAAAGTATTTTAGGCAGTTGCAACCCAATTTCAAACGGCCATCAACTGACAGCAGAAATTTACATACAATTTGGCACAAAGCTGGCACCTAGCATGTGGCCAAGTTCTGGCCAAGCAATGATGTTGTTGTAATATCCTTCATTAGCAAAACCATGTAAGTACAGAATGAGTCACCATAATTCAGTTATTCCAATTACTTTCATTATTTCTGCAAGTTTACCTTCCAGTGATCTTTGATATTAAGATGCATGTCTACATACATGAAGCAACACTTAATGTACAAACCTGGCTGTTTTTGTAGTACTGCAGTCCTTTTGCTTGCATGTGTGTATGGACAGTCTGACCTAATGCACTTGGAGTCATATTTGCAATTTGGATGAATAAACAGGCACTTGTCCCCAAATTTACACTTTGGAAATGTTCTGAGAAAAAAAAGTAAGTTATTAATAAATGCAGTCAAAGGTTTCAGTTAATGGAAGAACACCAGAAATGAACTTCCAAACAAACGGCATAATTTTCAAATAAAATATATATTTCTCCACAAATTTAAAATGAGTACTTATTTTAATGGGTTTTGGAAAAAAAGTTTGAAGTTATAAACTAAAATTCCATACTTATAAGCAAGCAAAATTGCAGTAAATTTATATTTTTACATAGGTGGGTCACTTCAATTAGAATCTGGGAGACACGCATCCACTGGGAGACTGCTCACTACGCTTTCCTCAATTCAAATTAATTGTTGAGAGCTTTTATTGAGAGTTTACAAACATGGGGCTAGGGATCTTCCAGCACAGTGGTAGCGTCCTTAATTCTAGGTCAGAAGGCTTGGTTTTAATCCCAACTGATCCAGATGTGTCGTAACATATCTGAACAGTTAATTAAAAATATCTACAAACCTAATACTGGATAGGGAGGAAGATTTAGTTATTTAAATAGAGTCAGCTCATAAACTCATGCTATCAGAGCCAAGTGAATTGCAATACAAGGCAATGCAAGGATACTGTTATGAAGCTATACCGTATTTTAAAAAACCATGGATTTATTGGCTGGAAACTACTAGTTGAATTAAAAGAGACTATAACCAAATTCCAATGACTTGAAAGCTTAAAGATGGTCAAGTATTTGCATCTTCTACATTCCAGAGCCACTGAAGTGGAGACAACCTGTCTACAGAGCTTTCAAGGAATTGTTCCTGTTGATGAGTATGAATATAGGCCATCTCCTATTCTATTAGCAAAACATCCAATCACCTGCAGACTTAGCTGAGTGGAGACACACCTTCACACATAATCACATGGAGGTAGGACGCCAGCTGTGAAAGTTGTTTGTCCAAATAACATCTAATTATGTAAGTCATACACCTGGAATCCAACTGTAACGCTTGGGGTTATCTGGCCAGTTGACTGAGTCATGGAAGAAGTCAGCTGTGTGTTTAAGCAACCATTTTCTTTGAAGACCAGCACAAGCAAAGAAATACTGACAACAAAGATCTTTATAAAAAATTCCAAACCAGTATCTGGTCCAAAAAATGCAAGGAAATTAATGTCTACACCTTTAAACTGACTCTCAACCAAACCCAGAATGTCTGACTGTGGTCTGAAGCTACGAGCTACCCAAATTTTCAAAAAAAAAAAAATGCATTCTATCAGACTTTAAATTGTTTGATTTATCCTCCCACTCTGTATCTACCTGTGTATGTGAATTTAAGAGTAAATGCAAAAGTTGCTGCTTTTTTATCAAGTTCAATTTTCTATTCTCTTTATAAACAAAGGAATGTGTTTTTTATATTCACAAAAATCTATTGCAGTCTGACAAGGAAGCCATTCTGTCCTTCCTCACTGATTGCAACAATACAATAATTTCACCACAATAATGGAATTATACCACAATTTCAATGTAATCAAACTACTGAGTAAACCTGTTTATGATACGATGTGTACCAAAAATGTTTGAAAAAAATCTACAACTAACTGAAATAAAGTCTGGATGTGCACAACTTTAGGAAATTTCATTTTGGTTTTGATGTACATGTAACAATACACAATAGCTCTTCCTTCTTTTCCTCATATCAATCTGAAAGTCATGTAGCGTTAAGAGACTGAAGAACCCCATTTAATAGCATATCTAAATCTGGCAAAGGGTTAGTGAGGGAGAGACCTGTCTGGGACGGTGCATGAGCTTCGAAGAGATTAACATTAAGAAACATCCTAGATTTGGAGACATGACAGATAGTGGTTTAGTGTATGATTTTACCTCTACTTGGCACTCTCGAGTTCATCCAAAAACACAGCTTTAGTTTTTTTTAAAATGTATATGCTGATGACACCTAGCTCTATCTTGTTTACTTCTTGACATTCAATTGTTGATGGATTATCAGACCATTTGTCAGATATCCAATCTTGGATCAGTAGAAATTTGGACAAATTCAGAAATCTGAAGCCATTGCTTCAATTTCTGCATTGAATTCTGTCACCTTTTTCTCAAATGCATTTCCTTGTTTCTCCTGGCAACTGTTTGAGATCAAGTTATTCTGTTTGCAACCTTGATATTATAATGAGATAATGAGATGAGCTTCCAACATCATGATCACACCATCACTAAGACCCATCTCCGCGTCCACATCTTCGCCCAATTAAACTGCTGCTGAAACAATTATTTATAGCTTTGTTGTTACTTGACATGACCATTCCAAAGCTTACCTGGCTGGTTTCCCATATTCCGTTCTTGTAAACTTAAGGCCATTCGAACTCTGTCCCATTCCCCTACTACCACTGTACTAACGAACCTAACATCTACTCCCAGTCAAGCAACATCTTGATTTTAAAACTCTCATTTTTATTTCCAAGTCACCCTACGGTCCACCCCTCCCTATGTCTGTAATTCCCTTCAGTTCCATAACTCCGACATATTTACCTTTGAGCATCTCCAATTTTAATTGCTTCACTATTAGGACATAGAACAGTAAGGCACAGGGAACAGGCCCTTGGCCCACCACTTCAGTGTTGCCTATGATGCCATTCAAACTAATTTCATCTGCCTGCATATAGTCCGTATCCCTCTATTCCCTGCCTATTCATCTGTCTAAATGCCACAAATATGGCAAAAGCAGATATGATAGCAACCACATCTGGTAGCAATTTCTAGACACCAACCACCCACCATGTGTGTAAAAAAAAAAAAAAACTTGTCTCGCATATTTCCTTTAAACTATCACCCTCTCTCCTTAAACTTATGCCCTAGTATGACATATCCAGCTTAGGAAAATGATTCTGACTTTCCATGCTTCTTATAGTTTTATACACTTCTATCAGGTCATCCCTCAGCCTCCAACATTCTAATGAAAACAATCCTGCTTTGACCAACCTCTCCTTATAAATAATACACTTCAATCCAGATAATATCCTGATAAAAACTCAAAAGGACTGTGGATGTTGTAAATCAGAAACAAAACCAGAAATTGCTGGAAAAGCTCAGCAAGTCTGGCGGCTCCTGTGAAGAGAAATCAGAGTTAACGTTTCGGGTCCAGTGATCCTTCCTCAAAACTGTTTCTGATAAACCTCTTTTGTAACGTCTCCACATATTCCACCTCCTTCCTTTAGTGTGGTGACCAACACTGCACACAATACTCCAAATGTGGCCGAACTAAAGCTTTATATAGCTGCAATATGACTTGCCAACTTTTATACTCCCTGTCCTGACTGACAAAGGCAAGCATGCTATATGACTTGTTTATCATCTTATCCACTTATGTTGATATTTTCAGGGAGCTATGAACTTGTGTCCCAAGATATCTTTGTATATCAATGCTCCTAAGGATCCTGCCATTTACCGTATACTTTCCTCTTACATTTGACCTCCCAAAACGCATCACCTCACCTTGTCCAGATTAAACTCTATCTGCCATTTTCCACCCAACTTTCCAACTAACCTAATCTTGCTGTATCCTTTGACAACGTTCCTCACTGTCCAAAACTCCATCAATTTTGCAAACTTACTAATCAGACCTCCTACAGTTTCACCCAAATCATTTACTATTATTACAAATAACAGAAGCCTTAGCACTGATCCCAACAGACACGACTGGTCATATATCTCCAGTCAAAAAGACATCCCTCAACAACTACCTTCTGTCTTCGACGACCAAGCCAACTTTTGCATCCAACTTACCAACTTGTAGTTGATACCATGTGGCTTAACCAGCCTACCATGAGGGACCTTGTCAAATGCTTTGGTAAAGTTCATGCAGACAACATCCATTGCCCTAACCCCAATCATCTTTGTCACTTCCTCAAATAAACTCAATCAAATTTGGGACACAAGATCTCCTCCTCAGAAAGTCACGTTAACGATCCCTAATAAGCCCATTCTTTTCCAAAATGCCAAGTAAATCCTATCCCGAAGTAAGTCTCGAGCAATCTCCTTCCTTACCTCTCTCATATCCTGGGATAAATCCTATAAGGCCCAGGGCACTTACCTATCTTACTGCTTTTCAAGATGCCCAAGACCACCTCCTCAATATCTACATGCCCTAGAATATTAACATACCCCTCTCTAATCTTACCATCATCCATGTCCTTCTCCTTGGTGAATGCTGATGCAAAGCATTAAGGACCATGCCCACTTCTTCTGGCTCCACCAGAAAATTCTTTCCTTCGTCCTTGAGTGGACCTATCCTGTCCCAGCTACCCTCTGCTCCTAATATACATATAAAATACCTTGGGTTCTCCTCAATCCTACTTGCCAAGGACAGTTCATGGTATCTTTTGACCCTCCAAATTTCTTGTTTAAATTCTTTCCTGCTTCCTTGAAACGAGAGCCTTGTCTAATTTCAATTTTATAATCCTTACACATGCTTTCTTTTCAAGTAAACTTTCAATAACTCTTGTCATTCTGGGTTCCTGAATTTTACCATCCCTATCTTTCAACCTCACAGGAACATGATGGCCTTGAACTCTAATCAACAGGCCTTTAAAAGACTCCGACATGTCACATGTGGATTTACCCTCAAACAACTGCCCCTAGTCTGAAATCTCCAGTTCCTGTCCAATACTGTTGTAATTAGTCTTCCTCTAATTAAGCACTTTCACTCAAGGACCAGTCTTACCCAGTTACTTCAAGATTGCTTCACCATTCAAAACAATCATGTCTGATCATCTGACTCCGTACCCTTTTCTCACGTTGGTCATTGCCTGGCACTTATATGGCACGGATGTTACCTGTCACTTGTTAGCCCAAGCCTGAATATTGTCCTGACCTTGTTGCAGTTGGACATGGACTGCTTCAGTATCTGAGGAGTCACAATACTGAACATTGTGCAGTCATCAGTGATCATCCCCACTTCTGACCTCATTACGGAGGGAAGGTGAAGATGAAACAGTGTGTCTAGGACACTACCCTGAGGAACTCCTACAGATATGTCCTGGAGCTGAAATGACTGGCCTCCAAGAACCACAAACACCCTCTCATGCGCCAGATATGACTCCAATCAGCACAGAGATTTCCCCCAATTCCCACTGACTCCAATTTTGCTTGGAGTCTACACTTTGCCCTGAGGTCTGCTCCACTCACTTTGACTTTTTGCATTTCCTCCAAACTCCTCAATTGCCATCTATACTCTCTCTAAAACTCTGAGATTCCCTCCCTAAAGCTCTCTGTCTTCCATTTTCTCCTTTAAGACCCTTCTTCAAAGCTACCTCTTTGTCCAAACTTTTGGTCACTGCCCTGACCTCCTGCTTTTTCTCAATGTCTGTGTTTACCCTTACATTTCAGTGAATTGGTCTTGGACATGACAGTTATTTAAAGGCAAGATACAAACACAACTTGATGAAAAATAATTCAGTAATTCCTCTGCAAACACAATCCAAACTTGAAGGTGGTGGGAAATCAACAACCTGATAGGCAAGTTCCTCACTGAACCCCTTCAAATTTCACAGTGATTCCACATGATTAGTACCTTTGTTACAATATCCAGATTGAAGCTGCTATCTAGGGAGACTATGAAGAGAATGAGGGAGGGATGAAAAACATGGAAATAACCACTTTTCTCCACCCGTTCAGCTCAGTGACAATGTCCTCAGACCAGACATTGTCTCAGCACAAAATTCAGGTTTTTCCCTTATTAATAAATATTGCCCACTGCCTTTCTCACACCTTTCAGTTTCCTTCTCAAACTGCATGGAGGCCCTTTTTACTCAATTACAGGCCATCTCTTGTTGGTACTGATACAGGCAGGATTATGGGTATAACTCTCAATGTTGCAGTTCTTGTAAGTTCAGAGCTTGGTGTGCACACATGATATAACGATAGATAATTTCATTCATTCTCATCCGTAGCAACCCTAACTTCCCTCTGGTCCCCCTCAGCCTGATCTGGTTCAGCATCCTTCCTCTTCTCCTATGACTCTATACATGCCAGACCTGAGGCAGCCTCACTTCACCAGTCCTGATACCATCTTACTCCCATGGCCCTAGGTAAAGCTCCACAAGTGTCCTCCCATTCCCATCTCTAGCCCTGGTGAAGCCTCATTCTGCAAGCTATTCAAACCTAATCTTACTCCAGCTGGCTTTATACAGGCCTTAGCAGCACAACTGCCCAAAAGTTCACTTCAAAAGAACCAAAAGAAAACGGAAAGAAAAAAGAAATAACTTAAAAGGAAACGTCAAAAGCTAAAAATCTAATAGCTAAAACAAGGAGCAAAAACCTAGGTCATGACAGTTCAGTACAATCTCTTAATCAGATAAGCTTTTTGACCAAGCTTTTAGTCATCTTACTTAATATCACTTTATGTAGCTCTTTATCATAGTCTGTTCTAAAGTAGGGCTGTGAAATGACTTGGGTGTTGTGTTTTGTTAGAACTTTACAGGTTGCTACTGTTATGGCATATGACAGTATATTGTACGAATCACCAATATCCAAATAACCTAATTTACAGCAGATTTGAAAAGAATTTTCACAGTTCAGCTATCAATTTCTTTCACACTTGTGGACATCTGGTACCAGGAGTTTAATAGTGGTGAATTTGTGTCAGCATCAAAACCGTCCCCAAAGAAATTCTTGCCAACTGATGTTTTATTTTGTAGATTAGCTTTCAAATCACAACTATGAGCAGCTCCAAATTTGAAGGTAACTAATTATGTCAAATGTATTGAATTTATCTGAAATCATTGTTAAATTGTTTTTAAAACGTTTCTGTTAACCCAATTACCACAATAACAAAATCAAAGCCAAAGTCATGCAAAGTGAAGCACGACTACAGTTCTTCATTTTCTTTAACATCTTTTAGTCCTCTTCAACTAAGAGTCCCGAGTTAGTAAGTACAAATGCAGTCAACCACTGAAGCAACACATTTTTTTAGACTTACAGTTAATTAATACTCAAAACCAAGGACAGAAGCAAACATTCAATGAAAATTAGAGAATCCTGGCTGCCATAAAACATTAGCATTTAGTATGTTGTGCTTTTTCTTAAAAGGTACTCACTTGCATGAAGCTACTGGATGATGATACATACATTCATCACCATTTTTACATGCAGGCCAATACTTGCATCGCTCTAGAACTTTCTGCCGTCTTACTTGAAAGTTGTGGTCATCAATTTCTTCTAAGGTAGAAAATAAAAAGAACTTTATTTAACGTATTAAGCTCACATTGAATGAATGTATCCTAACATTAGATTCTTCTTTTTAAAACAAGGGTTATAAATTATTATGATTACTTAAAGAAAAGGCTTTAAAAAAAGACTTAACAAATGACAGTTCTGCATAAATTTTTTACTGTTTCAAACTGAATTCAGTTTTTAATTTTTTTTAAAAAAACAGCTTTAACCTCTTCCATTTCCATGATTCCCCTGGATCCAGTCATCACTTCTTCAAATCCAACAGAGGAAATGACTCAGTCATTCATCAAGTCTGGAATCAGGTCTTACCCTTTGCCAAAATCATCCATGCAACCTGAAGAGCAACATAACTGCAAAACTACCTAATCTTGAGTAAGTAGACCAACCTTGAGAGATCCTAAGACAATCCATTCAGCTGCTTTCCAATACCTAGTATATCCAATCCGATCTCCAAATCTCTTCCCTAGTTCTCATCTCTAGTACCCTGACAACTGATGTTCTTTCTAAACTTCACTCGGTAGGAAACATTTGCCTCTTGCTCGGAGAAAATTCTCTCAAAACCTTTTATTATGCAACGTCCTTTCCAGACCTTGGCAATTCAACAAATTTATACACAATTCTACCCTCCTAGCTATCCCCTATCCCCTTCTACCTTTTCTCGCCCACTGCCACCCCAAATATCCATCTCCACTTTCCTCACAACTTCATGTTTGAATCAGTCCAATTATGTTTCAATTCTGCCACAGGAGTGTAACAGATGAAATCATAAACACTACTCTTGTTCCATAATGAATTATCTCCTCTGCAATATTCAGCACAGTTAACCTTACTGTTATCGTACAAATGCTTTTTTTGCATTATCCTCAACAACGGGACTACTATTGTTTGACTTCACCATTAACTAACTAATCAAAGGCAAATATCATCCCGAAATGGCTTCTAGCACCTCCCCCCAGATTCCTACTAAATCCCCCTATGAGCTCCTTCTCTACATGTTACATTTTAACAACACCTGCAGATATGGAATAGGACTCTCCATGAGCTGATGACAACCGATGTTTCCACTCTATTACTTATCTTTCCTTCTCCGATGCCTTTGCATTGTCAGACTGCTCATCAGAAATCCAGTCCTAAATAAGTCACAACTAGCTCCATCTAAACACTGCGAAGACTGAATGCATAATGTTCAGGTCCTGCCACAAATTCCATACACTTGCTGCCAATTCCAACCACTTCTCCAGCCACCACCTCAGGCTGAAGCAGACTGCTACAACCTAGCCATCCAATTTGACCAGAATTGAGTTCCTGACTTCTTTATCACAAATGTCACTTTCCATCATGAAAACACTGTTCACTTCCAACTAACTGCTGTTGAAATCCTTATCCTTATCTCTCTCACCTCAAGGCTTCATTACTCCAATACTCTCTTGGCTCATCTTTGCTTTATCTTCTGTAAATTAAATGTCATCTAAAATTCTGCTGTTCACGCCTTTCCTCCACATTATCCTTTTTATACAACTGACCAATAAAGGAAATCAATCTAGAATCAAACAACTTTTCAGAATGGAGTAAGAGTAATATTAATTATGGAAGATTGAGGACATTAGAGCTTTAATGCATTGCTTCTTCTTCTCTGCCCATACCCTCCTAATATTCTAACAACAAAAATAAGTGATATCCAGCTGGTAAAGGAGAGAGAGTAAATTAATATAAACAATGAATTAACAAGTTTTCTGGACTAAGAATAAATCAAGTTTGATGGTTCAATTGACATTTCCTTAGTTTTTAAAAATTACCATCGGACTCTTTCAATGACTGAGCAGCATTCTGTATTGACAATCTGTATTTCCTTCCAGCCTCTTGCGAAAGGCCCCCTTGCTCCATTATTTCAGTCTCCTCCTCTTGTTCTGAGCTATATCCAGGAGGACTTGGAATGCCATCCAATGTCACAATAAATTTAGGACTTGACTCCTCAGAGTCACGTTGATCTCTATCAAAGAATTTTTTAAAAAAATAGTAATTAATAACAAAGCTAACTGAATTTTTAAAATTATATATTTTGCAATACATACTGGAAGAGGACACATGATTAAACATACAATTGTTTCTGCACAGCAGCTTAGGAATTCCTTTAAAGAAAATGCTTTAATAATTAGATGAATCATCACTTAAGCTATTTTAAAACCTGTTGAATACAACCATTACAGACTCTTGTTCTTCTTGTGGATGCTTAAAAGACTAATTGAGGACAGTCAATAAGAATTTGTCAAGATAAGGCAAGGTCTAATAAAATGAATTTTTTAAGCAAGTCAGATTATGGAACAGAATACTAGAATTGCTGCAAATTACAAATGCCCAACTTGCAAACACTTGTACTTACTTGCATACAAATTGACTTGCGAATAGACTCAGGAACAAAACCTGCTTGCAACTTGGGGACTGCTTGAATTTTAAAAAAGGCACAAAAGCACTAATAAAAAACTAGCTGTGAAAGTTAAGGTATTAGAAGAAAACGTAACCATATGGATTGATGGTTAGGTGGCAGCAAACAGAATGTCAGACAAACGAATGCTTAATTTGGTAAGATGTGAATAGCCATGCACCCAGAGATCTGACCTGGAATATCTTTACTAATAATATAAAAGTAGACGAAGATACAAGGGTATGCAGATATAACAATGGAATGAGATTAGTTTTGAATTGCTTTTGCAAGGTATTGACACAGAAACTAAAGAGGAAGGGTCTCCTGTGCAATAAGCATCTAAATGATCTAGATATCTAAGCAAGTTTGATTACATGTAATTAAATATGTTCTTTTTAAATTCAGAAGAATGCCTTGTTGGGCAGATAAGTTAGTCAAATGAAAACCCAGAAAGGAATGAGGGGCAGACGTAGTGCATTGTCAACAAAAATATTCTGGGGAATGGGAACAATATGATGCTTGTAACATTGTGGGACTTTCCATATATTGGACCTGAAAGTTTATTTTTTAAAAAATTGCTTTACAGGCTACCTTCTTGAGAACAGCATAACAAATGATTTAATATTTACAGACAACTTACAGCATTACATACAATGATTTCAAAATGGAACCATAAACGAAATAAGCTGTTAATTGGTGCATTTTTCCACTATTCATTAGCCTTAAGAGAATAAAACTGGTTGAGAAGGGCCCTATTATGCTAAAAGAACTTTCAATGTACCCAGCAAGGAGCTTAACTGAGTGTAAAAGTGCGATAACCTTCCATCTTGAAACAGCAGCATATCATTTAATAATATTTTTGATAGCTTCAAGTCAAGATGGTGTGATGCTTGGAGGGAAACATGAAGGTGATTGCGCTCCAATACATTTACTGCCCTTTTTCTTCTGGGTTGTACAGGTGACAAGTTTGGAAGAGAATTTGAGAGTTTCCTGGAATTTCAGGAAGCTTTCATTTGAGCTGCTGAATTGAAATTGCTATGTGCTCAGATGAGCTCATGGTGAGTTAACTACATTTCAGCCCATCAGGAAACTGTCTGTTTCTGCAAAATCAGTGGGAGGTCAGAACTTGTTTGGAATTTGGAGAATCACATAGGCTCTATTCAATAATTACGTTTAACTGGATAATTCAGACAAAATACTCGAACTCTGTTCCCAACAGCATCACGGATTTACCTACTACCATAGACTGCACTTGTTCAAGGACCACTACTGTAGTGATTAAAAAGAGGTCAGCCAGGTGGATCTCATAGAATATGAGTTCCCTGATTGGGGCTGTTAACCTGGTAGAACCCTTAAGAGTACTGATAGGCAAAGGGATCTGGGTGTACAGGTACACAGGTCACTAAAAGTGGCAACGCAGGTGGAAAAGATAGTCAACAAGGCTTATGGCATGCTTGCCTTCATCGGCCGGGGCACGGAGTCTAAAAACTGGCAGGTAATGTTGCTGCTTTATAGAACCTTAGTTAGGCCGCATTTGGAATATTATGTTCAATTCTGGTCACCACACTACCAGAAGGATGCGGTGGCTTTAGATGTTGCCTGGTATGGAGGGCATTAGCTATGAGGAAAGGTTGGAGAAACTTGGGTTGTTCTCACTGGAACGATGGAGGTTGAAGGGGAGACCTGATAAAGGTCTACAGGATTGTGAAGGGCACGGACAGAATGGACAGTCAGAAGCTTTTTCCTTTACAGCAAAATTCCTACCCTATTTTGGGGTCTTCTGCAAATGTAGCTACCATGCCTTCACTCCTCTCATCTGTGTCATTGATACAAATTTTAAAAAGTTGAGGTCCTTGTGCAGGCCCCTGTGGGACTCCACTAGTCATACATCTTCTCTCCAGGCTAATGTGTTAACCCCTACACCATAAGTTTTTATTTGGCACAATAATATTTGATGTGACACCTTATCAAATGCCTTCTGGAAATCTGAGTACAGTACATCTACTGGTTTCCCTTTATCCCCAGTACACTACTGCTTCAAAGAACTACAATAAATTTGGTTTCTCTTTCACAAAACTGTTGAAAAACATTGAATTTGTCTGATTACCTTGAAAACATCCAAATGCCTGGCTATAACATCTTTAAAAGCAGCTTCTAACATTTTCCCTACAATCGCTGTTAAACTAACTGGCCTGTAGTTTCTTAATTGTTGACTGCCTCCGTTTTCAAGCAAAGTTATCCTACAATCTAGCAGAACCTCTCTCAATCTAAGAAATTTAAAATCAACGCATCAATTGTCTTGTAAGTTACTTCTTTTAAAGATCCTAGGATGTTGTTTCTAACAACTTGTTAGCCCGTAGATCCAACAATTTACTCAGTACCATCTTCCTGCTGACTGTAATTTTCCTGAGATCCTCTCTCCCTTTCATTCCTTGATTTATGGCTATTTGTGATGGTACTTACATCATCAAAAGGTGAAAACTATAGTTTGGTTCATGGAAAATTTGCAGCATACTATAAGATACAATAAAACATGACAAATAATGTAATTATGCCCAGATACCATTCAGCCTAGTAGTAGGCAAAAAGCTACTCACTTGGCCTGTACCACACGATCTTGTTCTGCTGATACACCTTCGATGTAAACAGCAACTTTTCCCTGGCATTTGGGTTCCACTCCTTCCAATACAGGCTTCTTCAAGATAAATGATCTAGTGTCACCACCTGGTCTTGCTTCTATTGACTTCACTGCCAAATCAATAAATAATGTATTATGGTCTTGCAAAATTATAATAATGCTCTATTTGATGGAGACTACAGATCCGGCAAAATAAGACATTGTAGCACCTAAGAGTAACATAATTAAAAAACATGGGATTCGGGCTTTATTTCCACTTTCTTGAGCCTCCAATCTCCATTATGCCCTGTGTTACGTTGGGTAAATGCAATGTTCACGTACAGCTCTTAATCACTTTAGAACAGATTCGGGAATATACGCCTACAAATCTGTCCTTAAATGAACTGAAGAGGCAGGAGGTATTGACACCCTCAAATAAATAGCTGAATGTGGAGCCACTGAAGGTGGAAGGAGTGGGGAATAAAATGTATACCAGTCTCAGAAAAATGGCATTTGGGAGGGGCCACTAAGTTGACATTCACTACATTGAGGGGGTGCTAGCATTCAAGCAACTAGATATGCCCCAAAACAGCTCCCACATGTAAAGTTTGAGGGTGAAAAAGAATTAACAACAAAAAAAATCTCACATTACAAAATCCGGTAAAGAATGGAAATACTTAAAACTTTATTTTGAAATAGAATTACTCCTTTAGAAGAATAATGATTATTCTGACATTTTCATATTAATCATCTTGACTGAAAAGTAATTTTGATTCTTACAGTAAAGCTTTTGTACAGGCTGTTCAGCTTTATCAATTTGCAGTTGTATGCCATGTTGATCTGGTTTGTCTTCTACATTAATCACTTCAATTTCATTGCTTTCACATACAGCTCGAGTTCTAGGAGCCACAGGTACAGTCTGTCTCTGAGAAACTACTACACAAAAGGAAAAGCAGTTTTCTATAAAAATATACTTAAAACATCTTAATTTTATTTCAACTTAATCATTGGAAACATTGGTAGAAAAATCTGAATTAATGTTTTAACTTATACTGTTAAAACCCCACAGTGATTAACCAAGTCAGTTGGCCAGCTTCGGGAGGGGCTTAAGAGGAAGTAGCCATAGAAAGAAATATTTTGATACATTTGCCCAGTAATATAAAATATCCAAATATGAAGAAGTAGTTACATTCAATAAAACAGTATTATAAAACCAAAGACAAATTTTGGTAGAATTTGGATACTGTGTGTTCAAGGGCCTGAACTTGATCATATAATGTGTATTATAACTAACTCCAAAACTGAAGTCTAGATTAAGAATATTAAAGTTTTGATAGAATATGCTTCTTTCATAAACACAATTTGTTCAAACAATCCTCAGCATTGGTACAAGAGGAGAGTAATCTAACTTCACAAAACGGATATTATGTGGGAGACGCAAGTTTGTGCCCCACTTATTTTACTGCTTACCACTTATACCTGGAAGCAGTTCACAGAAAATAAGATCACTTGCTTTCCACTTGTAAATCAGTAAGATCCAAGTGGTGTCAGGTATTGGTGAGGATAAAGGGTGAGGAAACAGCAATCAGAAGTTGCTAAACCTAACTTTTAAAGCATCAAAGAATTTTTGCAGACTAGAAAAGGTCTCGAGCTTCAGTAAAACTGAAACCAATGATGGTTTCAGAAGACCATAGGAGGAGTTACAGTTGAACAAAAATGTGCTTTGGGAGAACAGATATTCAAATGATCAGATTAGAGCCAGTAACAAATCTGGAGACCTTATTTTGTACATTATTAACGTTTACACACATGTAAAGGGTACCTGGAATGAAAACCATTTTTGACAAATAGTTTGTACGAATCTACATTACCTGGTGGATAGCTTGTTGTCTTGCTTACAGATTTCTGGGCCTCTGTGATAGCTTTTAAGATTAGATTCTTATTGGCCTGCTTAGAAGGTGGTAAAGTAGGCCTGAAAAGCAAACAACTATCCTCAAATTCATTTCTTTCAAATTTTATGTTATTAACAAACACCAAAAGTATCTGCTTATTATCATTACCAAGACTTTTCTGTGGGTGCAGAAACAGAGGAAGAAGTCCAAGGAATGGTAAGTAAGTTATTAGTTTCTTAAAATATCAAAGTGACAGTTACTTTTACAATAAATAAAGCGAGAGAAAAATATTCGATCAAATGAGAGCTAGTTTCTGGTGTTCTGATAATAAAAAATAAAATGGAAAAGAGTTACCACATATTTTTGTGGCAATGTTAGGAATAGATGGATGTATGTATTTCCTAAACATGGTATCATTAAGAAAAAAAATGCCTGAAAGGCTAATGATAATTTTGTGGGAATTACTCCACTGAACTCACTACAAATAAAAAATTAAAAGACTGCACGTTATTCTAGTTAGTTTCTTGCATGTATATTTATTCAAGGATACTGCATGATGGGTAATACATAAAAATCTTGCCAAGAATACTCACATTCCAAGACTGAGTAATAACGTGATCTCACCACTATTCCTTGTCCGATTTTCTTTCTAAATCCCACTTATTTGCACTATTTTCCACTCTGACAAAGTATGCAATCCTGAAACATGGGCTGAGGAACATAGGAACAGGGCATTCAACCTATTAAGCCTGCTTTGCTATTAAATACAACTATGCCTGATTAAACATTTCAGGGCCTTTTACCCACCCCATCCCCATAACGCTGCAAGTCATTGCTTTATTTGCGATTGCCAATCTCTACTTCAAACATTCTCAAAGACTGAGCTTCCACAGCCCTCCATGGTACAGTAGAAAACTTAAAACATTCACAACTTTCCAAGTGAGAAGAGATACTCCTCATCTCAGACCTATGTGGCATCCATCTTATCCATGTCCTGTACATGCTGGTCCCAGGCACTGAAACTGCCTGCGGAGAACAGGAAGTGGAATCATGGATAAAAACAAAAGACAGGAAAGGGGATTAGAAAAGTGATAGGCAAGGAGATCAAGGGCCAGGGTCAAAGAGAGACAGTGAAAAATAATGGTAAAGGGACAAGTAATCTTAAAAAGATAATTTTGTGTCTTAATGCACATAGCACTTGCAACAAAGCAGATAAATTAATTCTGCATGCAGATTAAAACAGCTACAAATTAGTCAATAATAAAGAGACATGGCTGCAGGGTGACTAGGGATGTGAACTGAATATCCAAAAGTATCCAGTATTTAAGAAGGAAAGGCAAAAAGGATAAAAGGTGGTGAAGTTGCACTGCTGGTCGAAAAAATGGAAATTAACAAAATAGTATTGAAGGATCTTAGCTCCAACAACATGGGATCCCTGTAGGTAGATCTGAGAACCACCAAGAAGCAAAAAAAACATTACTGGGGGTTGTATATATTTTCCAAACTGTGCGATGTTAGGAATGGCATTAAACAGAAAATTAGAGACGCATGCAATAAAGGAACATTTGTAATTATGAGTGACTTTAATCTGTATATAGATTGGGCAATTCAAATTAGTAACAATATTGTAGAAGAGGAATTCCTGGTGTGCTTGAATGATGGCTTGCTGGACCAATACATTCAGGGGTCAATACGAGAACATACCATTCTAGACTGGCTCTTGTGCAATGAGAAAGGAATAACCAAGGGGCTTCTGGTTGTGAAGCCCCTTGAGGATGAACAACTATAATATGATAGAACTCCTCATCAAGATGTAGCTGATTCCGAGACTAGGGGCTTGAGTCTAATTAGAGGAAACTATGACGGTATGAAGTGCAGTGAAAAGGCAATGGCAAACATTCAAAGAGTGCATGGGTAAACAGCAAAAATTGTTCATTCCTGTCTGGTGCAAAGGTAAAATGGCATAGGGAAATCCAAGATAGTATTAGGTCCAAAGACAACGCATACAA
This sequence comes from Ginglymostoma cirratum, assembly GCA_024137785.1. NCBI lineage: Eukaryota > Metazoa > Chordata > Chondrichthyes > Orectolobiformes > Ginglymostomatidae > Ginglymostoma > Ginglymostoma cirratum. Next base: position 54,863,785 of record JAHRHZ010000133.1, on the reverse strand, counting down.
ATTGGACTGAAGAGTGGGAGCAGTTTAGTATTCAAAGGAGGACAAAGGGATTGATTAAAAAAAAAAAAGAGACCAGTGTAAGCTCATGGGGGCAACACTTGGAAAAATGCATCCAGTTTTAGTCTTCTTATCTGAGGAATGCCGTTCTCGCTAGACAGCGAGCGTGGCAAAATTTTACGAGACAGATTCCTAGGATGACAGCACTAAATTAACAGGAAAGGTTGAATCGGTTAGGAGTACACACATCGGGTTCAGAAAAATGAGGGGGGAATGTCATGGAAAGCTATGAGATTTTAACATGACTAGACAGAGCAGTTGTAGCAAAAACGTTCCCATGACAGGGGACTCCAGAGCCATGTATAACAATCTACAGATACAGGGTAAACCATTTAGCACGGAGATGGGGGAGAAATGTCTTCACCTGGAGAGTGGTAATTTTGTGGAATTCACTACCATAGAAAACAGTCTAAGCCAAGACAATGCACAATTTCAAGAAGGTGTTTGATATAGCACTTGGGGCTAAAAGGATATGGTGGAAAGGCAGGAACAGACCACTGAGTTGGATGATCAGCCATGATCACAATGAATGCCACAGCAGGCTCAAAGGGCTAAATATCTTATTCCTTCTACTTTCTATGTACGTATCACTTTAGAAGAACAAAGAACAATACAGCACTGGAACAGGCCCTTCAACCCTCCAAGCCTGCACCAACATGTTTTGCCCTTCCATACTAAAACAGTCTTCACTTACAGGATCAGTATTCGTCTATTCCCTTCCTATTCATGTATCTGTCCAGGTGTAATGCTGCTATCGTGTCCGATTCCACCACCTGCTTTGGCAACGCATTCCAGGCACTTACTACCTTTTGTGTGAAAAACTGCCCTCGCACATCTTTTAAACTTCCTCCCTCACACCTTGAACTTGTGTCCCCTTGTAAGTGACCCCTCCAACCTGGGAAAAAGCCTCATACTTTCCACTCTATCCATGCCATTCACAACCTTATCAACTTCTATCAGGTCACCCCTCAACCTTCCGCGTTCCACTGAAAACAAACCCAGTCTATCCAACCTTTCTTCATAGCTAAAAACCCCCATACCAGGCAACATTCTGGTAAACATTTTCTATACCCTCTCCAAAGCATCTGCATCTCTCTGGTAGTGTGCTGTCCAGAACTGTACGCAATATTCCAAATTTGGCCTAACTGAAGTGCTATAAATCTGCAGCATAACTTGCCTATCCTAATACTCAATGCCCCTTCTAAAGAAGGCAAGCATGTTGTAAGCTTTTTTTTATTACCTTATCTAACTGCGCTGCCACCTTCAGTGATCTGTGGACCTGCACACCCAGATCCCTCTGCATATCAATACTCCTCAGGGTTCTGCTAGTCACTGCATAATTTCCACCTGTACATGACCTTTCAAAATTGCATCACCTCACATTTGTCCAGATTGAACTCCATCTGCCATTTTTCTGCCCATGGCACCAACTAATCTATAACCTACTGTATCCGTTGACAATCCTCTTCACTATCCATAATTCCACCGATCTCTGTACTGTATGCAAATTTGCTGATTAGACCAGCTACATTTTCCTCCAAATCATTTACGTAGATCACGAATGGCAGAGGTTCCAGCACAGATCCCTGTCACAACCCTCCATTCTGAAAAGTATCCTCCCACTGCTACCCTTTATCTCCTATGACTAAGCCAGTTCTGTATCCATCTTGCCAGCACACCCCTGAAGCCATGTAACTTCACCTTTTATACCAGTCTGTCATGAGGGACCTTATCAAAGGCTTTATTGAAGTCCATGTTGACAACATCAATTGCTTTTCTCTCATCAACCATTTCTGCTACCTCCTCAAAAAACTTGATCAAGTTAGTGAAGCACAACCTCCCCCACACAAAACCATGTTGTCTATCGCTAATAAGTTCATTTGCTTCTATGTGCATACAGATCTTGTCCCCGAGAATCTTTTCCAATAATTTCCCTACTACTGACGTGAGACTCACAGGCTTGTAATTTCCAGGATTATCCCTGTTACCCTTCTTAAACTATGGGACAACATTGGTTATTCTCCAGTCTTCTAGGACCTCACCTGTTGCCAAAGAGGATACAAAGATGTCTGTAAACGCTCTGGCAATTTGTTCTCTTACCTCCCTTAATATTCTGGGATAGATCACATCAAAACCTGGAGGACTTATCTACCTTAATACTTTTTAAGACGCACAACACCTCTTCCTTTTTAATAGCAGCTTGGCTTAGAAACTCTGTGTCGGTATTCACTCAAATTATTCGTTTAGGACCTTACCTACATCTTCTGGCTCCACATGTAGGTTCCCTGTTTTGTCCTCGACTGAGCCAACCCTTTCTCTGGCTACCCTCTAGCTTTTTATATATGTATAAAATGCCTTGGGATTCTCCTTAATCCTGTTTGCTAAGGACTTTTCATGACCCCTTTTAGCCCTTCTAATTCCTTATTCAAGTTCTTTCCTACTTTCCTTATATACTTCAAGGGCTTCATCAGCTCCCATCCTCTTGGATCTTATGTATGCTATCTTTTTCTTTTTGATCAAGGTCATAACATCCCTGGTCATCTAAGGTTCATGTAACTTGCCATACCCATCCTTCATTCTCACAGGAGCGTGCTGCTCCTGAACTCTTATCAACTGCTGTTTGAAATAATCCCACATGTCCAATGTAGATTTACCCTCAAATAGCCACCTCCAATCAACATTCTCCAGTTCCTGCCTTATATCATTATCGTTCACCTTCCCCCAATTTAACACCTTCACCTCAGGGTTGCCGTTATCCCTATCCATGAGTATCTTAAAACTCACAACATTATGGTCACTACTTCTGAAATGCTCCCCCAGTGAAATTTCACTCACTTGGCTGGGCTCATTTCCCAAAACCAGGTCCAGTATAACCCCTTCCCTGGTTGGACTATTTACATATTGTGTCAAGAGACCCTCCTGAACGGTCCTTACAAATTCTGTCCCATCCAAGCTCCTAGCACATAGCAAGTCCCAGTCAACATAGGGGAAGTTAAAATCACCTATCACAATAATCCTGCCGTTTTTACACCTTTCCAAAATCTGTCTACATAACCTCTCCTCTATCCGCTGCTGGCTGTTGAATGGCCTGTAGCATATCCCTAGCATTGTGATTTCACCTATTCCTGATATTTTTCCCATTTTGCCTTGCTGCACGAGTCCTCTGACGCATCTTCCCTCAGGACAGCTGTGAGATACTCATTTACCAGTAATGCAACTCCCCCATCCCTTTTATCTCCCTTTATATCACAACTTGAGAGAAAAAAGGCCCATTTTGCCCATTCTCTCTTCATAGGTCAGTCTTGCCGTCCCAAAATCTGGCAAACACTCCCTCTATGGCAGTAACATCTTTCCTGAGATAAAGAGGCCAAAACTGCACAGTACCCCCTGCACATTCTAAACAAGCACCTATACAACTGTGGCAAGACTTCACTATTCCTGTACTTAAAACTTCTTGTAATAAATAGCTTGCTGCAGCTGCATGGTAACCTTCAGTGACTTAGCAACAAAGACACCTTGCTGAATGTAGCTGTTAATGACACCAATCTCATCATTTTCTGAAATACTTTGCACATCTGTTTCTCCCACCAAAGGCTATTTCCACAAATAAACTTCATGCGTGTAAAAGATTTAAATACATTGTGCTGAAATATTGATATGTATTCCTTTCAAGACCCATTCACAAAAATAAACACCACCATGCAAAAAGACCTGCTCTTCTGACTTTCCTGCACTTATACTGTGCTGGCTTTGGTTTTCACACAAAGGCTTAGATGTTGGAATGCACAGTGTCACCTGATATTGGTGTATTTGAAACTTCTGAAGCTTTCTTTAGAGATTTTTCTTACTGGGACCTGCACCATACATAAGGCCATCTAGTTTTGGTGTACCCAGTATCATTTTAGAGTCTTGATACATTTAAAAAAAAATTCATTTATGGGATAACAAGGTGTGGAGCTGGATGAACACAGCAGGCCAAGCAGCATCAGAGGAGCAGGAAGGCTGACGTTTCGGGCCTAGACCCTCCTTCAGAAATGGGGGAGGGGAAGGGGGTTCTGAAATAAATAGGGAGAGAGGGGGAGGCGGATAGAAGGTGGATAGAGGAGGAGACAGACAGGTCGAAGAGGCAGGGATGGAGCCAGTAAAGGTGAGTGTAGGTGCGGAGGTAGGGAGGAGATAGGTCAGTTCAGGGAGCGCGGACAGGCTTGAGGTGGGAGGAGGGGATAGGTGGGAGGAGGGACAGGTTAGGGAGGCAGGGACGAGCTGGGCTGGTTTTGGGATGCGGTAGCGGGAAGGGAGATATTGAAGCTTGTGAAGTCCACATTGATACCATTGGGCTGTAGGGTTCCCAAGAGGAATATATGAGTTGCTGTTCCTGCAACCTTCAGGTAGCATTGTTGTGGCACTGCAGGAGGCCCAGGGTGGACATGTAGTCTGAGGAATGGGAGGGGGAGTTGAAATGGTTCACGACTGGGAGGTGCAGTTGTTTAGTGCGAACCTAGCGTAGGTGTTCTGCAAAGCGGTCCCCAAGCCTCCGCCTGGTTTCCCCGGTGTTGAGGGGGCCACAACGGGAACAGCGGATGCAGTATACCACATTAGCAGATGTGCAGGTGAACATCTGCTTGATGTGGAAAGTCTTCTTGGTGCCTGGGATGGGGGTGATGGGGAGGTGTAGGGGCAGGTGTAGCACTTCCTGCGGTTGCAGGGAAAAGTGCCGGGTGTGGTGGGGCTGGAGGGGAGTGTGGAGCGGACAATGGAGACACGGAGAGAGTGGTCCCTCCAGAAAGCAGACCAGGGTGGGGAGGGAAAAATGTCTTTGGTGGTGGGGTCGGATTGCAGATGGCGGAAGTGTCGGAGGATGATGTGTTGGATCCGGAGGTTGGTGGGGTGGTACGTGAGGACGAGGAGGATTCTGTTTTGGTTGCTTTTGCGGGGAGGGGGTGAGAGGAATGAGTTGCCCGAAACGCGGGAGACACAGTCGAGGGCGTTCTCGACCACTGAGCGGGGGGATGTTGCGGTCCTTGAAGAACGAGGACAGAGATGTACTGGAGTGGAATGCCTCATCCTGGGAGCAGATGCAACGGACGCAAAGGAATTGGGAATAGGGGATGGTATTTTTGCAGGAAGGTGGGTGGGAGGAGGTGTATTCTAGGTAGCTGTGGGAGTCGGTGGGCTTGAAATGGATATTGGTTTCTAGGTGGTTGCCAGAGATGGAGACAGAGGGGTCCAGGAAGGAGAGAGAGAGATATTAGGGATGAAATTTACGGGATGTGGGCTTTGCTGGCTGGCCAGCATTTGTTGCACGCTCCTAGTTACTCTTGAAAAGTTGGTGGTGAGCTGCCTCTTGAACTGCTCCAGTCCACCTGGGTATGGATTGACCCACAATGCCTTTGGGAGGGAATTCTAGGATTCTGATCCAACGACAGTGAAGGAATGGTGATATATTTCCAAGTCAGGATAGTCAGTGGCTTGGAGGGGAACTTGAAGATGGTGGTGTTCCCATATATCTGCTGCCCTTGTCCTTCTAGGTGGAAGTGGTTGTGGGTTTGAAAGGTGCTGTCCAAGGATCTTTGGTGAATTTCTGAAATGGATCTTGTAGATAGTACACACTGCTGCTACTGAGCATCGGTGGTAGAGGGAGTAGATGCTTGTGGATGTAGGGCCAATCAAGCAGACTGCTTTGTCCTAGATGGTTTCAAGTTTCTTGAATGTTGTTGGGGCTGCACACATCCAGGCAAGTGGGGAACATTCCATTACACGACTTACTTGTACATTGTAGATGGTGGACAGGTTTTGGGGTGTTAGGAGGTCTGTTACTTGTGGCAGTATTCCTAGCCTCTGGCCTGCTCTTATAGCCACTGTGTTTAAGTGGTGAGGTCTGTTGAGTTTCTGATCAATGATAACCCACAGGATATTGATAGTGGGGGATTCAGTGATGGGAACACCATTGAATGTCAAGGTGCCATGATCAGGCTTTCTTTTATTGGTGATGGTCATAGCTTGGCATTTGTGTGGCGCAAATGTTACCTGCCACTTGTCAGTCCAAGCCTAGATATTGTCCAGATTTTGTTGCATTTGAACATGGACTGACTCAGTATCTGAGGAGTTGTGAATAGTACTGTACATTGCACAATCATTGGCAAACATCCCCACTTTTGACCTGATGATGGAGGGAAGGTGACTGATGAAGTAGCCGAAAATTGTTGGGCCTAGGACACTACCCTGAGCAACTCCTCCAGAGATGTCCTGGAGGTGAGATGACCGACCTCCAACAACCATGACCGTCTGACAACCTATGTGTCAGCTATGACTCCAAACACCGGAGAGTTTGCCGCCAATACCCACTGACTCCAGTTATGCTAGGGCCCCCTGATGCTACATTTGGTTGAATGCAGTGCACTCAGAAGAACTAAGCATCTGGAGAAAGCTTTAGCAATGAACATACACTTACTCTAAAGGAGAAGTGGAGACACTGTGAGGCAGCATGGCAGAAGGATTAGCCCATTTCCTATTACTGTCAACTTTATCAGCACAGAAACCAGCAGCAAGTTTTACCTCAAGTGCAATCACAAAAATTTGGGAGAAATTAATTCTTTTCTCCCCCCTCTACAGTCTGGCCTATTGAATATTAGTTCAGAATATTCTTTTGTTTCAGATTTCTAGCAAGTGCAGTATTTTGCTTTTTGTTCTCTGAACTTAGTAACTAGAATAGTAAAATAGCGTATAGCTTTGCAACATGGAATACCAAAATATAAGGATAACCTATTCAGAATGCACTGCAGAATGAAGATTAATGGTTACAAAGTGTCAGAAATGAAGGTACCAAAATAACACTGTCCTACAATTGAACAAATCCCAGTATTCAAAGTACTCTGAATTGGGGTTAAGTATAACAAAAAAAGCTTTTCTTTATAATAAAACAAGAGCTACTCAATTATAATGGTTTACCAGTTAAATATAGAAAATAAAATTTAATCTCCAAAGGTTTACAGGAAGTCAACATTATAAAGAGGAGAAAGTGGTCATTGTGCATCAATATTTTTTGTTTTGTGATGTACAATGTTGCACATATCAACAGATGGAAAAAATACCAATTGCATATTGCAAAGATATGCCCTAATGTGAGAAGCTGTATGTTTCCAGTACCTTCTTTCAGGCTTTGCTGGCACAGAAATACTGCTGGGAAGACTTCCTGTTCTTGTGCCATAATCATCATCATCTTCCTCACCATCACTAGTTTTACTTACTTTAACCACAGAACTGATGATTGCTGCCTTTCTCTTCCTGGAATTCTCATCCTGTATACATAAACATGATAAGTATACAATATAAGCATTCAACTTAATTCCAAACTAAGTAGTTTTTATCCTTTTGGTTAGCACTTTTGAAAAAAAGTTTACTATAGAGAAGGCTATTAGACTGGGAACTACATTTGGCAACTCCCTAATCATCAGGTTTCTAGTTAGAAATAGAATTTCATACAATGGTGTAATTAAATGTTCTGTCATATTAGCATAGACTGATTGGGCCCAATGGTCTGCATGTATGTTGTCTATCCAATGTAGTATGGACAAGCCAACTACAAACAGCAAATACATCACTTAAAATCAGTGGAAGCTGTTCATGGTAAGTTGAAGGACATGACATTTGATGAAGAGATAGATCTTTTACAGCATTGCTTATGTTAATGCAGACGATGTTATTTAGTAAATGCTGGGCTTTTTAAGAATTGGGAGGAAGGTGAGAACAAAGTAAAGGGTGAGAAGAGTAACATTTTGTGGGACTGAAGGCGTAAGTAGTTTTGAAAGAAAAGGATGGGAGATTTAGAAATGCAGTACTTGTAGAGAATTGTTGATCTGGAGAAAGTGTTTAGCAAACTGACATTGAAAATATTGGCGCTGGGTTATGAAAATTTGGGCTCCTGAACACAACTGAATATTTGGAGCTACTGAGCAACATTAAGGAGGAAAGTATTAAGTAGAACCCAATAGGTGCTGGAACTAGACAACTGGAGGGAATAAACAAGTTGTAATAAGTGGCATGGAGGGATAAAAATGTGAACTTTGTTATTTTGGACCTAAGAAACGAGACACCAGTATGCTCTCCAGCCCTACAGCAATACCACCAGTAATTCATTGATACATTGGGTCTCATGTTCTTCCTGTCCATTTCACATGATGCCTTTGCTCGATTTTTTTTTTAAGCATTAAGGTTGCAATTTATTCTACTTGGTATTCTAAAGCACTTAATTTAAGAAGTGTGATTTTCCCAGCAATAAGCTGGAAAACTTCAGTGCTACAGGTGCCATTTTGCTTGTGGTGTGAAGGTTGACAAATGGAGAGAGAGATAGGGAAACAGGATTGTAATTTGGCTAGAGTAAGGGAAGGTAATGGGCAATTAAGATTTATAACGGATCTGGAAAGAATTGGTACTGAGGGGGAATTGAAGAGAAAACGGAACTGCAAGTGGGAAGTGAGTTGTATGGTCTTGGGGAGGAAACAACTTTTGAGGCAATGAAACCTGAAATCGGCCAGGACACTAATGGCAGTGAAGATTATCTGGGGCAGGAAGCATTTGTGAAGTCACAGAGTTCTGGAGATAAACAGAAAGCATTCACGATCTAGACAATATTAGCTTGGAAAATGAGGCTACAAGTATAAACACAGACTAAATCTATCAAAACATTTGTAATTATTAATTTGCACTCACATCTCTACTTGGTCGATCAGAATGAGGCTTTGATGGTCTGCAAACCTGTACATCACTTTCTGATAATCTGTTGGAAGATTCCAAGCTGCTTTCATATGATCTGTAAGCATGGCCAGGGTTTTCTAATGACCTATACTCATGGAAGTTTCCTTCTCCTAATTTACACGGTTGCACATTGTTCTGAGGAACCCTGAAAGACTGAATGTTATTCTCAGTTGGCCTACATGGATGTAAAACATTTTCTTCTGGCCTAAAGACTTCAAGTGAAGGACGAGACACATTGTAGCTAACCGGCACCACAGGTTTCTTCTTAGATGATGATGGAAATTCCTGTAAAATGTTAAGATCCTCATCTATAAGATCATCTGGTTCAGGTTTGATATCAATTACTGCTTCAGAGGAGACCAGCTCCATCAAAGGCTTCACTGCAGATGTTAACTGAGGTGTGCTCCTCTCCACAGGTGTTCTATACACAAAATGAAATAGTTAAAGAAAGCATCAGAGACAGCCTTACATAATTTGATTCACTAACGTTTTAAATACAAATGCCTTACAGACCAGAGTAAACAAAGAATCTTAATTCATTGGGAATAAGGTCAAATCAACAATTTTTTCTTAAAAGAATCACCTGACATCAGTTTTAAAATAAAACAAAGAACTGCTGATGCTGGAGATAGAAAACAAAAACAGAAATTACTGCAGAAACTCTGCAGATCTGGCAGCATCTGGAAAGAGAAAACAGAAGGAAGGGTCACTGGATTCAATGCTCTTTTCTCTTCACAGATGTTGCCAGACCCACTGAGTTCCTCCAGCAAATTCTGTATCATTTTTAAAGTATCTCAGCTGTATAATTACATTGCTTTCGTTTTCAAGGTATATTAGGTCCTCGGTATGTGGAGGAGGAGTAAGGGGTAACCAAAAAGCAATTAACTGAAGAATTCAATTCAACAGACAAGGGTGAAATTAGTACTTCTCCAAGTTATCCATGTTTTAAAATTTAAAACAATGGAATCTTGTTAACAGGCATAGAGCTGGATGACCACAGCAGGTCAAGCAGCATCAGAGGAGCAGGA
>JAHRHZ010000133.1:54837955-54853546 GCA_024137785.1 Ginglymostoma cirratum | reverse complement strand
GCTTTCCTGCTCCTCTGATGCTGCTTGACCTGCTGTGGTCATCCAGCTCTACACCTTGTTATCTCAGATTCTCCAGCATCGGCTGTTCCTACAATCTCTGAATGGAATCTTGTCTATTGTTTGGGTTGACTGAAGGGAAAATTCAGCTGCTGCAAATATACAGATTAACCAAATTAAGCTAAACTTTGAGAAGAATTTTGCCTTTTGAAATTAAAGATATTACCAATCAAATTAAGAAATACCGTTCTAGGCTAATATCGTATGTCATTTGCTTCAAAATACAACTTGCATCAAGATTTCCAACAATCCATCAAACACCGTCAAACAGACATTATGCCAACAAAAATGAATACAAAATGAATACACAGGTTTTCAAGGAACTATCAGATCAGTTATGATTAATATAAAGCTTTATTTCTTGTCAATCTTTTCAATCTCCCTTTAATGTCCATCAAAAGAGGTGGATCAGCCAACATACAGAAACTGGGGAAGCAAATCAGAATGCGATTATGGAGCTACTGAACTTCAGAATTGGGAATGCATCTGCCATGCTGTATTTTGAGTGTGTTGTTTGAGAAGGTTTCGGGGAACTTATCATTTGCAACTGAAATAAGCACATCCAATTTTTGCTAAAACTTGGTCTCTTATTTGACAATAGCCACTCAAAAACGAACTTTTAATTTCACCAACCTGATAGCAGGCATTGCCTGTTCTTGTAATGAGCTGGTAGAAACACGAGAATCATTTCTCTCAGAAAGTGTGCTAGAAACAGCAAGAATACGAACATCGTTGTTTTGATCAATGCTTCCACTAACTGCTGCTTGACTCTTTTCTGTTGATAACAACAGATTACAATCGGAGTAATTTGATTGTTGTTTTAAAGTGGTGGGTTCTGGGATTCAAAGTAAAAAAAAATGTCAAATTTCAATCTTCGAAAATGTAATATGGATTTCTAGTATTTACACATTTCCTATCAATTCAAAATTTATGCTCTGTGTTTGCTCAAGTTCAGAAATGAATATGAATGCTATTATTCAAGTTAAAATTAAAAGTGACACAACTACTTACCAACTGTAACAGAACGCAGTTTGTCAAGGACACCATGCAGCCTAAATAAAAACAGTATGTTAAACTCGTACATTTAAACTTGCAATATGTATTTTACTAATACACCCTTCTCTTTAAGTCCTTCCATCCAGTATTAAAAGATAGAAGGGCATTACATGGAAGAGAAAAAGTATCTAAGTCTTAATTGTTGCATGAAAAGTAAACTTACCATGCAGTAAATTTGACAGTGTTATTTCCCAGAAAAAGAGCAAGATCTTCAGCCATCTGGTCTTGGGTCTTTTTGTTGGCTACCATAACCATGATATAATCGGGTAGCTCTTCATCTATAAAGAGGAATGATAAAAATTAACTATTTTTGCTTCTAACGTAAAGAGAAAAAATTCAGCACTCTGTACAGGAAGGAAATGTTTTTATCCATTAGAAGAAATGTCATTCCATATGCTCCTAAAGCCTACTGACAACTGTAGTAAATTTTGTGGTGTCTGTAATATCCATTGTGATCAAGTTCAGTTCTACTCTTCACAGGAAAATCAAAGACACAGACCGGAAGAGGTTCATTTAAAGCTTCATCTAAAAGCCATATACTCCACCTTCAAAATAAATAATTTCAGAAAGCATAGGGAAAAAATATAAGATTTTAAAATCAATTTTAAAAACTCTATATTAAGTATCTGCATTCCTACCACATCAAGTCATGTGAACTTCTCACTGGAGGAGGCCGAGATGCATCGCCCACATGGCAGTTCTAGTTGAAGATTACTGCCTTGTTTGTTTTGCACTGATGTGCCAAGTTCCTCCATCATCGAGAATAAGGATTTTTTTGGAGCCGCCTCACTGGAGGAGGCGGCTCTATAAATATCCTTATTCTCAATGATGGAGGAACTTGGCACATCAGTGCAAAACGAACAAGGCAGCAATCTTCAACTAGAACTGCCATGTGGGCGACGCATCTCGGCCTCCTCCATTGGTGCCCTGCATCACAGATACCAATGTTCAACCAAGTCAATTCATTCCACGTTATATCAAGAAACAGACAGAGGCACTGGACAATGCAATGGCCAGGGGCGCGGCAACATTCTGGCAATAATTCTGAAGACGTTTGCTCAAGAACTTATCATTCCCCTAGCCAAGCTGATCCAGTGCAGTTACAACATTGGCATCTTCCTAACAGTGTCGAAAATTGCACAAGTATGTCCTGTACACAAAAAGCAAGTCAAATTTAACTCAGCCAATTACCGCCCCATCAGCCTGCTTTCGATCATTGTAAAATCATGGAAGGCGTCATCATCAGAACTACCATGCAACACCTGCTCAGTATGCCCAGTTTGGGTTCTGTCAGGGCTATTCAGCTGCTAACCTCATTCAAATATGGACAAAAGCAGGGAATTCCACAAGTGAGGTGAGAGTGACAGCCCTTAACATTGAGGACCTTTTGACTGAGTGTGGCATCAAGGAGCCCTAGCAAAACTGGAATCAATGGGAATTAGGGAGCAAACTCTCCAGCGGTTGGAATAAAAACTGGCACATGGGGAAATGGTTGTGGTTGTTCCAGGTCAGTCATCTCAGCTCCAGCACATCTCTGCAAGAGTTCCTCAGGTCTGTGTCCTAGGCCCAACCATCTTCAGCTGCTTCCATAAATGATCTTCCCTCCTTCACAGGGTCAAAAGGGAGGATAGTTTCTGATGACTGCACCATGTTCAACACCATTTGCAACTCCTCAGATACTGAAGAAGTTCATATTCAAATGCAAGATCTGGATGATATCCAGGCTTGGGCTGACAAGTGACATGTAACATTTGCACCACAAAAATGCCAGACAATGACACTGCCAATAAGAGACAATCTAAGCACTGCCCCATTATATTCAATGGTGTTACCACCACTGAATCCCTCACTATCAACATCCTGGGGGTTACCATTGACAAGAAAGTCACACAAATACAGTGGCTATACAGCAGGTCAGAGGCTAGGAATACTGCAGCAATTAACTGACCTCCTGACTCTGTAATGCCTGCCTACATGGCACAGATCAGGAGTGTGATGCAATATTCCCCACTTGCCTGGATGGGTGCAGCTCCAACAATACTGAAGCAGCACAATACCATCCACAACAAAGTAGTTTACTTGACTGGCAATACATCCACAAGCATCCACTGCTCCACTACTGACTCTCAGCAGGGTGCACTGTCTACAAGATGCATTGCAGAAATTCCCCAAAGATCCTCAGACAGCACCTTCCAATTAGCAGGACGAGGGGAGCAGATACATGGGAACAGCATCACCTTCAAGATCCCCTCCAAGCCACTCACCATCCTGACTTGGAAATATATCACAGTTCCTTCACTGTCACTGGGTCAAAATCCTGGAATTCCCTTCCTAAGGGCATTGAGAGTCTGCTAAGATGGTAGTTCACGATGAGTTCACAAACATGGTATGGAGGGATTACCTTACGAGCAAAAGCTAAACTGTTTAGGCTCTACTCATTGATGTTTAGAAGAATGAGAGGTGATCTCATTGAAACATATAGGATTCTTAAAGGGCTTGACAGAGTAAACGCTGAGAAGATGTTCCCCCTCATGGAAGAATCTAGAACCACAGGGACATAATATCAGAATAAAGGGGCATCTATTTAAGACTGAGAGGAGGAAAAATTTTTTCTCTTGGAGGATGAAGAGTCTTTGGAATATCTTGCCACAGAAAGGTCGCAGGGCAGACTCCTAGTGTATATTTAAGGTGGAGATAGATTTTTGATCAGTAGGGGAAATCAAAGGTTACAGGGAACACTCAGGAGTACACGAGAAATGTTTGCTTAGCCATGATCCTATTGAATGCCAGAGCAAACTGGAGGAGCTGAATGGCCTACTTCTGTTCCTATTTCTTATGGTTTTATAGTTGTGATAACTGCAACATATTGTATAAACAATAAGAAAATATACCAAACCTTCTATGGTACAAGTTTGCAGGGAAAAGTGTTTACAGTATTTATGACCAGTGATTTAAGTTTTAATACAAGAAAAAAAAAATGTTCTGCTGGGATTTTCCTTCAAAATTATGTAACTGTGGAATTGTACTGTTTGAGAATATGCACTGTAATTAACAGCTTTGATAGAAAGTTTGAACAACATACCTGCATAAGCCCCAAGTTCCTGCAGCTTTCCTTTAATGGCAGTCTGAAAGTTAAATGCAGATTAATTTGAGTAGATCAAACACTAAACCAGAAATGTAAAAATTCTACCAAATAATATTCAGGTTAAAAGTATTCGATTTGTATCTATAAAAAGCCTACAACAGTTCAAATATCTCAGGGATTTTCACGGGAGAATTACGAAATAAAATTCAACACTGAGCTGTGCAAGGAGATATTAGAACAAATTGCCAAAATTCTGGTCAATATCTTCCCATGTAATGTGCATTTCCTTGCTTTGAAACAACTCCCAAAACTGCCTCTCGGTTCTCTGAATTCCATTTTTTGACCTTTCTGCCCAATTGATTTGACCATAAAACCTTCCTGCAGTCTTCCACAACAGTTTTTCAGTAAATTTCTGTATCATCTAGCAACATTATCAAGAACCTACATTGCAATAGAAATTAATAATATAAACTACAAAAAAAAATCAAGTGGATCCAACACAGTTATTTTAAAAGCAAAACTGTAATTACATTTGCAGATAATGCCAAACTGGAACAGGCAGTGGAATTGGAGGAGACAGCTTGAGAACTAAATGCGTTTTAAAAACACCCTTCCACCACTATTCTTTGTTTCCTGACACTAAAACAATTTTGAATCCAATTTGTCATTTTCCTTTGGACTCCCAAGGGCTTTTACATTTTTGACCAGACTTGTCAGGTGCCTTGCGAAAATCCACGTAAGCCACAGCCGTAACACGTAGCCCTAATCATGCTTACTGGTCACCTCCTCAAAAAAGTCAATTAAATTAATCAGATTATGGCATTCCCTTAAGAAGTACATGCTAACTTTAATCTATTCCTTTCTAAATAAAGATGTACATCTTCCCTCAGAACTGATTCCAATAATTTGCCCACAACCAAAATTAAGCTAACCCGTTTAAATTTTATTTAAATTGATTTTTCCTTTCCTGCTTTTATAAGCAAGAGTATTGTGCTGGTAAGTCTCTACTTCTCTACTAACACTCCAGCAGCCAGGAAAAATTGAAAAATGATGGTACAACCTTGTATAATTTTCTCCCTTGCTTCTTTTAACAAGCTAGGATATATATATATATATGTGGATACAGGATATTTGGGGAGGTAATGGCCTAGTGGTATTATCTCTGGACTGTTAATACAGAGACCCAGATAACGTTCTGGGGACTCGGGTTCGAATTCCGCTACAGCGGATGGTGGAATTTGAATTCAATAAAAAGAAGTCTGGAATTAACAGTCTAGTGACGACCGTGAATCCATTGTCGATTGATGGAAAAACCCATCTTGTTTACTAATGCCCTTTAGGGAAGGAAACTGCCATCCTTACATGGTCTGGCCTACATGTGACTCCAGACCCACAGCAATGTGATTGACTCTGAACTGCCCTCTGGGCAATTAGGGATGGGCAATGAATTCTGCTTAGCCAGCAATGCTCTCATCCCATGAATGAATATAAAAAAAAATTCAACCAGACTTGGTGATTATCTATGTTTAAAGATGTTAAACCTTCTTCACTTTGTTTATTCCATCTAATATTTCATGTTTCTCCTGCTTAACAATGTCTGCCTGTCCCTCTCTTTTGTGAAAAGAGACCTGAAATATTCAGCAAGATCTTTCTCCTTCATACGCAGGGGAGCCTTTTGGTCTCTAAAAGTCCCTATTCTTCCCATTGTTACTTTATTGCTCCAAACATATAGATAAAACATCTTCAGATTTTTCTCAGTTTTACCCACCAGTATTCTCAAGATGCATTGTTTTCCTAATTTCCTTTATAACTTCAACTAGATAATTTAATGATTTGAATTCAGAAAAAGGTGCAAACTGATAAAATTTTGTAAACAGTACCAAATTGAAACAAGCATTCAAACTGAAGGAGACAATAATTAAATGAGTTGGAAACTACATTTAAAAGTACTGCTGAAAAGAGACATGCTGCCTTGCCTTGCGCTCAAGTGGGCAAACGTAGGGATACAAAATTTAAGTGCATAATAATTTACACCACATAATAAGAAGAGGAGATGATTAGCTGGCAAGTCAACTCTAATTAAGTGAGGCATTGCCATGCAGAAAATAAAAAGCAATTACATATTGAACGTACTTCTAGATAATTCAAACATGGCCCATCCCTTGCCAATAGGAAGTCTGTGTCGTTACCTCTTCCTGTCCTCTGCTCCCTTTACCTTCCTTCATCCTATGATAGCAAATTTGAGCATTTTGGTTGCTATATCCAAGTAAGTAATTTTATATCTTGTCCCAATTATTCCAACCATAGTCAGATCACAAAGTGTACCTTTCAACCAACAACATTGCCTTTTCATGACAGAGTTTGCATGCACTCATGTTGGCAGCAATTCAAAAAAAGGTACAAAAACATTCATTATGTTTGCATAGAACAGGTCTAGCAACCACTGAAATGGGTTTCTAGCAACCATAAATAAGCTTGTGGTATAAATTACTGCGATTGTTTGAAAATTGCCATTTGTCTAATAATTGCAACATGAAAGCCTGGGAAAGCGGTCTCTTTTCAGTGATATTCAAATTCTACCATGTGACTGTAAATATACAGTTAACATAATGCATTAAGAGTCGTACTGGACAATGGTGTTAACTCTGTTTTTCTCTCTCCACAGATGCTGCCAGGCTGCTGAGTTTCTCCAGCATTCTCTGTGTTTGCATTAGATTTGCAGCATCCACAATATTTTACTTTTATTATTGTGCATTAAGTAGGGAAAGGGAAAACTGATTCTAAATGAGTGAAAAGCAAACTTAGGACTGATACAAGAAAACGATTTGTCACAAAAGGTGATTGTGATATGGAATGGACTTCTAGAAGGAATCATTTATAAACAATTGGATTAATAGGCAGAACTAAAGGACATTTCTCAGTGAATGAATCAAGATCAACTGAAAGGCATCCCTCACCTGCAGATTCTCCAAACCTATTCACTCAGTGCTCATTGTGTTTCCCCCCACTTAATGCATAATATTTGAGATGTTCTCCTTCAAAAGTACACCAAAAAAGTGCAAACTGCCAGGAAATTTCCACTTACACACAGCATTTTACGTTTGTTCCAATACCTACAAGGGTCAACCAATATCACAGATTGATACAGCACACTGTTGTTCAAAAGTTAATTCCTGGCTGTGAACCAAATTGCTTCCACCTAGGATTCATTTAACCTGCACAGTGCCTACAGAAAAATCATTTGTCATCCTTTCCGGTTTGCAGCAACACCTCCTGAACAGAGACAGGGTGACAATCGCCACTTAATCTGCAGGTATGTTTCAAATAGCAGAAATGAAAGAAGTATTTAAATCATTTTCAAAATACAGGTTGAAAAGAAGATGATATTGTCCAGTGTGTAAAACACACAAAAGAGAATGTACCATTTTAAATACATTAACTGCATAAAGAAACTGAGGGTATTGGTGCTAAGTTTGGAGATGACACAAAGGTAGGTGGAGGGGCAGGTAGTGTTGAAGTAGCTCAGAGACTGCAGAAGGACTTTTATAGGCTAGGAAAGTGGACAATGAAGTGGCAAATGGAATACAAGTGTGGGTAAGTGTGAGGTTAGATACTCTGATAAGAATAGAGGCGCAGACAATTTTCTCAATCTGGAAAGGCTTCTGACATCTGCAGCACAAAGGGACTTAGGAGTCCTGCTTCAGCATTATCTTAAGGTTAACATGCATGTTCAGTTGGCAGTTAGGAAGGCGAATACAATGTTAGCATTCATTTCAAAGGGACTAGAACACAAGAGCAGGAACGTACTGCTGAGGCTGCTTAAGGCAGTGGTCAGATCAATGTGCTGGCCTTGGAGGGTATCTGGAGGAGGTTCACAAGATTGATCGCAGGAATGAAAGACTCACCGTATGATGAGCAGTTGAGGCCTCTGGGTCTGTATTCGAGGGCGTTTAGAAGAATGGGAGGCAGTGTTTCCATTAGTCGGAGACTAAGAGCCGAGGCACATCTCAGAGTGAAAGGACAACCCTTTAGAACTGAGATGAGGAGAAATTTCTTCACCCAGAGGATGGTGAAACTGTAGAACCCATTGCCGCAAAAGTCTGTAAAGGTCAAGTCATTGAATGTCTTTAAGGCAGAACTAGATAGGTTCTTGATTAACAAGAGGATTTAAGAGGTTGAAAAACATATTAGCCATGATCGAATGGCGGAGCAGACTCAATAGACCAAAACGCCTAACTCTGCTCGTATATGATTTTATCTCATCTTTTACACCCCTTTTAATAGTCAACTACTATATGTAGGTGCACAAGAACACCAAATGTTTGCATACCAGGTTGCGGAGGCGGCAGGATATTTTCTTTACTGATGGTGGTAGAGGTCCGCAATCACTACAAACATATAACAGAAAATGGATTCACGTAACTGTTTGTTTGTGAACCCTGATGTCTCCTTTGAAATTGTACCATTTTGTTTACACTGCCTCTCCACGTTACATGTCACACTTGCCTGCTTTAAATGGCGTCTGCCTGTTTCATCAGAAGTTTTCCTCCAGAAGTCTGACAGCTTTGTGTCATCCGCAAACTTTGAAACTACTTATACCCAGGTCCAGGTTATTTATACAAAAGAAAAACAATTCTCCTAATATCACATTTGGGCGATCAACTAAATACTTTAACTTCAACAACTGTCAATTCGCCATGGCCTGACTCCTTTCCCTTGTTACATATACACGTTCTCAGCAGCCTCTTGAAATCATGCATTTCTATTTTCCAAGTAAGTCCACTTTGTGGTATTGTAGCAAATGCCTTTTGGAAGACCACACTGTTTATCCTACTTGGGTAGGAATGGGCAATAAATGTTGGCCCCGTCAGCAAAGCTTATTAATGGTTTTAATTTTAAATCCTGCTACTTCAGACAAAAATTAGAAGAACATACAGGTAATAGAACAGACCTACCGAGGAAAAGAAAAACTAAATGCAATACCTGGAAGCTTATACCTGCAAAATCACGTAAGAGAAGAAGATAAGCAAAATAATATTAAAAAAGACAAACAAACAAGCAGAAAGATCAGAAAGAAAACAAAATCAATAATATGCTGAAGAACAGCTCAAGCCACAAAACAGTTATGAATAATAGGATGTACGAACATAAGAAACAGGAGCAGAGTAGGCCACCTGGCCTGTCGCATCTACTCCACCATTCAATAAGATCATGGCTGATCTTTTTGTGGATTCAACTCCACGTAGCTGCCTACTCACATAACACTTAGAGATAGGAGGAACTGCAGATGCTGGAGAATCCGAGATAACAAGGTGTAGAGCTGGATGAACACAACAGGCCAAGTAGCATCTGAGATAACAAGCTGGATGCTTGCTTGGCCTGTTGTGTTCATCCAGCTCTACACCTTGTTATCTCAGATTCTCCAGCATCTGCAGTTCCTACCATCTCTCCCAGTCATTCAATAATATACTTCTTCCCCTTCTAACAGCCTTATACACTTCCCCAACCATTCATTGTTTGCTACAACCTCACCTATTCCTGTTTCTTCTGAATTTGAATATGCCAATGGATCTCATATTCCATGCACTTCATTCGGCTAAACCTTTGACGAATGTTCAATTTACAGAAGTCCCAATCAACTATCACTCTGGTGCTTATGGGCTTACATCTCCCAAGTTAACAACTATATTTTAAAATTCTTATGCACATTTTGAAATTCCACCATGACCGCACCCTTCTTCGTCTGTGACTCCATTCATCCCTTTGAGACTTCTGCACTCTATTTCTGACAACTCAGACATTCCTAATTTTTACAACTCGCACTTTTTTCCCCCACGTCCAAAAGTGCTCTTAAAAGTTAAACATTTTTATCCTGCCACTACCAAATCACTGACTTTTTTTTTAAACCATTAACTGCCACCATGTAGCCAATTAGAAATTTACCTTCAAAACCCATTACAGGCAACTGATTTGCATTTATATCTCCTTTGATGATTACTGAACAGCCCAAAGCACTTGACCGCCAATTAAGCACTTCAGAAACGTAATCAAGTGTAATCACATTGAAAATGGAATAGCCATTTTACACATAACATGTTCTTATAAACAGCAACGAAAAAGCAACCAAATTATTTTTTGAGAGATAATTGAGGATCAAAAGGGCCAGGACACCAAGGATAGCACCCCTACTCCTCTTTGAAATAATGTCAAGGGATCCTATATGACTACGCAGATGGTACTATATTGATATCTTTGAACAGTTTTCACACTCAACCTAGTTTGGTTTGAATTGCAGGATCAATTTACTTGAAAATCCCCAACAGGTTTACTTAGAAGACAATCTGTTGTCCTCATGATTGCTGCTCATGTGGCTGGTCCTTGGCTTGTTAGCATTGTCAGCTCTGAAGATAGTAACATAACATCTCCTCGCCTGCCACTGGGGTGAGGTTCTACGAGATCTAGACTTCATACTTGGTTGTTCTCAACTTGTTCTGTGCATGCTCTGCGCACACTTGCAGTACCGCACAGTTCCCAGAGTTGGTTTCCATTTCTCCTCAAATGCTGGTCCATTGTAACTTTGAACGATCTAGGTTCACTGTAAACTTTGAATATCTCAATAGGTAACCAGGTTCCTTGGGTAGGATGTGTGATCTATGACTCTGACCTACATGTAGATTATGTAGTACCATACCTGCTTGTTGGTCATGTACTATCTTCATTCTCTTTTACTTTTCTAACTTGAACTTCTGATAGTTTCACTATTGGCCTAACTTGTTTTCTAAACATGATCTCTGCTAGTAATTGCAAGCCCATACATTATTGTTTAGCATAGAAACAAGACGATCCAGCTTTGTCACTGGTGACTCCAGTATACCTCACAAATCCTTACTACCTTCTTGATGTCACTGAGTTTGTCAGTGATCAATACAGTATCCCATGCTAGGCCTTTTTTTGTGCTCTATGCCCACATTCCCCATGGTAATTGTGGCAGTGTTTTGGGCACAAACACTTGTTTTCTGTTAAATAAAATTACACCTCTTGAGATATTGAATTCACCTCAAAATGACTAAAAGCATGAGTGTATCCAGTACATCAGTTATCATGTCAGGCCATCCCTCTATGGCAACTTTCCCGTGTCTTCAGTCATGGATCATTTGCCGTTCCTTCTTGAAGTTGGTTGCATTTGTACTGACCAAATGCAAAAATTGACCTTAAGCAGATCTTCCACTTTGTAGGCTATAATGTCTACTTGTGAATCTAGTGGAGTTTCCGCATTCTTATTAGGTTTGGTATAGCTTAGTATACCTGAGGTAGCCATTTTGCTATCAGGTTTGTAGCAGACATCAAAATCTGCATTACTTGGAATAGATGTAGTGTAACTGGTTCACTCTGATTTTCCCCAAATCCTTTTCAATGGTTCATGATCTGTTTCCCGTGAATTTCTTATGGATCAGACATGTACAGCATCTTGGGATATGTAACAAGAAAGCATGTGTTTCATGTTCTCTGTTGGAATAATTTACTTGCTCTTAACATGACTGGTTTCCATTCTGGCATGGTGCATGCTCCTACTCCGAGACGTACGACTTTCCGGTTGTGTCTTCTTCCTTTGGTCATGGTTTTGTAGGATACAAGTGTCCACTGACAACACAACAAGACTTCTATTCTTAACAGCTCTCTTTTTGACAACATTTTAATCAGAACAGTTTGTAAGTATGGTGCTACAAAGTTAAAGTATATCACGGACATCTCTGCAGGTCTTGTCTTGGAATGTCGTAAGCTTGTGTCTAAGTGACTCAGGCCTGCCATTACACACTACCTGTTATTAGTCACTAATAATACCCATTAGCAACTATTTACCCTCCCAACTTGATCGTTATTAACTCTGTCTATCCAACTGCTCTTCTCTCTCTTTAGGCTCTATCCTATCGTTTACTCCCTACCCCAGACCCCTCCCTGTTTTTCTGCATATAAATTGACATTTACCCAGCCACCATCAGTTCTGAGGAAGGGTCACCGGACCCGAAACGTGAACTCTGTTTTTTCCCTTCACAGCTGCTGCCAGGCCCACTCAGCTTTTCCAGCAACTTTGTTTTTGTTCCTGATTTATAGCATCCACAGTTCTTTCGGTTTTTATTATGTGTCTAAGTGATCTGATCTACATTCCTTCTTGCTGTTGAAGACAAATGCTTCATGACATACTACTGTCAGTGAATGTAGCGTTGTGCTCCTCCCTGACACCGTGCTGGCAAAACCATCAGCAATTCATATTCATCCACAAATTCCATATGCTGTTGGAATAGTTCCTGCCTGACAGATCGGAAATTGGTCTCTGGAAGCAATATACTTCAAATAGTGTTATGAAAGTAGTGAGTTTCTCAGCTTCCTTTGCCAAGTGAACCAACCAACATGTATTCTTAGCGTCCAGACTTGTAAATATAGGTCCTATGAATTTCTCATTCAATTTTTCTAATGTTGAAAATTTGTGTCAGCATATCTTCAAAGAAAGATTTAGAGGTCTCACATCCAAACATACCCTGTTGCCATCTTTCTTTAGAGTGCACAACATAGACCATGCCTGTCTGTGCTGGAGTGCGTGATGGATTATACCGTTAGGCTCCATTTGGTGCAGCTTCCTCTTAAGCTTCCCTCATGTGGAATGTTGCACTTTCTGGGTGGTGGTGAATGACTTCCAGGCTGACAGAACTTTTGGAGAAATAATACAACATGATCTTTGAAGTTTCCTCTGGCATTGAATCCATCTGAGTGTGACTGTTGGAAGTACTGTACCAATTCAACATGAGCACTCCTTCCATCTTCTGCTAAGATTGGTAATTTTATGGAAGGTTATAAAATTGAGATCTACACAGGCTGGCAGTCTTATTATCATTGGTCCTTTCATGTCCACCAGGTGAAGAACTGTGTTTTCCATATAGAATTGCTACAGCTGCATTACATGGTGAATACTCCAACACGAAGGATATGCAACTCATCAAGAGTTCTTTTTGGAAAAATTTGAAAGCTATTTGAGATCAGAAATAATTATATCTTACTGTAGTTATACAGGCATACCTGGAGTAATTGGAGGAGTTCTGGTCCCCCTAAGTGATACAATTGCCAGAGAGGAAGTGCAGCGAAGGTTCACGAGGTTGATACTAGGGAAGGTGTGGGGCTGCATTGAGGACAGATTGGTTCAACTAGCTTGTATTCACTGGAGAGTTTGGAAACACAAGAGGGCACCTGACTGAAAATATATAGAATTCTAACAGGGTTGGACAGGCCAGATGCAGGGAGGATCTTGTCCTTAAGAGGGAACCAGGGGAC
This sequence comes from Ginglymostoma cirratum, assembly GCA_024137785.1. Lineage (NCBI taxonomy): Eukaryota > Metazoa > Chordata > Chondrichthyes > Orectolobiformes > Ginglymostomatidae > Ginglymostoma > Ginglymostoma cirratum. Next base: position 54,840,024 of record JAHRHZ010000133.1, on the reverse strand, counting down.
GCAGTCTCAGGGAACAGGATGGGCCATTTAGTTCTGAGATAAGGAAACATTTCTGCACTGAAAAGCTTGCATACTTGAGGAATTCTCTGCCCCAGACGGCTGTGGAGGTCAAGGTCACTGAATATATTCAAGAGATAAGCAGATGAATGTTTAGATTTTAGAAGGTATCAAGAGGTATGGGGAGGAAGTAGAAATATGGTATTGGGATAGGAGAATAGTCACAAAAATATTCATGGCACAGCCTACAGCTCCTGGTTTCTATTCAAAGTTTCTCTAAGCAGCTCTATTATCTACTTATACAGCTCAGCCTCTGAACAAGTTACTATCCTTGCACTTGTCACCACATCTGCTGACACGCCATTCGATTGATTCTTGTGGCGTTGCCTCCAAAACATCAGCCATAAATGATAAATTCTGAAATTCACATTTACACAACAATGATCTTCCATCACTTCCCAATGCTTAACAGGATCTCACTGATCCTTGTTGTATTAGCCCATGCAGCTCCTGGTTTTGAATGGCTCTTACTTTCACCACTTGCCTATTTTGATTTTCTAAAAAGCACTGTTCCATTATTTGTTTATAAAACTCACACTTATATTCAATCTCTGTGGCTTGTCAATTCATGCTCGGAAATTTAGTAGTCAGCTTCCTGATATTTCCTGCATTTTACAAAGGTTATCAATGCGTAGGGGATTTATAGTAAATGACCCCGATGTGTGCAAAGATTCAGCAATGCACCTGCTGTATTTTTGATTTTCTTAATTCATCCCTGCACTACTTTGGTATTCAGCTCAAACTTTATTTTGTGTGCTTTATCTTTTTGGATGGGAATCGCACCCAAGATTGTCTCGGCAACCCTGGAACTTCTACAACTCTGCTTGGAAACAACTTGCTATCCACAGATACCACTAATTTGCCCAGCTCACAAATCAAGTATTTACTGTTTAGCCGGTACCATTTGTATTCTAATTTATTATTCTGTGGTAAACATAACTTCTGCACTGCTTCAAATCTCTATTTGTGGGCATCACTGTCCTTTTGTTAGTATAAGAATCACTGCTAATCATGTCATATTTCTGAGTTGTGTTCCTTAAAGAATTACTGCTCATACTGGGTTGGTGAGTAATGTAAGTTCAAATCTCAAAACAATTGTCAGACAAACTGAGAACCCACAGTTACAGAACAACTTATACATCCTTGGCCTTGCATCCTGCTGCTTGGAGTCTTCATGACTGATTATGTGGTGTCATCCTGGCCCTAGATTCAATACCACATGTAGCTCATAAAGTAGTAACATAACAAATAGGACTCAAATTTAGCAGCTGATCTGAAAAACAGCATCACCAATGTTGGTCTTCCTCAGTACTGCACTGCAACATCTAGATTTTTGTGGTTAAGTCTTTGACTAGAACTTAAGCATACAACATTCAGGCTACAAGGCTGACTTTGTTGCAAACTCTGAAACACTGTGGAATGTTTTACGTTAAGTCACAACATATATGCAAGCTGTGGAATAGCCATGTTTTGAACTCAGTAAGAAAACATCAACGTGACAATTAGTAGCAACCATTAAAATTTCTGCATTCAAATCAGAAATCTAACTTAGCTCAAATAAATATCATAATAATCAGTGCAGTACGAGAGCAGTAATCGTTCAAGTAACCTGTATGAACAATTGAGATAAGTGAACTCAAATCTCATGGCAATCATGGAATCTAAACTGAGTGAAGAAAAATAGTTTGGAGCACAATTCTAAAAGAATTATAGTGACTACGTGCCTGTCAGATTGTCACAAGAACGAATCTGGTTCAACGCCCATTGGGGAAGGAATGTCATCCTTACCTGGTCTGGACTGTATAGCTAACTTAGCAATGTGATTGATTCTTAACTGTTTTTCGAAATGATCTAACAAACCACTAAGTTGTTAAGGCTTCAGTGCAACACCACCTAGTAAAAAGCAATTTATAATTTACGGGGATAAAAGGTACTGCAGATGCTGGAGAATCCGAGATAACAAGCATGGGGCTGGATGAACACAGCAGGTCAAGCAGCATCATAGGAGCAGG
>JAHRHZ010000133.1:54815574-54837555 GCA_024137785.1 Ginglymostoma cirratum | reverse complement strand
TAGGAGCAGGTTTTCCTGCTCCTATGATGCTGCTTGACCTGCTGTGTTCATCCAGCCCCATGCTTGTTATCTCTTATAATTTACGGGCCTCGCCAACGCTGCGCCTACTCAATGCATAAAAACTCAAGTTGTTGTTCTCTTTGGAGAAAACACTCCGCGACCTTTGCTGACGGTGGACACGAGGCTAGCAAACGTTGAAAAAAAAACTTTTATTTGTACCGCGGGCACTCGCACACCAAATTCCTGGGCCAAAGATGCAAACTCTGCCTTACACACACCTCTTGCTGGTGGTACGTTTCCAGAGAACGCAAGAAAGCGACAAGTTCGAAGATTTCAAAATAAAAACCGGAAACATCGAGAAAAAAAAAGCAAAAAAACAGGGTTTCAAACTCCTGATCCGACTGCCTGGCTATCAATTCTACTTCTTTTGTTTGGCACAGACCCAAACAAAACTATTGTTAGACATGAACAGTGAGACACTCGGGGCTGCCTCCTGCAAACCTCTTGTTTTTCTCCCAGCAATGACTGGTTGAGGCCGCTCCGCCGGTCTCGTCGCCTGAACTCCGAGCTGTAAACCAAACAGAAAAATGAGAGTTTCTCCCCTCCGATCCACCCAGCAAGCGGCAGACCGGTCGCGACCTCCCGCAGGCCGGACAGCAGCCCCGGCTCAATGCGGAGGCCGCGGCCCAGGGGCCTCCGCTTCACTATTTGCGGGAAATGGAGGGCAGGGGAATCTGGGCTTGCATCAACACTCACTCTGATCTTGCGACTGATTTCAGTTCCTATCTCCATCCCTCAAGTGTGGCTCCTCGCCCTGGCCCCGGTCTCCTTCTCCCTGTCGGTGTCTCGGCAACGGCGCAGCAGCCAGGGAACTACGGGCTGTCATTCGCATCAGTCCTCTTCCTCCTCCGCGAAATCCAAAACCGCGCTCAGTTCGCGTTTCGAAACCCAGTGATGATCCGCCAACAAACCCAATTTCCTGCAAGGGTTGACAAATCCGGCACTGCAAATGGAATAATGCTGAAAATAGGAACGTCTTTAACAGCCATAAAATTAACATCAACTCCGATTATACAACACCTTTCTCAACCACTGAATGTTACAGCCACTCTGTAGCCCCCACTAACAGCAATGTCACGACAACAAATGATTACCTGGTTCTTAAAGTGATTGAGAGGTATGTATATCGAGAGGCTGGAGATAACCTTTGCTTTGTCAGAATTGTGGCATCCACTCTTACAAGCCAGGGGCGTAGTCCACCAAAAGGTGTGTGGCAAGACCTTTTTGAACTCCTGGCACATAGTATAAAATTCCAGGGCACTTGCCTTAAACTTCTAATTGGCAATTACCCTGCTAATAAGAAACTTTGAGATAAGAGTCAGAGGCTTTTGGAGGGATGGAACTGGATAGAAGGACAAAACCGATTTTAAAGCCTGCATGGCTGTACAGCTGACACTCATTCCACCTGAATCTCCTTGATCCGCTATCTGATTGCCAAGGGTGTGCCTTCTTCCCATACCCAAAAAAAGTCTGGATTTAAGAATCTACTGATGACCACTAAGTCATTGTCGGAAAAGCCCATCTGATTCACTAATGTCCTTCAGGGAAGAAATCTGCTGTCCTCACCTGGTATGGCCTACATGTGAATCTACAACCACAGCAATGTGGTTGACTCTCAGTTGCCCTCTGAAATGGCCGAGCAAGCCATTCAGTTGTACCAAACACCACAAACTCTCAAAAGAAATTAAACCGGACAGATCACCTTGCATAGATGTAGGCACTGGGAAAGATAACAGCAGAAATAATCCTGTTGACCCTGCAAAGTCCTTCTTACTAACATCTGGGGGCTAGAGCCAAAGTTGGGAGAGTTGTCTCACAGACTAGTCAAGCAACAGCCTGACATTGTTTGTAAGGTATGATTCTGTGAGTATGACTGTATCCCAGACACCACCATCAAATCCTGTCTGACCGGCTGGAAAGACCCGTCAGAGGTGGCAGCATAGAGGTATGCAGTTGGAAGAGAGTTGCCATGGGAGTCCTCAACATTGACTCCGGACCCCATGAAGTCTTGTGGCTTCAGGTTATACATGGGCAAGGAAACGTTCTGCTGATTACCACATACTGCACTCCCTCAGCTGATGCATCAGTATTCCTCCATGTTGAACAACACTTAGAGGAAGCGCTCAAGTTAGCAAGGGCACAAAATGTATGCTGGGTGGAGGATATCAATGTCCACCACCATGAATGGCACGGCAGCAGTACGACTGATTGAGCTGGTTGAGTCCTAAAGGACACAGATACTAGACTGGGTCTGCGGCAGCCGGTGAGGGAACCGACAAGAGGGAAGTACGTACTTGACCTTATGCTTACCAATCTGCCAGCTGCAGATACATCTGTCCATGACAGTATCAATAAGAGTGACCAACGCACAGTCCTTCTGGAGATGAAGTCCCGTCTTTACATTAAGAACAACCTCTGTCATATATGTGGCACTGTCACCGTGCTAAATGGGACAAACTTCAAATACATCTAGCAACTCAAGACCGAGCATCCATGAGGCACTGTAGGCCATCAGTGTAGAATTGTCCTCAGCACAATTTGTAACTGCATGGCTTGGCATATCCCCCACTCAACCATTACCATCAAGCCAGTTCAAACATTGACAAAAGAGATGAATTCCAGAGGCAAGGTGAGAGTGACAGCTTTTCACATCAAGGAGCCCTAGCAAAACTGAAATCAATGAGTATCAGGGCAAACTCTCCGCTGTTTGGAGTCATACCTGACACATAGGAAGATGGTTGTGGCCACTGGAGGTCAGTCATCTCTGCAGGAGATCCTCAAGGTAGTGTCCTAGGCCCAACCATCTTCAGCTGCTTCATCAATGACCTTCATAAGGTCAGAACTGGGGATGTTTGCCAATTATTGCACAATATTCAGCACTCTTTATGACTCCTCAGATACTGACGCAGTCCATGTTCAAGATTTGGACAATATCAAGGCTTGGGCTGACGAGTGGTAAGTCACATTTGTGCCACACAAATGCCAGGCTATGACCACCACCAGTAAGAGACACATGTAACCATGGTCCTTTGACATTCGATGGTGTTACCATCACTGAATCCTCCACTATCAATATCCTGGGATCTACCATTGACCAGAAAGTCAACTGGACTCACCCCATAAACACAGTGGCTACAAGAGCAGGTCAGACGCTAGGAATACTGTGGCGAGTAACTCACCTCCTGACTCCTTGAAGCCTGTCAATTATCTACAAGGCACAAGTCAGGAGTGTGACAGAATACTCCCCATTTGCTTGCATGATTGCAGCCCCAGCAACACTCAAGACGCTTGACACCATCTACGACAAAGCAGCCCACTTGATTGGGATTAAATCCACAAGCATCCACTCCCTCCACCACTGATGCTCAGTAGCACAGTGTGTACTATCTACAAGTTGCACTGCAGAAATTCACCAAAGATTCTCAGACAGCACCTTTTAAACCCATGACCACTTCTATCTAGAAGGTCAAGGACAGCAGGTACATGGGAACAACACCACCTTCAAGATCCCCTCCAAGCCATTCACCATATTGACTTGGAAATATATCTCCGTTCCTTCACTGTTGCTGGGTCAAAATCCTGGAATTCCCTCCTTAATGGCATTCTGTGTCAACCCATAGCAGGTGAACTGCAGTGGCTCAAGCGTCGCCACTTTCAATGAATTTAAAAAACGCTCGATGCCTCTAAAATTTAAACATATATCTATCTCTTTATGACATGGCATCCACAGCCCTCTGTGGTAGAAAATTTAGCAAGTTCCCGATCCTTTAAGTGAAGATACCTTCTTCGTATTGCAATCCTAAAAAGCCTACCCAATATTCTAAGTTTGTGACCATTTGTTCTACAATTTGCAACTAGGGAAAACGTCTTCCCTGCATCAAGGCTGTCCATTCCTGTCAGAATTTTATATGTTTCAATCAGATCTCCTCTCACCCTTCTAAATTCTAGTGAGTGCAGACCCAGTCAAATCAGTTTCTCCTCACAGATCAAAAACAGAAGTTGCTGGAAAAGCTCAGCAGGTCTGGCAGCATCTGTGAAGAGAAAATCAGAGTTAACATTTCGGGTCCGGTGACCCTTCCTCAGAACTCAGCATCCGCAGTCTTTTTGGTTTTTATTTAGTATTCTCCCAACAGAACAGTTCAGTCATCCCTGGTAATAAGTCTCATGAACCTCCACTATGCACTAAGTGTATCCTTTCTTAGGTACAGAAACCAAAACTGCGCATAATACTCCAAGTGTAATCTCTCAAGGCCTTGTATAATGACATTACTACTTCTTAAATCAAATCTTCTTGCAATTAAATTCAATATACTAATTACCTTCCTAATTGCTTGCTGTACCTGCCCATCTACTTTAATTGACTTGTGTACGATGACTTGTTTCTGCAGCTGCATAAGAGACTCCAGGATGGTATGTTGCCTCCCTGGTGTCGGGGTCTGGGATGTCATTGAATGGTTGCAGGTCTTTCTGAATAGAGAAGGCAAACAGACATAAATATTGGTACCAATGACATAGGTAGAAGAAGGGATGAGGTCCTGCCAGCGGAATTCAGGGAGCTAGGAAGTAGATTAAAATACAGGACCCAAAAAGGTTGTAATCGCTGGATTACTTTCAGTGCCACATGGTAGTGAATTTAGAAATAGGAGCTCAATTTTAGGTAGTGAACCTGGGCTGATGGTTGAAGTACCAGTGGGGGAGCATTTTGCAGACAGTGAACATAACTCCATCAGATTTAAGATTATTATGGAAAAGGTCAAGGATGGGCCTATAATCAAAGTTCTAAACTGGGGGAAGGTTGATTTTGATAAAATCAGGTATGATTTAGCCAGAGTGGACTGGGCGCAGTTATTTTTAGGTAAATCTGTGTCAGAGCAGTGGGACACATTCAAGAAGGAAATAGAGTACAAAGGGCCAAACTGTTCCAATAAAGACAAAAGATGGAACCAAGAAATCCAATTAACCCTGGATATCAAGGGACGTACAGGATTAGATAAAGAGAAAAAGTCAATTTTATGGCAGATACCAAGAGTTTAAAACTGCAGAAATTCTAGAGGAGTAAGCACTCTCTAAGTGGAAATGTAGAAACCAAATCAAGAGAGCAAAAAGGGGATGTGAAAAGATAATGGCAAGTAAAATAATGAAAAGTCCTAAATTAAGGATTACATTAAGGATAAAAGGATGACAAGGGAAAGAGTAGGGCCCGTTAAGGACCACAGTGGTTATTTGTGCCTGAAGTCAGAGGATGCAGGTAAGATTCTAAATGAATACTTTGTGTCAGTGTTCACTAGAGACAGAAGCAGTGTGGAAATCAGGGAGTGATATAATTAAAATAAATTGGCATAGACAGAGAGGAGGTTAAGAGTGGTCTGGCATGCCTAAGAAATAGATAAATCTCCAGGTCGAAATGAAATGCATCCTACGCTGTTAAGTGAGACAAAGGAGGAAATCACAGGGGCATTGACAATAAATCTCAATTCTACAGAACTGGAGGACAGCCAGTGTGGTATCATTATTCGAGAGGGGTGCAAGGGATAAACCAGAAAACTACAGGCTAGTTGGTCTAACCTCAGTCGTGGGGAAACTATTGGAAGCAATTCTGAGGAACAGAATTTATCTGCTTTTGGAGAAACAGCGATTAATTAAGAATAGTCAGCATGGTTTTGTTAAGGAGAGGTCATGTCTGATCAATGTAATTGAATTTTTTAAATAGTAACCAGATGTGTAGATGACAGCAATGCATTTGACATAGACTTCATGCCTTTGATTAGGTCCTGCATGGGAGACGGATAGCAAAGCTAAGAGCTTGTGGGGTCCAAGGAATATTGGATACAGATTTGGTTGAGTGGCAGGAAGCAGAGAGTAATGGTAGAGTATTTTTTGTGACTAGAAGTCTGTGTCCAGTGGAGTTCTACAGGGATCAGTTTCGGGGTACTTGTTGTTTGTGGTATATATGAATTATTTAGGCTTAGGAGGACATTACCATTTAAATAATACTCTACTTTTCAGTTTTTCACACCAAGGTGTAGCCACATTCAGCTACATTGTACTGCATCTGTTATGTGTTTTGTTGGCTCAATTTGTCTAAATCATCTTCAAGCCTCCTTGCATCTTCCTCACAACCCCACCCAGTTTTGTATCTTCAGCAAACTTGGAAATGTTGCATTTGGTTCCCTCATCCAGGTCACATATATGTATGTATGTATCGTTAAGTGAATAGCGCCACTGACCCTCCCACTACTTACCGTCTGCCACTCAGAAAATTACTTACTTACTCTCAATCTGTTTCCTATCTGTCGTATAATTCTTAATCCATGCCAATATATTACCCTATATTGCAGATATTTTAATTTTTCCCACTACTGTCTTATGAGGGACCATATCAAAGAGGTCTAAAAATCCAAATACTGCACATCCACTGGTTCTCCCTTATCTGTTCTACTAGTTACATTCTCAAAAAGACACCAGTGGATTTGTTAAGCATGATTTGCCTTTCATAAGCCCATGCTGGCTTTGTCAAATCTGTTAATGATTTTCAAATTTTTTATATCGCATCTTTTATAATACTTTAACTTTTCCCCACCTCTGATGTTAGGTATTTAGTTGTTTTTCTCCCTCCCTTTTTAAATAGTGGGGTCACTTTTGCCACCCTCTAATCTGTAGGAACTACTTCAGAATAAATAGAATTTTGGGAGATAACCACCAAGGCATCCAATATTCCTGTGGCTACTTCCTGTAGTACTCTAGGATACAGATTATCAGGCCTTTGTAATTTGTCTGACTTTAATCCCATTAATTTCTCCAGCACTATTTTCCTACGAACACTGTTTTTATTCCATTCTACCCTCTTACTTGGTTCCGTAGCATTTCTGCAAAGTTATTTGCGCTCTCTTTTATGAGGACAGAACCAAAGCAAGTATTCAACTCTTCTGCCATTTCTTTGTTTCCTCATTATAATTTCCCAGCTTCTGACTGTAGTGGGGGGACAGGGGGCACATATTTGTCTTTACTAATCTTTTACTGTCCACAAGTTTATAGATGCTCCTATGTTCAGTTCTATCTATTATCTGTATCTATCATATTGTGCCTGCCTCCTGCAAGCAAATGGAAGTACCTGGAGAAGACAGACTGAGGAGCAGCAAGTCTTGGCAAGCCAGAACAATTCTGTCAAAGAACACTGTGGAGAGGAACCAATGGACTGCATTCACCAATTTTCTCTCCACGTATAACTTTTTTTTTGTCTGGGTATGTAGTGGAAGTTTTAAGAGAGTTAGAGGTTTAGAGGTTTAATTAGCAGAGTTATATGTGAATGGTTCACAATTGTTTACCTGTAGCTAGAATCTATTTATTTGTTATTAGTGGTAATTAGGTACCTTGGGGAATTCTGCACATTTGGATAAAATTTTTAACTTTTCTGATGAATTGATTTCTAGCATACTACCCCCTGTGAAGGTCCTGAAGTAATTAGTTGCCAGACTAATTTGTTATAGTTGCAGGACAACCAACAAGAGCGAAAAAAAATTACTTAACCTCATTCTCACCACTTTATTGCAAATGCATCTGTCCATGGTATTACTAGGAGTCACCACTGCACAGTCCTTGTAGAGTCAAACTTCCAGCTTCATAGTGAGAACACACCCTCAATTGTATTGTGCAGCACAACTACGGTTTTAAATAGTACCTGGTAACAGTCTTCCAGTTTTCTATACTCGTAGTATGTTCTCAGCAAGTTTACTATTGTTTCCCTAAATTCAAATTGTTGTGGTGCATCTTGAGAAACTACCAAGAAATTCAGAGTCAGGTTCTGATTATTGACTGTATATTCAAGTTTACACAGGGAGAGTCAGTTTTAGGCAGTCTAGGACAGTTCTATAAAAAAAAATGCCACAGGTATTCACACCTCTAGTCACATCCATGTACCATCACTCAATTGTACAACTTACATTTAGCATACATTCCTGATTTTCACTCCTTGTTCCCATGTGTACATACCAGAGGCACTAGTCTCATACGTATAAGACTTCTAATATTGTTTTGACTGTGCAGTATAACCACCTCCTTGTTTCTATCACCCACTTCCTGGACTAGTCCTTTGCCCTAGTTTCATTCCTTATCCTGTCTACAGTGCATTAGCTAATCTTCTGTTTACAACTTATTTTACAAAGAAAAAGCACTTTTAGCTGTAACTGTTTAATCTATTCAAGGTCATTGCCACATGTCCACTATCTTATCAGAAAGCAAATCGTGAACTGAAAGGAAGGTGGTGATGGACCTTAAGAGGATATAGACTGGCTAGTGGAATGGGCAGCTATGCCAATGAAAGTTAATGCAAACAGGTATAAAGCAATACAAAGAGGCACAATGTTTTTAAAATAAGCTGTACAAATTTATTGCGAATGTAGGACCGGACAGAGCTGCATGTATATACGCACAAATAATTGAAGGTCGCAAGGCATTAGGCATTAGCAAGGCAAGAAATTAGTTACAAAGCTTTACAAGGCTCTGGACATCATATATAGAGGTCTAGAGTACAAAAAGTAAAAGTTACAGTGAATATTTATATAACTCTAGATTGATCTCAACTCAAGTGTTACATTAATTTTGTTCACTTCATTTTAGGAAAGTTCTTAAAGTTTTACTTGGATTGCAGGAAGCATTTATGAAAACAGTTCCAAGAAAAATATGGATTCAGGCTTCAAATCAGAAATTCTGACCATTTGAAGATTTTTACATCAGCAAAGTGCAATTTTTAGATACAAGTAGTAGACTTATCTTCAAGCCATTGTTGTTGTAAAGTCATAGGATAATATTACTGGTCTTCATCACCTCATCTCATTTGCAGTCAGGAAATAGGGCAGTTGTGGTCATGAAGCCAACTGTATTTCATTCTGTTACATATGCTTCAAGGACCAAAATTAAATATGTTCAATGACCCATCTCTACTACTCTGTGGGGATGAACATTCCAAAAGACTCATTTTTAAATTCCGTCCCCTTGTTTCTGATTCACCTACAACATAACATCCTCGTAAAATCTACTGTGTCAATTCCTCTCAGAATCGTCAAACTTTCAAAAGGTTGTTGCTCAATCTTGTAAACTTAAATGAGTATGGGCCCAATTTGTGCTACACTTCTTCACAACACCCCGCTTCATCGCAGGAATCTGTCTCGTGAACCTTCCCTTAACTGCTTCCAATGCAAGTATTTCTGGTGCAATACACTTATTTAAAACAGGGGCAAGCAGGAAATTTAACAATGATAAAAATATGATAAGATTGATTACATTGAATATTTTGGATATCAGAAATATTTGTGACAAAAATACATTAAAAGAATTTGATTTTATGGGGTTTGCTGACAGAATATTATTAGAAAAGCACCAGAAAAGACCAAGACATCAAGTCCACCTCATCCAATTCTTGTGGCAATGGAATAAAATTTGAAAGATACAGGGCATTCATTTCTCCATCAATTTAGTTCACATTTCAGAAACTTTTGGAACACAAAAGCTAGAACTGTATAATGGGCAGGCTATGTTTCCAACTTTGTGGAGAATCATAGAATCTCTACAGTGCTGCCCATCAAGTCTATACCAATCCTTTGAAGATCAACCCACCCAGACCCAGCATCCTATCCTATACATATAACCCAGCATTTACCCCAACTAGCCTACGCATCCCTGGACATGACAGACAATATACCATGGCTAATCCAACTAAACTGCACATCTTTGGATTGAATAAGGAAACTGGAGCACTAGGCTTAAATCTATGCAGACACGAGAGAATGTACAAAATCCACAAGACAGCTGCTCAAGGCTGGAATCGAAACAGGTCCCTGGTGCTGTGAGGCAGCACTGCTACCCACTCTCTTGGTCATTTGCACCCAAATATCCTCTTATAAAATATTGAGCATAAAGTTTACCTAATCACATTTTTCAATGCCTCTTCAATTATTTCTTGAAAATATGTTCAGAAACTAATGATTGGAAAACAGTTGGAAAATGATGAGGCATCTTGAAAATTTAGTTACTCAGTAAATATCAACTACATTCACCTCAGAAAGCATTTCGACAAGCTCAAATCCCAACTTTTGTTGAGAGATTGAGACTTTAAATAAAAACATTAGGACATTAAAATATATGAAACATTTCAATGGATACATATGATTGCTATTATGAAAAGTAAAATCATATTAAAAAAAAGTTTATTTGTAATTTTTGTAACCGAACTTTACAATGTCAAAGAAAAAAAGACGGACAGAAAGGTTTCATAGAGTTGCCGAAAAAGACCACACCACTCAGTAGGCATCTGTGATTACATGGTGACAGCTTTAGACATTCACAGTAAAACAAGTTGCATAAATTTGACAAATATCATAATAAAGTAAAACAATTGGATAAATGCCAGATTTCAAAGAAGACAAAAGTAACAAATATCGTGCTATGCAAAACACCAGATTAGGAGGTTCCCGTAATGTGCGATAAAATAACTAGTAAACAGGAATTTTAGGAATATTTTCAGGTTTCAATTAAGGAAATAGATGTACGATTGTTTGGTAATTATGAATCACTGATCTTAATTGTTCATTGTCATTTTATTTTTACGTATTCTTTTCATACAGAACTGCACATGCGAAACAAATAGCTCCTCTAACTCTAAAAGATAAACCACAGGCCACCTAATTACAACTCCACAGTCACTACCTAAATTTAAAAAAAAACTCTCCACCGCACCATCACTCCTTTCACATCTCAGAAATGTGAAAAACACTAAAATACATCATATTTAACAGGCATTGTAAAAATTCTACAAAGTAAGCACCTATTTGTAGTATAAAGAGAAACATTGCTACTACTGTCCCCACCTCACCAAATAAGAGCAGATGAAGTTCATTTGAACAAGTTGTAATTCATATCAGTGATTTGGATTTGAATATAGGGGGAATGATTAATAAGTTTGCAGATGACACCAAAATTGGAGGAGTAGTGGACAGCGAAGAAGGTTACCCCAGAGTACAGTTGGACCTTGATCAGATGGGCAAGTGTTGTGAGGAGTGTCAGGTGGAGTTTAATTTCGATAAATGTGAGGTGCTGCATTTTGGTAGGACAAATCAAGGCAGGACTTATATGGTTAATGGTAAGGTCCGAGGAAATGTTGCCAATCAAAGAGACCTTGGGGTGCAGTTCATACCTCATTGAAAGTTGAGTTGCAGGTAGACAACGTGGTGAAGAGGGTATTTTTTACACTTGCCTTTATTGGTCAGTGCATAGGTCACTATAGGAGTTGGGAGGCCTTGTTGAGGCTGTACAGGACATTTGTTAGGCCATTTTTGGAATACTGCATTCAATTCTGATCTCTCTCCTATAGGAACGATGTTGTGAAACTTGAGTGGCTTCAGAAAAAAATTACAAGGGTATTGCCAGGGTTGGAGGGGATAGGCTGGAGCTATTTTCCCTGGAGAGTCAGAGGTTGTGGAGTGATGGGTATATGAATGGGAAGGGTTTAGAGAGGTATGGGCCAAATCCTGGCAAATGAAACAAGATTAATCTGGTCAGCATGCACAAGTTGGACTGAAGGGTCTGTTTCCATGCTGTACATCTCTATGTCTCTCAGTTAAATCCAAAAGGCAAAGATTTTTTACTTAATTTTAGTTGCTCTGTTAGACTAATAAGTGTTGGTAGTACAAATCGCATGTGTTCTTGTTTCAAAATAGTTACCTCTCCACTGCGTGAGAAATGGATATTCTACAAATTATAAAAGGATTTGAATTGATTTGCAATAATGTAGAGTGACACCAAGTGGAAAGTATAGTTTATTGCATCTTATGCTGAATGGATTTCAACTTTACAGAAGAACCATTGAATTAAAAGATGTGCTGGTTCTGGCATTAACGAGTAACCATCTATAAAGACAGTTATTTAATTGTACATGCAAATAGTATACTGCATAACTTAATTACTGTCAGGATTTTATTTGACACCATTTCATAAGTATCCCATGGAAACTAAAAAGGTAAAAAGGAAACTTACTTAACCAAAAATATATATAACAATATATGCAAATACAATTAACAAGAGTTTGGTAGGAAAGTATCCTGTTTCACGTGGAAACAGAGTCATTCACTGAACAATGTGTTCTTTCCTAATTAAATAGGGGGAAGGAGAGTATGATGTTAAACTGTTTCAACTTTATTAAAACCTTCCTATTTACTAATCCAGTGAAAACCTGCATTCAAAAATAATATTAATACTTGCTTAATACATTTTTAAATTAGCATTTAGCAATTGAATAATAAAAAAACTTTTAAATTCAGTTTGGCCTTCTGTTTTACATGTATGAGTTGTAGGAATATAGATTAATTTGGTGTAGGGATGTTGTTACGAAGGAATTGATCATATTGGACAATTTATGTTGAGTGTTCAACACTTTTTTTTAAAATAGTGGACAAGATTCCTACCCTAATGTGTTTGCCTCAAGGCTGTGGTCACATGACTAGATTAATACATGATTGCATTTCATTTGAAACATCCCACTTCTTGTACCAAAGGAAAAATATGCAAGCACAATCATGTTTTACATAAAATACTATGTACACAACTATTCTCCTGCCATAGCTTCTGTTATTCTCTTCAGTCCATTGCACAGTCTCCAAATCATTGCTGGTCTCTTAAATGGTACATGCCTGTTATTGGACAACTTGACAAATTGATAGAGAACTTTTTAAATAGGTCATACAACCATTTATTTAATGATTACATAGAAGAGCTATTCTCATCATTGAGAGGTGTAAAACCAACATTGGTGGGCTATACACATCTAGCTTTATACAAAGTATGAGAATCGCAATACATAATGTAATGTTTCAGGTATGTTCCCCGCAGTTTACATGGGCATTGTCTGTAAAGGCCACACACTCTTGCTGATAGTGAGGCTCCTGCATTCTTAGCATCTGTGGTTCCCATAGGCTTTTCTACTAAAATTTAACCTTCAACTAGCTGAAACTGATTCAATTCTTTCAGTTGTCTTTGGCAGTCCATCTTATTTCCCATCTTGTATCATTTGTTGTTGGATTGTTGTGGACCTCAGGATCTGATGGTTAACATGCGACTTTGAAGGTGGTGCATTCACATCTTCCTGATCAACCTACACTTGAGAAACAGATTCTCCAACTGGGCATACAAGCCCATAGCGGCAGTTACTTCCAGTGAGTACAATTGAAATAAATGCCATGCAGGTCCCAAGTTGCCACTTGGTCTGGCATTTGTTTCGAGCTTTGTAGCTTTGTATTCTGACTGGCTCCCCAGTGCTTATCAAAATATCAATTTGGCTTTCTGCCATTTCAATTCAAAATTTCTCTCACACATACACACACCTGTTGCAACTTCTAGTTTCAATAGTTATTTTTTACTATTGGTGGAGTAGTTCGTGGATGGTGTGAAATTAGTGTCTATACTGTGTACCTTCCATGCCTTCTGTAGGTATTTCTCCAGTTGAGGAATGCTATGCCTACATCTGTGTGGGTCTTGCTCAATTTTTTTAAAGATTAGAGTCATACAGCATGGAGACAGAGCCTTCGGTCGAACCAGTCTATGCTGAACATAATCCCAAATGAAACTAGTCCCACCTGCCTGCTCTTGGTCATATCCCTCCAAACACTTCCTACTCATGTACCTATCCAGAGGTCTTTTGAATGTTGTACTTGTACCCGCATGCGCCACTTCTTTTATATTTTCATCCAAATTATTTACATAAATGACAAACAAAAAAAAGGACCCAGAACCAATCTCCAGTCCAAAAAGCAACCATACGCATCATTCTCTGCCTCCTGCTGTTAAGCCAATTATGTATCCAATTCGCAAGCTCACCCTGAATCCCATGTGACTTAACTTGACTATTTAGTCTACCAAGTGGAACCTTGTCAAAGTCTTTGCTAGAATCCAAATAAACAACGTCCACTACTCTGCCATCATCAATCTTTTCAGTAACTTCCTCAAAAACTTCAATCAAGTTTGTGAGACACAATTTTCCTCACACAAAACCATGCCGACTATCCCTAATCAATTTTTGTCTGTCTAAATGTCCATGAATCCCATCTTTTATAATCACCTCCAACAAATTTACCCATAACCAAAGTCAGATTCACAGGTCCATAGTTCCCTGGTTTCTCCTTACAACCCTTCTTAAACAAAGAGCATTAGCCACCATCCTGTCATCAGGCACCTCACTTGTAGTTATAGATGATGCAAATACTTCTGCAATAGGTCTCGCAATTTCCTCCCTAACTTCCCACAACATTTTCGGATATATTAGATCAGGTCCTGGAGAGTTATCTACCTTATTTTCTCTAAGACCTCCCAAACTTCCTCTTCTGTAATGTGAACTGTTTCTAAAACAAAGTTTATTTATCTGTATTTTCTAGACTGTATTCTCTTTCTCCACAGTAAAAACTGTTGCAAAATATTCGTTTAGTACCTTTCCCATCTCCTGGGGTTCAACACAAAGATGATCTCCTTGATCCTAAGAGGCCCTGCCCTCTCTCTAGTTACCCTCTTGCTCTTAATCCTTTATTCATTCATGGGATGAGGGAGTTGTTGGCCAGGCAGCATTTATTGCCCATCCCTAATTGCCCAGGGGGAGTTAAGTGTCAACCACAGAGCAGTGAATCTGGAATCATAAGCCAGACCAGGTGAGGATGACAGTTTCCTTCCCTGAAGGACATCAGTGAACAAAATGGGTCTGTTTATCCCCCTGACAATCAGCAATGGATTTATGGTCATCATTAGATTCTCAATTCCAGACATTTGTTGAATTGGCAGATGGTGGAATTTGAACACGTGTCCCCCAGAACGTTTTCTGGGTGTCAGAATGAACAGTCAAGTGATAATACCACAAGGCCATCACCTCTGCTAATGTACTTTGGATTATCCTTAACCTTATCTGCCAATGTTATCTCATATCCCCTCTTTGCCCCTACACTCTTTGTATTGATTAAGAGATTCAATTTAACCAAGTTGTCTATATGTAAAATAAGAGTCGATTTTATTCATGACTAGAACCTTATTATCTTTATTCATCCATTGTTCCCTAATCTTACCAGCCTTACCCTCTAACAGGAACATAACGCTTCTGAACTCTCATCAAACTCTTGAACACTTCCCACTTGTCAGATGACCTTTTACGTGTGAACAGTCTACTCCAATCAACTTTTGAAAGTCCTTTGGCAATTTTGATTGCTACCTCAAAAGAAAAACCTGACTGGGGATAGTGCGGAGATGCCGTGTAGTGTTGAATTTCCCAATCATTTATGAAGTGACTACATTCTATATTCATCAATAGTCATCAAAATGTCAGCAATGCTATAATAGCGAAGTGTGGAGTTTTTAAGCATTCAACCATCTCAGTGGTAGTCACTGAAGGCAACTGGTCCATCTCCCACTGTTCAGAATGGTAGTTAACTGTGACAAGATAATCAGTTCCTGCAACCATAATTTGTCTGGGATATTATATCTCAGTAGCTTTTTACCTTGCTTAGCTTGGTACTCGTATCTTAAGCACTACACTAACTGATGTGGTCCTTGATTCTGATACGCATATTTGGCCAGTAGAGTATGTCTTTCCTTCCTTCGTCTCGACTAAATTCCCTGGTGGCTTGCATGTACACTTCAGCATCTCTTCCCTCAATTCCTTTGGGATAATAAGACCATAAGACATAGGAGCAGAAATTAGGGCATTCGGCCCATCGAAGGGTCTAGGCCCGAAACGTCAAGTTTTCCTGCTCCTATGATGCTGCTTGGCCTGCTGTGTTCATCCAGCCCCACGCCTTGTTATCTCGGAGTCTGCTCTGCCATTCATTCATGGATGATAAGTTCCTCAACCTCATCCTCCTGCTTTCTCCCTGTAACCCTTGATCCCCTTGATAATCAAGAACGTATCTCAGTCTTAAATGTATTCAATGACCTGGCCTCCACAGCCTTTTGTGGCAATGAATTGCATAGATTCATCACGTTCTGGCTGGGGAAGTTTCTTCTTATCTCTGTTCTAAAAGATTTTCCCTTTAGTCCAAGACTGTGCCCTTGGGTCATAATCTCTCCTACCAATGGAAGCAACTTCCCAACATCAACTCTGTCCAGGCCAATTCACTATTGTGTAAGTTTCAATCAGATCCCCCCCACCCCATCGTTCTAAACTCCAATGATTATAGTCCCAGAGTCCTCAAACATTCTTCATATGTTAGGCTTTCCATTCCTGGGACCATTCTTGTGAACCTCCTCTGTCCTCTGAACCTGCTCCAGGGCCAGTACACCCTCCCTGAGATATGGGGCCCAAAACCACACACAATACTCCAAATGTGGCCTGACCAGTACCTTATAAAGCCTCAGTAGTACATCCCTGATTTTATATTCAAGTTCTCTCGAAATAAATGCCAACATTGCATTTGCCTTCCTGACTAATGACTCAACCTGCAAGTTTACCTTGAGACAATCCTGGACTAGAACTCCCAAGTCTCTTTGCACTCAGACTTCTGAATTTTCTCCACATTTAGAAAATAGTCCATGCTTTTATTCTTCCCACATTGTACTCCATCTGCCACTTCTTTGCCCACTCTCCTAACCTGTCCAAACCCTTCTGCAGCCTCCCCACCTCCTCAATACTACCTGTCCCTCCACCTATCTTTGTATCATCTGCAAACTTAGCCAGAATGCCCACAGTTTCTTCATCTAGATCATTAATGTATAAAATGAAAAGTTGTGGTCCCAACACTGACCCTTGTGGAACACCACTTGTCACCGGCTGCCATCCTGAGAAAGACCCCTTTATCCCCACTGTCAGCTTTCTGCCAGACAGCCAATCTTCTATCCATGCTAGCACCTTACCTCTAACGCCGTGGGCCCTTATCTTACTCAGCAGCCTCCTGTGCAGCACCTTATCAAAGGCCTTCTTGAAGTCCAGGTAGATAACATCCATTAGCTCTCCTTGGTCTACCCTGCTCATTACCTCCTCAAAGAATTCTAGCAGATTTGCCAAGCATGACCTCCCCTTGATGAAACCATGCTGACTTTGCCCTATTTTACTAATATTCAGAAATCTCATCCTTTACAATGGACTCCAAATCTTACACACGACCAAGGTTAGGCTAATCGGCCTGTAATTTTCTGTCTTTTCCTTATCCCTTTTTAAACAGGGGTGTCATGTTAGCAATTTTCCAGACCTTTGGGACCCACCCTGACTCTAGTGATTCCTGAAAATAATGACTGTTTCCTGAATGAGGAGCCATAATTGACAGCCCAAAACAGCCTGCGGTAAATACAGTGACAGATGTATCCTCAACACTCCCCACAAGAGGAATAACAGCTGTTGTTCCATTTAGGCACAGTTCAATCTCAAGGTCTCAGTAGCTTCAGCAGCTGACCACTTTATGTCTGCTCTCCATTTTTCTCACATTCTCACCCCCTCACACAATTTGCACCTTGTTTACTTTCTATTTAGTTGCAAGAATTAAATTTTCTCCATTTCACACCATAGTTTACATCCTTTTTATATTTATTTTCCTTTCTCCACTATTAACATCTTTCCTTTTTGCACTGGGCCCCTATACCACCTGCACTATTGCTCCTCCTCTGCCAAAATTATAAAAATAAATCTATTTTCTAACAGCTTTTGCTTCTGAAGAAGTCATACCAGACTTGAAATGTTAACTGTGTTTCTCCCTCCGCAGATGCTGCCAGACCTGCTGAGTTTCTTTAGCATTGTTTGTTCTCGATGCTGTTGGACCTTCATCATTACTATTTTTGGCAACACTTGGAGATTTGCATCTTGTTGGATAGATTGCTTAATGAGCTAAATGCTTGTAATCAATGTTTCCGCTAGGTTAATGCTTTTCAGAGCATGATGAGCTGCTGCTTTACTTTGTGATATCTTTCAGATTTACTCTGTTGAAACATTTTCTATTTTCTTTATTGGACATGCTGCATTTAACAGCATGCCAGCAATGTACAAGTGCTTCCCTTGCTTACACCATATGCAGGTGGGTTCTCTGTAATCAGAGTACATTCTTTTAAGATGCTTTGGAGCTGATAGTAGCAGCATGAGGAAAATACTTTGTATTGGCTTATGGTAGGACTTTGTGTCTTCCAAGTAGTGTTTACGAAAATGCTCAAAAGCAGACAACGGCCAGATAAGTTTTTTCAATTTCAGCGTACTGTCACTCTGTTTATGTTAATGCCCTGGATGCAAATTTAACTGGCTGTCTTTGCTGCATTGGTTGCTTCAAGTCCTGTCTTATTGCCACCACACTGCAACATGACTTCATAATTTACATCATGACATTTCAGCACTGGTGTAGTTGTGACTAGATAATTCTAGGGGACACTGCTTCTGATTCTGTATCCTAATTCCACACATCCTTGACAGAGAGTTGGTGTAATGGTTCGCACTCAGACATTAAATTAGGCAAAAATGCTACCAAGTAGTGTCAAATATAGCAAAACACTGCATTGCTTTTACATCTATTGGTCACTGCATAACAGCGACGGCACTCACATTTTCAGATTCTAGGTGAAGACATTTTGCTATCAGTACATGACCTTTGTACTTTAGGTATCTTTCATTGTAACTTTTTCTTGTTCAGTTTCTGGTTCACCTGGCAAAATCTGTCAAGCAGACGGACTAGATTTTCATTTGGCAGTAATGGCTTCTTCCAATCATCCACTACAGCTTCCACTCTAGGAAGATTACCAACTGTCTTATGTTGTCTGCATTAATAATCTGGAGCAATGGAAATGCCAAACAATATGCAGAATTACCTGAATCTCCAGAGTGATGTTCAAAATGTGGTCAGAAAACTGATGCTCATCCAGCTTGTTAGTCAACATCCTTTACATCTAGGGTGAAGATTGTCTTGCAAGTTGTGTCAAAATTCCTTCAATGATTGGCAGAGGAATAGTGAGACCTTTTTTGGGCATCCTCTCAGCATTCCAGGTTGTTTCACTGCTTCCATGCTGCTAATCCATTCTGCAGGAGTTGTTATTTTCTTGTTAATTCCCTTCTTTTCCATCTCCTATCGTGTCTTTTAGGTTGGCCTTGACGCTGGTAAGCTGGAGCTTTCTTCAGCAAACGCTAAATTGATTTTGCATTACCAATCTCTTTTGGCATGTTGAGGTTTACCTGTCCAAACTTTAGTCTAGCCCCAATTGTGGGCAGCGTTTGCTTTCTAACAACGATGTGGAACTCCAGATCATGTTGCTGCAATGGGCTTGCAGAATAATCCATCCTCTTGACATGTATGGTGCCATCATTTTGCACTAGTCTGTGAAGATAGTGATCACGAAGAGTATGATGCACCAGTGTCTGACACGTTTATGACGACCTAAAATTCTCCTTCTCGTCATCTTTCCAACAGTCACAACTTATTGACTTGGCTATACCAAGCTTTTGTAGCATTAAACAAAAAGTTCCGGAAAGGATTAAATGGCAAAAAAAGTAAACATTTAATTGTGAAATATACATTTTTATTTTGTTATTTTTGACAATAGTAAGTTTCAAAAACAGCAATTTTTCAACAAACAAGTCAACATAATTTGATTGGCTTATCAACAAACCATGATGTACAAACGTTGACATGATTTAAAAGGAATTTCTATTATTACACATTGAGATTAATATGTTTTTTTTATTCAAGTGGATTACAATAAGGTTAATGTATAAGTGAAATGAAGTGGTGCATATCAGATTTACCATTATATATGCTATCATATTTCCTGTGATTTGGTTTAGACTTCTCCATTTTACAAGTAAATTACTTTTTTAGTGGTGGTGATGATGGTGGGTGTGTGTGTGGGATGGCGGAGTGCAGAAGATTTTACAGGTCCTTGTATTTTCAGGGCTCAGAATTATAGTTTTAAAAGGAGAGCCCTAGTACATGGGAGTAATTGGGCAAGCACAGAATTTGACTATTTTGCGTTGTGCATCACAAGGGGTAAAGTACTATTTTGAATACTGCGCTGAAGAATACCAAGAACATATCCTAGATACTGGGATTATTTGAGCAAGTGATCCTAGGATCTTGTAATTGTTAAGGAGACAGGTGGGGGTGAACTCAGAATTTGCAAGCACTAGGCATTTTGTTCCATGTTATATCAGCAAGAGTGGAACTTTGAGGTTCTAGGAATTAGAAGTTTGTGTAGAGGTGGTGATCCTAGGGTACTGCAGAAGTGAAGTGAATTGCAGAGATGAATTTGGAATTTGAGAGCATGTCGTCATTTTAGAGGGAAGCAGAGTTTAACGGTATGATAGTGATGGGTCTTCGATCTCCGCTCCTACCATTCTTCGAAATCATTACGTTCAAATGCACCACTACATGCCTGCACATTAATATTCCCACATCATGATCTTAAAGCATTACTCCACTGATTTCCTCATTGTCAGTAAGATCCTGTTTATGTTTCTGTTTAAAAGTACTTGAGCATGAAATTTTGGTTTCTTATCCATATTTCCTAACATGCATTACTGGTGTATGCTTTACAAGTAGGAGCAGGAAATTTAGCACACCATGAAAAAAATTGCTAAATTATGCAGCCTACAAGTGATATGATAGCTTTGATAAATTTATTAAAAATTTACTTTTATAGCTTCCAAATTAAAATATTCAAACATGTATAAGGTTTTTTTTAAAAATTAACTTAAATCATCCATTTTTAAGTAACAGAAAACCCCAATCACAAATGCTATTTCTCTCCCTCCCCTCATGTAGTTTAAATGATTTATTATAGAAAACAGCACTTATAAACAAAGTAAAATGTGAGTATAGCTAAAATAAAGCTTTGATAATTCTATCTTTAATTTTTTAAAAAATTGAACAAAGCCAAGAAACTTTCAAAACCATACAGACTGAAGTGACCTACCCTTCTTTTATTCAATGCTCTAATGCATTGAAACCATGCTGAGAAATTCTGCAAATTCTGTATATATCAGATGTGATTAAAAGGCAATCACCAAAGTCTGGATGACTAAACTTGAGAGATGCTGAGGCCTTGAAGTAGAAATCTTAATGAAGGTACTAAGGATGTATCGAACAACAGAGAATTCAGTGGGTAATTTTAACAGTGTTGTGAAATATACTATTTTTGAACATCGGGAATTTCAGGCACTGAAGGAAATCGTAATACGTTGGTGATAAATATGTACATATTTAGAGAGTTACCTTCAAGGTTAAAGATTGACATAGAAATAGTTATAAAGGATAAAGACTTTGGGATAGATATCCAATGCAAGAATTTTTAAATCTAAAATACCCATATCCCTATGTCAAACATCAAGCATGACACTTTTTCTTAAAATTAATTTATTACAACTATTTGGCTCATTTATTAAATTATCAATCATGACTGAAAGTGTAAGATATAAATCAATTAAATTCAATGGCAAGGAGTTGGTAACAAGAAATGAGGAGCGTACGAGCAAAGAATGAACAGGTAGAAAAACCAAATAAGTAAAAGTGAACAAAGCAAATTACAACTATTGTGCGAAAAGAATTTGGAAATAATTTTCCACATTATTGCATTCTCCATCAAATCCAAACTTTTACTAAGAGTAAATGTGTAATTAATGACTTAAGTTTTAAAAAATTGTTACAATTATCTAGAGATTGCTGTTTGTATGTTTGAAATATTTTAAATAATGTTTACCTGGCCTGTATACAGATATGAGATGCCCAAGTCTTGCTTCAATATTAGCTGAAGAAAATTAAGTTAGCAAGTGACAGTTCCCAGCAAACAACTATGTCAGCAAAATTTGTCCTCCTCTGGTGTGTCAGTGTAAAATGTGTAACAATCAAATCTGCTTCAGAGATAATAGGAACTGCAGATGTTGGAGAATCCGAGATAACAAGGTGTGGAGCTGGATGAACACAGCAGGCCAAGCAGCAT
>JAHRHZ010000133.1:54785146-54810574 GCA_024137785.1 Ginglymostoma cirratum | reverse complement strand
GGGGGGGGGGATTTGCTAATGCTCTTCGGGAGGGTTTAAACTAATTCAGCAGGGGGATGGGAACCTGACTTGTAGCTCCAGTGTACAGGAGGTTGAGAGTGGTGAGGTCATGAATAAGGTTTCAAGGTCATAGGAGTGTACCAGCAGGCAGGAAGGTGGTTTGAAGTGTGTCTACTTCAATGCCAGAAGCATCCAGAATAAGGTGGGTGAACTTGCAGCATGGGTTGGTACCTGGGACTTTGATGTTGTGGCCATTTCGGAGACATGGATAGAGCAGAGACAGGAATGGTTGTTGCAGGTTCTGGGGTTGAGATGTTTCAGTAAGATCAGGGAAGGTGGTAGAAGAGGGGGAGGTGTGGCATTGTTAGTCAAGGACAGTATTACGGTGGTAGAAAGGACGTTTGATGAGGACTCATCTACTGAGGTAGTATGGGCGGAGGTTAGAAACAGGAAAAGAGAGGTCACCCTGTTGGGAGTTTTCTATAGGCCTCCGAATAGTTCCAGAGATGTAGAGGAAAGGATAGCAAAGATGATTCTGGATAGGAGCGAAAGGAACAGGGTAGTGGTTATGGGGGACTTTAACTTTCCAAATATTGACTGGAAAAGCTATAGTTCAAGTACTTTAGATGGGTCAGTTTTTGTCCAATGTGTGCAGGAGGGTTTCCTGACACAGTATGTAGATAGGCCAACAAGAGGCAAGGCCACACTGGATTTGGTACTGGGTAATGAACCAGACCAGGTGTTAGATTTGGAGGCAGGTGAGCACTTTGGTGATAGCGACCACAATTCGGTTACGTTTACTTTAGCGATGGAAAGGGATAGGTATATACCGCAGGGCAAGAGTTATAGCTGGGGGAAAGGCAATTATGAGGCAATTAGGCAAGACTTAGGATGCATAGGATGGGGAAGGAAACTGCAGGGGCTAGGCACAATTGGAATGTGGAGCTTGTTCAAGGAACAGCTACTGTGTGTCCTTGATAAGTATGTACCTGTCAGGCAGGGAGGAAGTGGTCGAGCGAGGGAACCGTGGTTTACTGAAGTAGTTGAATCTCTTGTCAAGAGGAAGGAGGCGGCTTATGTAAAGATGAAGCATGAAGGCTCAGTTAGGGCGCTTGAGAGTTACAAGTTAGCCAGGAAGGACCTATAGAGAGAGCTAAGAGGAGCCAGGAGGGGACATGAGAAGTCTTTGGCAGGTAGGGAAACCCTAAAGCTTTCTATAGGTATGTCAGGAATAAAAGAATGACTAGAGTAAGATTAGGGCCAGTCAAGGACAGCAGTGGGAAGTTGTGCGTGGAGTCCGAAGAGATAGGAGAGGCGCTAAATGAGTATTTTTCATCAGTATTCACACATGAAAAAGACAATGTTGTCGAGGAGAACACTGAGATACAGGCTATTAGACTAGACGGGATCGAGGTTCATAAGGAGGAGGTGTTAGCAATCCTGGAAGGTCTGAGAATAGATAAGTCCCCTGGGCCAGATGG
This sequence comes from Ginglymostoma cirratum, assembly GCA_024137785.1. Taxonomy (NCBI): domain Eukaryota; kingdom Metazoa; phylum Chordata; class Chondrichthyes; order Orectolobiformes; family Ginglymostomatidae; genus Ginglymostoma; species Ginglymostoma cirratum. Next base: position 54,809,093 of record JAHRHZ010000133.1, on the reverse strand, counting down.
GATCTATCCTAGGATTCTCTGGGAAGCTAGGGAGGAGATTGCAGAGCCTTTGGCTTTGATCTTTATGTCATCATTGTCGACAGGAATAGTGCCAGAAGACTGGAGGATATCAAATGTTGTCCCCTTGTTCAAGAAGGGGAGTAGAGATAACCCTGGTAATTATAGACCAGTGAGCCTTACTTCAGTTGTGGGTAAAGTGTTGGAAAGGATAATAAGAGAGAGGATTTATAATCATCTAGAAAAGGAATAATTTGACTAGGGATAGTCAACACGGTTTTGTGAAGGTAGGTCGTGCCTCACAAACCTAATTGAGTTCTTTGAGAAGGTGACTAAACAGGTGGATGAGGGTAAAGCGGTTGATGTGGTGTATATGGATTTCAGTAAAGCATTTGATAAGGTTCCCATGGTAGGCTATTGCAGAAAATTCGGAGGCATGGGATTGAGGGTGATTTAGCGGTTTGGATCAGAAATTGGCTAGCTGGAAGAAGACAGAGGGTGGTGGTTGATGGGAAATGTTCATCCTGGAGTTCAGTTACTAGTGGTGTACCGCAAGGATCTGTTTTGGGGCCACTGCTGTTTGTCATTTTTATAAATGACCTAGATGAGGGCGTAGAAGGATGGGTTAGTAAATTTGCGGATGACACTAAAGTCGGTGGAGTTGTGGATAGTGCGGAAGGATGTTGCAGGTTACAGAGGGACATAGATAAGCTGCAGAGCTGGGCTGAGAGGTGGCAATGGAGTTTAATGCAGAAAAGTGTGAGGTGATTCACTTTGGAAGGAGTAACAGGAATACAGAGTACTGGGCTAATGGTAAGATTCTTGGTAGTGTGGACAAGCAGAGAGATCTCGATGTCCGTGTGCACAGATCCCTGAAAGTTGCCACCCAGGTTGATAGGGTTGTTAAGAAGGCATATGGTATGTTAGGTTTTATTGGTAGAGGGATTGAGTTTTGGAGCCATGAGGTCATGTTGCAGCTGTACAAAACTCTGGTGCGGCCACACTTGCAGTATTGCGTACAGTTCTGATTGCCGCGTTATAGGAAGGATGTGGAAGCATTGGAAAGGGTGCAGAGGAGATTTACCAGGATGTTGCCTGGTACGGAGGGAAGGTCTTATGAGGAAAAGCTGAGGGAATTGAGGCTGTTTTCGTTAGAGAGAAGGTTAAGAGGTGACTTAGAGACATACAAGATGATCAGAGGATTGGATAGGGTGGACTGTGAGAGCCTTTTTCCTCAGATGGTGATGGCTTGCATGAGGGGACATAGCTTTAAATTGAGGGGTGATAGATATAGGACAGATGTCAGAGGTAGATTCTTTACTCAGAGAGTAGTAAGGGCATGGAATGCCTTGCCTGCAGCAGTTGTAGACTCACCAACTTTAAGGGCATTTAAATGGTTGTTGGATGAACATATAATGATAATGGAATAGTGTAAGTTAGATGGGCTTCAGATTGGTTTCACAGGTTGGCGCAACATCGAGGGCCGAAGGGCCTATACTGCGCAGTAATGTTCTATGTTCTATGCTTCCCTCTCTTGTCCCGAATTGGAAAAGTTCATCAATTTTGCTTCCAATTTCCAGTCCGCCCTCACTTTCAACTGGTCTCTGACTCATTCTTTCCCTCCTTGACATCGGTTTTCATTTCTGGGGATAGACTGGCCACTAAATATCCACGATAAACCCACTGACTCCCACAGCTACATGGACTATACATCCTCGCACCCTGCTTCCTGTAAAGACTCGATCTCATTCTGTCAGTTCCTCATTCTTTGTCATATGTTCAGATGATGCCAACTTCAACAAGGGAGCCTCCAAAATGTCCACCTTCTTTCTCAACTGAGGATTCCCCAGCTCCGTTGTCAACAGGGCCCTGAACCAGGTCCAATTTATCTTCTGCACTTCTGCCCTCACTCCCTCTCTTCCTTCCTGCAACAGCGATAGGGCTCCCCTTGTCCTTACCTACCATCCCATAAGCATCCACATCCAGAAGATCATCAGATGCCATTTCTGCCACCTCTAACAAGATGTCACCACTAGACACATATTCCCTGCCCTCCCTCATCCACCTTCTCATAGGGACCGTTCCCTCCGGGACACCTTTGTTCACTCCTCCTTCACCCCCAACACCTCCCCATGCAACCGGCAAAGGTGTAACACCTGTCCATTTACCTCCTCACTCACCTCCCCCCAGCATCCAAGGGCCCAAACATACCTTCCAAGTGAAGCAACACTTCACCAGAATCTAGTCTACAGCATTTGCTGCACACAATGTGGTCTCCTCTACATTGAGGAGACGAAGCGTAGACTTGGTGACTGCTTCACAGAACATCTATGTTCTGCTTGCAAAAAAGTCCTTGCGCTTCTAGTTGCCTGCCACTTTAACACACTGGATGCTGCCAGATCTGCTGAGCCTTTCCAGCAACTTCTGTTTTTCAATTTCTGCTGAGGCAATTTTCTTAAAAATTTAGGAGAACGTTCATGGCTTATTTATGGAAGATCACATGTATGATAAACCTTTAAAAAATTTAAAAGTAGTCCTGTAATTTGCAACTTTCAAAACGATCAAGAATAATCAGGGAAAGATTTAAAAGTAAATTGCAAAAGAAGCAATTTATTTTTCAGAATAAGTAATTAGGCTCTGGAATGCATTCCCTGGAAGTGTGGTAAAGGCAGGCATTTAAGAAGGCATTAGATGATTATTTGAATAGAAACTGTGCAGGGCTATAGGGAAAGGATGGAGAATGGCATTTGGGCAAAAAGCTCATTCGAAGATCTGGTGCAGGCATGATGTGTTGAATGGCCTTTGTCTTTTTGATCAGTAGGGGGAAAATCAAACGTTACAGGAAAAGGGAAAAGTGGACTTGAGGAATGTCAGATCAGCCATGGTCCTGTTGAATGATAGAGCAGGCTTGAGGCGCTGAACTTCACAGTTCTGAGATTCTGCAGTGTATTTTGGAGGGTGATTTTCAAAATTGAGACAATCAAGCTTCCAAGCTCTGGAATGATTGTACCATTCATTCCAGGTTGAAGAACGTTTGTTATAAAAAATGTATTTTACCAAGGGTCTTTATGTATATACTGGCACAAACAAATTTTGTCAAGAAGGTAAATGCAAACAGGAAGATGTTAAAACTAAAGTTTTGCTTATTTATGAAACTTTACAAGAAAGGCCACATTCTGAAAAGATACTTCAGCCAAATTATGCAAAAATTTATTTATACTACAGTGGTATTTATATTTGAATCAGCAGTTACAAAACAGTTTACTTATTTTTCAGAAAGCAAAAATATTTCACTATCTCTGCAGAGATATCTTTCACACATGTAACAGATGGGTGGGTTCCAACAGTATACTCTACAATATCAAACTTTTCTAGTATTACTCAAAGTGGCAGAATTCAAAGTTATAAAACATTTTAAGCAACGTCTGTAAACACAATGTACAAGTCATATTCCATCTGATGTAAAGAGAACACCAAGAAAGAATACAGTATATTGACTTTAATGTACAAAACCACACACTCAGATAATCTTCACGAAGTAAAGCCCTGTACACTTCATTTAAGAATATGATGTGATCTACATAACTTATATATACAAAAATGTTCTACAGATTGTCCTTCATACTCGCATGGCTGAATATGCTACCCTGTAAAGGAAACAAACAACCATTCATCATTACTAATTTTCTCATAATTACTGAATCAAATGGAAATCAATAAAAATAGAGAGTTGGGAAGATTAATAAAAATGCTTCCAGGTAACCGCTAGGAGAAACATTACAGACACTGAGCTGAAATCCCTCTCTTTTACACTTTGTAAACTCAAGTCACTTAGCAGCAGTTTTCCAATTCATAGATTATGGTTGAAGTGTTGTACTGCAAAATTATATTACATTAAAGTATTTTAGAGTGAAGGTCACACAAAAACCAGTTGTGTGCAGACTCACTCAATTACATCAAATAGTTATCAGTGCTAAAATACTCAAATTTAAACCTAAGCTAAAAGCAATTCAAATATAAGAATAGGTCTAACAATTAAAGTAGATAATTCAACTAAATAAGCTTACATTGTTTTTAGTAATCACATAACTTCTAAGTTTCAATAATTAAAATTGAGTTTAATTAAACTATACACACCATATTTTTTACAAAAACTGACAGTCATGCCTAACCGAACATGTCTATTGAAAAATAAACTAATGCTGTTTATTTCATATCATTACATGTACTTTCATTACTTCTGTAAACCATGGTACATCATAAGCCTAAAAAAAGGATTTTTCACCTATTTACACAAGCTTGATTTATAAATATTAATTTTAACAAAACTTTCGTTTGCACCAGTTCAATCTCACATTCATTCGTTCGGCTTGCATATTTTCATTTTCTCCTGCTATTGAAATATAGCAGCCATCATCAACTCCTCTTCAAGGTAAAATACTTCCACTATAGCTTAAAACTGATCATGCACCAAATAGAGTTTCATAATGATTATCCCAAGATATTCTTGTTTTCAATAATGTTCAGATGGAGGAAATGGTTAAAATTTACTTTAATTTGCACCCAAATTTAAATGAAAAACTGCACTAAGATAGGTTTCACTTACTTTGTATTACTCAAATGAACTATTTTCTTCATTAAAATGTCCTGCCATGTGAAGCGCAAGACCAGTTTTTAAACTGTTAAAAATATCAGGGGTAACAGAATACAGGGTAACATTTAACTTCACCCTTAATTTGGTGCTTCTCGTGTGCTTTGCATGTTTTTATGCAAAGTGATTCTTTCTCCTCTTCCACTCAAGGCATTAGAAAAATGTTTCGTTCATTTAAAACAATTTTGCAATCAGCTGTTTGGTTGAAAAATCATAGCATAATGAATGCAAGGTTAAATCAGCCTAGAACTTCTCAGAAAGTGAATAAGCACTTTGTAGACAAAGATATATTGTGTAATCGTTTGCACCATTAACATTCGTTGCTGTCTGAGCAGATTTAGCATGGTTGTAATGTCCAGAGTCTGGAATGAAAAAAACAAAGAAAATATTTAGACATTTACTAGGTCACACATGAAAGCGAGAGAATCTGGGGAAATACACAGTGATGTCTTGAAAAGAGTTCATATTACAGAAGAGGTTGTGCTGGAGGTCTTAAAACTCATAAAGGTAGATAAATCCCTAGGACCTGATCAAGTATTTCACAGAACTTTGTGGGAAACTAGGGAAGAGATTGCTAGGCCCCTCGCTGAGATATTTGTATCATTGACAGCCACGGGTGAGATGCTGGAAGACTTGAGGTTGGCTAACGCGGGGCTGCTACTTAAGGCTGTAAGGAAAAGTTAGGGAATTATACACCAGTGAGTCTGACATCAGTGGAGAGCAAGTTGTTGGAGGAGATTCTGAGGGACAGAATTTACATGCATTTTAGAATGGCAAGGATAGAATAGGGGATAGTCAACATGGCTTTGTGCGTGAAATTGTATCTCACTAACTTGATTTGAGTCTTTTGAAGGACTGACTGAGAAGATTAATGAAGGCAGAGCAGAAGACGTTGTCTACATGGACTTCAGTAAGGTTAGATCATAAGGAATCCAGGGAGGAGCCTGCCAATTGTATATAAAACAGGCTCGAAGGTAGGAGGTCTGTGACCAGCAGAGTGCCACAAGAATTGGTACTGGATCCACTGTTTATCATCATTTACATGACTGAACTGGGCGTGACTGAAGGAAGTATGATTAGTAAGTTTGCAGATGATACCAAAATTGAAGGTGCACTGGACACTGAAGAAGTTTATTTTAGAGTACAATGGGATCTTGACCAGCTGGGCCAATGGGTCAAGGAGTGGCAGATCGAGTTTAATTCAGATAAATGCGAGGTGCTGTATTTTGGAAAGGCAAACCAGGGCAGGCCTTATACACTTAATGGTAAGGTCCTGGGGAGTGTTGCTGAATAAAGAGACTAGGAGTGAAAATGCATAGTTCCTTGAAAGCGGTAGACAGAATAGCATTTGGGAGTTAGAATGGCATGTTACGGCTGTATAGGACATAGATTAGGCCACTTTTAGAATACTCCATTCACTTCTGGTCCCCCTGCTATAGCAAAGATGTTGTTAAACTTGAGGATGCAGAAAAGATTTACAAGGATGTTGCTGGGGTTGGAGTGTGTGAGCTATAGGGAGGGGCTGAATAGGCTGGGGCTATTTTCCCTGGTGCGGAGGTTAAGAGGCTGCGGGGTGACCTTATAGAGACTTTTAAAATCATGAGGGGCATGGATAGGGTGAATAGCCATGGTCTTTTTCCTAGGGTAGGGGAGTCCAAAACTAGAGGGCATAGGTTTAAGATGAGAGAGGAAAGATTTAAATGAGACCCAAGGGGGAACTTTTTCATGCAGAGGGTAGTGTGTGTATGGAATGAGCTGCCAGAAGTGGTGGAGGCTGGTACAATTAAAACATTTAAAATGCATCTGGATGGGTACATCAAAGGAAATAGTTTAGAGGGATAGGGGCCAAATGTTGGCAAATGGAACAAGATTCATTTAAGATATCTGGTCAGCATGGACGAGTTGAATCAAAGAGTCTGTTTCCATGCTGTACGTTTCTGTGACTCTGTTGGCAACAGTTGTTTGCTATCATCATCTCTTTCCTCAAAGAAGCAACTTATACCCCAGTATTTCAAACAACCACCCTACCTTCAACCACTGCTTCCTCACCAAAGTCCTTCCTGACATTGAACTATATTTTTGTCCCTTCTGTATGACTATGTCAAGATCCTAGAACTTCCTCCCTACTGGCATTGTGGGTATATTTACACCAAATGGTCTGCACTGATTCAAAGAGGCAGCTTATCACCTACTTCTCAAGGGCTACTAGGGCTGGGCAATAATAAAGCATGTGATGGAAAGGGTTGTTTTGAAAGTTCATTTCAGAAAGTCTATGGGGCTGAATCAGACAGTTCCAATTCTTCCTCTCAGAGGTAGGATCACAGCATGACATTACTTTAGCCAAGTTTGCTTGCTCAGCACAGCAGTCATACTAGATTGTTTCTGGACACTACATGGAGATTAAAACTTTAATGGCAAACGAAAAAAAAAGGTGAGCTTCATGGATGATAATGAATGGTTGAATAATCTGGCATTAATAGTTGACATCACCAAGTTTCTTTCAAACTTATATTTGCAAATGCAATGGAAGAATCAGTCAAAAAAAGTGTATGAGTGTTCATCCAGAAATTAGGTATGCTACAGAAACAGCTGATCAGGACGAAAACTGCACAACTCTTTTCAGTAAGTCATGCTCAGTCAACCATAAACAGCACCACATTGATTGGTAGCTTGGGGGAAGAACTGAAGCACAGATTTACATATTTCAGTAAGCACAATGATGAGCTGAATGTTTGCAGAACCATTTTGAACAGATGCCATCAAAGCCAAATGAACATACTGAAATGCAAAATGACTGCGACAGGATGACATCTTTTGAAGAACATGACATTCAGACATTTTACAGTTGATATGGTCCCTCAGATTTTACTCAGATGTATCAAACCATGCCATTTGATCCAATGCATTGTTTGGCAGTACATACTGTGACAAATAGCTTTTCTCAGAGTGAAAAGGACCAAATCAAAATGAAAGTTAGACTTTATGAAGGAGTATCTATCTGGAATGCTCTGTGTAGTTACATCAAGTAGACAAGACGACAATGGCTTCTTTTGCAAGCAAAGACAATACTAGATAGCTCAAGTGAATCGCAGTTCAATATGACGGAGAGAAGACATTTGAAGCTCTCTGGTAAATTTGTATACTCTTCTTCTACAAATCCATAGTGACATAAATTTCCAATCATCGGATAGTTTTTTACTCAAAACTTACACAATACCCCCATATGTCATAGAGTTATAGAATTGTACAGCACAGAAACAGATGCTTTGGTCCAACTCATCCAGGCTGACAAGATATCCCAAATTAATCTAATCTCATTCGCCTATGTTTGGCCCATATCCCTCTAAACCATTTCTATTCATGTATCCATCCAGATGCCTTTTAAAATGTTGCAATTGAAGTAGCCTCCACTACTTCCTCTGGCAACTCATTCCATACACGCACCATCCTCTGTGTGAAAAAGCTGCCTCTCAGGTCCCTTTTAAATCTTGCCCCTCTCACCTTAAACCTATGCCCTCTAGTTTAGGTCTATCTTACCCTAGGAAAAAGACCTTGGCTATTCATCCTATCCGTGCCCTTCGTGATTTTATAAAGGTCATATAAAGGTCACCTGCCAACCTCTGATGCTCCAGGGAAAATAGCCCCAGCCTATTCAGCCTATCCCTGCAGCTCAAGCCCTCTAACCTCAGCAATATCCTTGTAACACTTTTCTACAACCTCTAAAGTTTAACAACATCTTTCCTCTAGCAGGAAGACCAGAAGTGAACAGAGTATTCCAAAAGTGGCCTAACCAATGTCCAACAGTTACAACACGATATACCAACTCCATTACTCAATGCACTGACCAGTGTGCCAAACGCCTTCTTCACTACCCTGTCTACCAGTAACTCCACCTTCAAGGAATTATGAACCTGAACCACTAGGTTTTTTCATTCAGCACACTTCCAAGGACACTACCACTAAGTGTGTAAGTCCTGCCCTGAGGAAGCAAAAAAAGGAAAAATGTTGTCTCTCATATGAAATCATGACAAGATCTTGGAGACAGACATTTGCAGAAACTTCAGTGTTGCTACGTTTTATTTTGAAATAGTCCTGTGAAGCATCTTGGGGTGTTTTATCATGTTAAAGCTAAACAAAATAAGTGATTTTTTTTGGGTATAACAGGTGCATATACAATACATATTTTACAGGAAAATGTATCGACAATAATGCAGCTATAATGGGGAGATAATAGGAGATTTTAATTTTAATTAGAGTGCAAGAAGCTGAACTTGATTAGCAAAATTGAGAACTAAAAGGAGGGAATGGCCATATTCTACATGTATAACAGGATAATCAATGAACATGAATTAGTTAATTTATCGACATAGTAGGATTTATTCTGATGCGCTGTTTGGAAAAAGAGAAGTAAGATTTACAAACTCAGATTATAACTTTAAAAGGTAAATTTTAGGGATGAGCCATAAACTGACTGCAGTAAACTAGGCTGAACTGCTGATGGGAAAACCCAAAGATTAATAGCACATGTGCAGTTAAACAATAAGGTAGCAGTCAAGATCAACTTAAAAGGCTTATAAAAACATGCAAAAAGAAGTGGAATTCAGCCAACAGCAACAGCTATAAAGGAAAATCAATAATGAGATACAAAAAAAATACAAAGGAAGAACATTTAGAAAAAAGCTTCAAGAGACATAAAACTGATATTGGTACTTTTCATAAATACATTAAGTGAAAGAATAGTAGAGGGGAATTGTGCTCTTTGGATAGAAACAGACAAGATTCTTATGGGTGGTGAAGAAATGATAGCCCTGTTGAATGATTACTTTGGATCTAAGTTCATCTTGAAAAGAGACAAAATACTAGGAGTTACAATGGGAGTGAAAATTTAGTCAAAAGGGGGGGTATTCACAGATTCAAAATGTAAAAATACATAAAGTGAAATAAAAGCACTCAGAGCCAACAAATCTCTGGGGCATGATGTCCTCCATCCCAGGAACTAGAAAAAAAAGGTAATGAAATTACAGGTGAGCTGGTCACAAATTTTTCAGTGCTCTGCAGGTTCAGAAACTGTGCCTTCAGATTTGTAAATTGCAGAAGTCACTTAAGTGATGGGCAAAGTCAGAAGTCACACAACACCAGGTTATAGTCCAAGTGTATTTGACATCACAAGCTTTCGGAGCACTGCTCCTTCGTCAGGTGAACGTGTGACTTCTGACTATGTCCACCCAGGTCCAACTCCACTTTAAGTCCAGGAGAAGGGCACAAAGCAAATAAACACAGATCTGTTGGTTTATCACTTGTGCAGAAGTTGTTTGAACTTATCAGAATCAGATGATGTAGCTAGTTTAAAACATAGGATAATCTTACCGCATTGTGCTCCAGACAGCCAATCATAATTTCCGATAAAATCACAACACCAGTCCTTCCTACACCGGCACTACAGTGTATAAGCAAAGGCATATCCGGATGTTTACTGTCTGCTGTACTGTTGGTATGACGACGCACTGACTCAATTTCATCCAAATATGCTGTAAAAGCAATGAGAAATTTAAAAATAGGATAATTAAGAAGAAGAACCATTTATGCAATACAGCCAAAATGCTTCAGTATAAACATTGTTTTAAACCTAAGATGACAAGTGTTGTCAATCAGAATTCAATAAAACTCACATCGGAATCCTTTGATATCATCTGGACAGCCATTTTCTGGCCAGTCTGTATACTGCAAGTGCCACACTGTTCTCTCTTGCCCATTCAATAGATGTTTGATTTTCAACCCTGTAGTTGCATAACAACCCGAGTCTGTTCGAAATCGTGTAGTAATTTTGAATCTTCCATAGGTGACAGAGTTATTCCTGGAACCTAATCGAGGCCAATACCGAAAACTCTTCTCTCTCCCTCCTTCCTGTAAATGTTATTCAATATAAAAAAAAACTTGATTAACACTTGACATCAAATTCTCCAACTGGGATGCATACACCAAGTACTTGTATCGTGAACAAAATTTGGGAGCCACTTTACAGAATATAATTTTCTTTAATGGGTGCAGGTACTAAGTGATCAATAAAAAGACGTACAAATTTCCTAAACGCTTTTGAGAAGTAAAATGAGATTACCATGTACTCGCCTCCGTCAACTGATGAATCAGGACTCCATGTGGGAGGACACTTGGAGGACATACTGAAGATGGGAAGGGCACAAAATACACAAAATATACTGTGGGTGGGGGATTTCAATGTTCATAACCTTGGTTCAAACATGGACAAAAGAGCTGGAATCCAGAGTTGAGGTGAGAGTGACAGCCCTCAACATCAAAGACATATTAGACTGTGTAGATCATCAAGAAACCCTAGCAAAACAGGAATTGATAGGATTTGGGGTCAGACTTTCCCTTGGTTGAAGTCATACTTGGCACATAGGAAGATGGCTGTCGTTGTTGGAAGTCAGTCACCTCAGCTTCAGGATATCACTCAAGGTAGTGTTCTTGGCCCAATTACAGTCAGGTGCTTCAACAATGACCTTCCCTTTCAAGGTCAGAAGTGGAGATGTTCACCAATGATTGCACAATATTCAGTATCATTCGCAAGCTCTTGTATTATGAAACAGCCATATTCAAGACCTGGACAATATCCAGGCTTGGGCTGACAACTGACAAGTAGCATTTGCTTCACACAAATGCAAGGCTATGACCAGCACCAATAAGAGAAAATTTAACCACCGCCCCTTGACTTTCAATGATGTTACCATAACTGAATTCCCTGCTATCAACATCCTGGGCGGTTACCATTGACCAGAAACTCAACTGGACTCACCACATAAATACAGTGGCTACAACAGCGGGTCTGAGGTTAGAAATACTGTAGTGAGAATACTCATCTCCTGACTCCCTGGAGCCTGTCCACCATCTCCAAGGCACAAGTCAGGAGTGTGACATAACTCATCATTTGCCTGAGGCACAACTCCAACAACACTCAAGATGCTTGATGCCATCCAGAACATGGCAGCTGAACTGACTGGCACCAAAGTACCCACTCCCTCAACCACTGATACATACTATCTACAAAATACACTGCAGACGTATGCCGAAGATCCTTCCAATGTACGACTACTTCCATCCAGAAAGGTCAAGGACAGCAGATACCACCACGTGCAAGGTGCCTTCCAAGCCACTCACCATCCTGACTAAGAAATATATCGCTGTTCCTTCCTTGTCACAGTAGAAATCCTGGAAGCCCCTCCCCAATGGCACTGTGGATCAACATGGACTGTGGCGGTTCAAGAAAGGAGCTCACTATCTCCTTCTCAAGGGCAACTAGGGATAGACAATAAATACTAGCCTGCCAGCTACACAAAAGTAGCACAAGAGAACAGAAAAAAACTACTCCTAGGTTATCTCCACAAAATAAATAGTTTCTTCAGGCATTGCATCTCCCCCTTAGAGCTAGAAAATAGAAATCAGGAATGCTTTTGAACCCTTAGATTGCTCACAAGGGTCAATAGGGTTTCAGTGTAATTTCACAGAGATCCCCCTTTAGCATGGCATGGAGACAAATTCCTTATTTAATTGAGGATGGTGGACAGGTCTTAAAGCTGCAGGGTCAGAGGCGTTCATGCTGGAAAGCTGCAACAGTCAGCAAGAGACACAGTGCTTCAAAATGGAAGTTTCCTCTCATTAACCTTTCTAAACTTAGCAGTGATAAACAAAGGTTGTGCAATTAGGCCAGTACTATAGGTGATTATGGTTGAAATGGCATATACAACAAATTGCTCTTGCAGGCAGTGACAACCTCTACAGCTCTCTGAAGAGCTGCCATTGGCTTCTCACTTCCAAGCATCCAGAACGTACCTGCTGGAGAAAGTGAAGGCAAAATGAACTTTTGTTCCTTCAGCTGTAAACAGACTGAACAAACCTCATCAGTTGCACAATGCCAACCAAAACCTGTCTCTGCAAAGAAGTGGTGGTGGTAAAAACAGCATGGGAGACCAGCATATCAACAAACTTCATTTGAGTCCCAAATAGCTTGTTCCTAGCCCCTCCCCAAGAGCCTGGAAATCCAGCTTACACTACAACAGCAGTACATACACTTTGTTAATGAGTACCGCAAGCATGCAGAAATACATTTTTAAAATTCCAAACCCCATTTAGTCCAAGATTAAAAGTTAAGTTAATGAAGCTTGATTGAGGAGTGCATTCTGGCACGATCAAGGGAAAAAAATCAAGCTTCCACTTAGGATGTTTTGCTCTAATTTGACATCTTATGGTTCTTTATTACAAGAAACTCAATGAGTACAAAGAAAACATAGATAGTAAATCAAGAGATACACAGCTTAAAGCAAATTAAGTAGTACCTCTTCTATTGTAACCATGGCAATGATAGCAACACCTTGCTCCCACACCATTTGCCAAAAATCAAGACAAGTGGTCTGGAGTGGTCCTTGTGTGGCAATGTAATTCCACTCCCTGCCTTCCACTATTATCTGTAATGAAACGAAGATATTGACAACCATGGGCAAGTGAACAAAAATTGTTTGTGACAAATGTTGGCAAAGTACTTAAATGCAATGAAATTTTCAAGATTTCCATACTTTTAACTTTTTGCAAACCAAAACAATTATTAAGCAAACCTAACTACCTTTATATGTGATGCATTTATGTAACCAGTATTGTTTTCTTTTGTAGGCACTAATTCCACCCTATTATCATCATAGGGAATAACATCAGCGAATCGATTTCTTTCAGTGTTTTCAGGTAGCAATGCTATGGTACATTCTGCTGTTGGGTTTTTCTTTGGAACTCTTTCATATTCTGTAAACACCATTTTCTGTTCTAGACGCTGCTCCAAGATTTTGCACTAAAATACAAAGCACATTTAAAAGAGCCATTTTATTTTAGAATGAAGTTGCTGAAGCAGTCACGCAGTATACAGATTTCCAAAGTACGTTTCACCATTGAAAACACATTTTTCCATTTTGCTTTAAGCAATTTGGAAGAATTTTTATCTTTGCTAATTTTCTTGTCTCTACCAGGATTACTAACATTCACAGCAACCAATGAGGAACTAAGATGTATGGAGGTCTCTAAAAAAACTCAAGGAAGCTCTAATAATTACAATTCTATTGGTTATTTCAGTTTTTTTTTTAGAAAAGACAGACCAATTTAGTCAAGCTATTTCATCCAGTTAGATAATTAGCATTGCTTCTTACATTCACGCTTTTAAAAAAAAAGTCAGCTTTCTATTTAGGCCATGACAGCCCTCCATCACACCGGCATAAGAGGCAAACCGCAAACAAATATCATTTTCTAGAAATTTGAGTTTGGTGCAACTTCTATTTTGAATTGTACAGAAGGGACTTTTCGTCAGAATAAATTTTTTTAAAAATCCAAGAATAAAAGTTATGAACTAGGTGCATCCTGACCCTTATTTTTGATATGGTAAACATTTCAATAATCTAAAGCTAAGGCATGGCTCTCATTAAATTACAAATATAAAGATTTAAAGAAACTATTAGTTTCTTCCATTAAAAAACCTTGCTAAAACACAACTTCACTTTAAATTCTGAAGAATAAACTTTTAAGCCAAAAAGCCTTAACATGAAAGTAACTGAAAAGATTTTGAAACAAGAACAGAAATGCTGGAAAAGCTCAGCAGAACTGGGAACCTTCTCTCCACAGATGCTGCCAGACCTGCTGAGCTTTTCCAGCAATTTCTGTTTTTGCTTCTGATTTCCAGCATCTGCAGTTCCTCTTGTTTGTATATGGAAAGAATCTGAAATCATTTGACAGAGTTCGGAAGTACATTTCATCATTAAAACTCTTTTCCCCTTGCATTTTATAATTGTTTGCAACAATATTTGCCCTTTATCAATTTTGTCAGTAGTTATTCGTACAATGAAATTAACCAGACATGGCTACCTGATGGATCAGTGGTAATTAAGGCTCAAATACTAACAACTGAATAGCAAACCACTGGCAATAAGGCAGTAGAAGCATAGTATGGCTTCAGTATGCTTGCACAAGGAGAAAAAGGTAACTGCACTTCTTTCACTCATTCATGGCACATAGCCATCTTGGGCTAGGCCAATATTTATTGTCCATGCCTAATTGCCCTTGAGCTGGTGGCGAGTTGTCTCGAACCACTGCAATGCTTCAGTTTTGTTAGGAAGGGAATTTCAGGTATTAGCATCATGACAGTTGAAAGGGTGGCAATATAGTTCTAAGTCAGGACGGAATGTAGCTATCCGGGAAAGGTACGCTTTTCAAAATATTGTCACAGAATTTTTATTAGTGGATACTTATATATGCTTTTGTTGAAATGTGCATGAGAAAGGCCTTTTAAATATTCGCTTACCATTGTATTTTAACTATGAAAGTGTACTTGAGATATCTACAAGTAAAATAACCTTTAGGAATTTTTTAAAGTAAAATTCATTAAGCTCGACCATTGTGTGTTACCATTTCATGAGGGTTAATAAGCGCTCCCCGAGGCTTCCATGTTTCACCTGTCTATTCACAGATACACAGTTCCAACATGAAGTGTGAACAGGAACTAGGAACTCTGGCAACTTCTCTGCAGAAACGTGAAATTCCATTGTGTTGTATCTGAGGGCATGAGTAATCTCTAATATATTACATCACGCAATTATCATTTTACTAATTCAATTGTAATTGCTGGTATCAAGAGTTTCAACAAACATCAGATCTTTAACAGTTCAATCTGCTAACAATCCAGCATTGCATGTCTATAAATAATGTAAATGATATTAAATCATACTCTTTCATCATACGATGTCTTGATAGGCTCATCTTTAATAACATCGGGTAGAGGCTTTTGAAATGGTGTCAATCCATTTAATTCTGCCATTCTCAGTGGTCCAATTTTCCTAATATCTGATACACGAGTTCCTTTTCTTATATCCTTCAAAATTTAAGAATAATTTAAAAAATAAAAAAATACATTAGTTAACAGGTGTAACAGTCAAGAGCACATTTAATATCAATGTACAAAACCTGCATGACAAAATTCTGCAGAGTCAGGAAGGCATGTGTAATGAACTGTTAATTAAACAACAGCATATAACTAAAAATATACCCTCAAACAGTTATTCCACAGGTCAAATATAAGAAGACAGAATAATTCAAATGAAGAAAGCAAATTTTTTTTTTAAAATGGTCACAGACCAAAGTCAGATTTTCCAAAAAAAAGCCTAACGCACAGCCATAAACAATAGACACCTTCATAATAAACGATTTACAATTCTTCCACATACCCCATTTCTCACGAAGATAGATAGCACAATGTCAAGGATGTTTTTCTGAAGAAAGCACAATAATGGTAGGTTTGAAAGAGAACAACACCCAAGGTGAAAGGAAAAACTAGTAGCAACTAACGAAGATGCGAGACAGGGAAGTTCAATCATCACAGTTTGGTAGGAATAAGATCTAGACTATAACACATCAGTCCCATTAGCACGATGAATTCAGAACGAGCAGAAATGAAGCTGGAAGAAAAACTTGGAAGAAATTCTGGGGAAGAGGATGGCAAGGGGGCCCATGTGCAATTAGTCCAGTGAATCAAAACAGAAGAAACAGCAGAGAGAATTTTTAAAACAAAAAACAGTTTGAATTCTTTGCATTCACCACTAGAAATGAAGATGGAGATGGCAGGAAAAGGGTGATATAAGGGAAGGGTTTGCATGGAAGAGAAATCTAGTGTTATTCTTTGCCTACCTGGATGGGTTTTGTGTAGAGTGCTGTTTCAGCACAGGAGCACAGAACTTGATAGTACCTTAAATGAGATAGTAGGAACTGCAGATGCTATAGAATCTGAGACAAGGTGTACAGCTGGATGAACACAGCAGGCCAAGCAGCATTAGAGCAGGAAAGGCTGACATTTCGGGCCTAGACCCTTCTTCAGAAATGGGGTAGGGGAAGGGGGTTCTGAATTAAATAGGGAGAGAGGGGGAGGCAGATAGAAGATGGATAGAGGAGAAGATAGGTGGAGAGGAGACAGACAGGTCAAAGAGGCTAGGATGGAGCCAGTAAAGGTGAGTGTAGGTGGGGAGGTAGGGAGGAGATAGGTAAGTCCAGGAAGGACAGACAGGTCAAGGGGGCAGGATGAGGTTAGTAGGTAGGAGATGGGGGTGGGGCTTCAGGTGGGAGGAGGGGCTAGGTGGGAGGAAGGACAAGTTAGGGAGGCAGGGACGAGCTGGGCTGGTTTTGGGAAGCGGAGATTTTGAAGCTTGTGAAGTCCACATTGATACCATTGGGCTGCAGGGTTCCCAAGCGGAATATGAGTTGCTGTTCCTGCAACCTTCGGGTAGCATCACTGTGTCACTGCAGGAGGCCCAGGATGGACATGTCCTCTGAGGAATGGGAGGGGGAGTTGAAATGGTTCGCGACTGGGAGGTGCAGTTGTTCAATGCGAACCGAGTGTAGGCATTCTGCAAAGCAGTTCCCAAGTCTCCGCTTGGTTTCCACGATGTAGAGGAGGCCACAACGGGAACAGCGGATGCAGTATACCACATTAGCAGATGTGCAGGTGAACATCTGCTTGATGTGGAAAGTCGTCTTGGGGCCTGGGATGGGGGTGAGGTGTTGGGGCAGGTGTAGCACTTCCTGCAGTTGCAGGGAAAAGTGTCGGGTGTGGTGGGGCTGGAGGGGAGTGTGGAGCGGACAAGGGAGTAACGGAGAGAGTGGTCCCTCCGGAAAGCAGGTAAGGGTGGGGAGGGAAAAATGTCTTTGGTGGTGGGGTCAGTTTGCAGATGGCAGAAGTGTTGGAGGATGATGCGTTGGATCCGGAGGTTGGTAGGTTGGTACGTGAGGACGAGGGGGATTCTGTTTTGGTTATTATTGCAGGGAGGGTGTGTGAGGGATGAGTTGCGGGAAATGTGGGAGACACAGTCGAGGGTGTTCTCAACCACTGGGGGGGCGGGGTGGAGTTGCAGTCCTCGAAAAAAAGAGGACATCTGAGATGTACGGGAGTGGAATGCCTCATCCTGGGAGCAGACGCGGTGGAGGCGAAGGAATTGGGAATAGGGGATGGCATTTTTGCAGGAAGGTGGGTGGGAGGAGCTGCATTCTAGGTAGCCGTGGGAGTCGGTGGGCTTGAAATGGATATCGGTTTCTAGGTGGTTGCCAGAGATGGAGACACAGAGGTCCAGGAAGGAGAGAGAGGTATTAGAGATGGTCCAGGTGAACTTAAGGTTGGGGTAGAATGTGTTGGTGAAGTGGATGAACTGTTTGAGCTCCTCCTGGGAGCACGAGGCGGCGCCGATACAGTCATCACTGTAACGGAGGAAGAGGTGGGGTTCAGAGCCAGTGAAGCTACGGAAGAGGGATTGTTCCACGTAACCTACGAAGAGGCAGGCATAGCTTAGGCCCATGCAGGTACCCATGGCCACCCCCTTTGTCTGTAGGAAGTGGGAGGAATTGAAAGAGAAGTTGTTGAGGGTGAGGACGAGTTCGGCTAAGCGGATGAGGGTGTCAGTGGAGGGGGACTAATCAGGCCTGCGGTACAGGAAGAAGCAGAGGGCCTTTAGACCATCTGTATGGGGAAAGCAGGTGTATAGGGACTGGACGTCCATTGTAAAGATGAGGTGTTGTGGACCGGGGAATTGGAAGTTCTGGAGGAGGTGGAGGGCGAGGGTGGTGTCATGGAGGGAGTTCCTGGACCAAGGGGGAGAAAATGGAGTCGAGATAGGTGGAGATAAGTTCGGTGGGGCAGAAGGAGGCGGAGACAATGGATGCCACCCGAAGGTTGCAGGAACAGCAACTCATTTTCCGCTTGGGAACCCTGTAGCCCAATGGTATCAATGTGGACTTCACAAGCTTCAAAATCTCCCCTCCCCCTACTGCATCCCAAAACCAGTCCAGCTCATCCCCGCCTCCCTAACCTATGCTTCTTCTCACCTATTCCCTCCTCCCACCTCAAGCCCCACCCCCATCCCCTACCTACTAACCTCATCCCACCCCCTTGACCTGTCCATCCTCCCTGGACTGGCCTATGTCCTCCCTACCTCCCCACCTACACTCGCCTTTACTGGCTCCATCCCTGCCTCTTTGACCTGTCTGTGTCCTCTCCACCTATCTTCCCCTCTATCCATCTTCTATCCGCCTCCCCCTCTCTCCCTATTTATTTCAGAACCCCCTTCCCCTCCCCCATTTCTGAAGGAGGGTCTAGGCCTGAAAAGTCAGCCTTCCTGCTCCTCTGATGCTGCTTGGCCTGCTGTGTTCATCCAGCTCTACACCTTGTTATCTCAGTGCCTTAAATGATCCAGCCAAATCTGGTGATAGATCATTATGCAAGTTGTCTACCAAAGACATTCAAATCTGTGCCAATTAGACATAAAAAAACTGAAGGCAGGACATACAGCAGCGCAATAGCTAAGACAGATGTGTGTAATGCATTACTGGAAACAAGGCCAAAATATAGCAGAGATGCTAGAAATCGGAAATAAAGAGAGTGCTGGAGAAATTCAACAGGTCTGGCAGCATCATGTGGACGGAGAAACAGTTCACTGGAGTCTAGCAAGACTCTCCTTTCAGAGAACTTTACTAATTATATACTTTTAATTTTCTGTTTTTGCAGGCATGAAAGAACAATAAACCAGCATTCCATGTACTCCCTTATTGGCATTTAGAAGCAACAATTCAGCTATATCAAAGTGTTAGTTCAAAAAGGTGGCATAACAGGAAGCACACTGCAGAGGTGAGCAGGAACAAGCAATGGTGAAACAGAATCTGGACATGTGGTCACACGGTTGTTAATGACAATGCACTGTTTCTGAAACGCAACTCTTTGGTGAGCATTGCATCCTTGATGGGAAAGTGCTGTTCAATGATACATTCAAGTCGGGAAGTAGATGCAGCTTTAAACTAAATAGTAGGGGTGAGGGATCAAGTTTGGGAAATCTATGATGATTCAATAGAGAAGACAAGGAAAGATAAAAATGAGTAGTGATGGTCAAAATATGTCAGCTTAGGACAGAACACGTAAACCTAAGAATGCAACAGCAGTTATGGATAGAGGTTACGAAAATAGTTTTAAAAAAAAAAGGACAAAACCTCAAGGCTCTGTATTTGAATGCACAGAATTTGTAACAAAACAGAAAAACTGATAGCATAAATAGAAAAATACCAATGAACTGGTGACAATTTCAGAGAGATGTCTGCAAGATGTAACAGTTAAAGAGGATAGAAAGCTAAGAAAAAAAAATGTAGGGTAGTTCTGTAAATTAAAGATAAAACATTTATACAATAGAGAGATGTCCTTCATTCTCTTGATCAAAATACAGAATCAACTTGGGTAGATGCAAAATAGTAAAGGTAAGACAGTGCTGGCGAATGTCGTATGTAGGCCTCCTAACAGTAACCATGTTAGAAGGAGGTTTACAGGAAAAAAATAATGGGGTCTTGGGAAAAACTAACAAAAAACACATGGGTAATTTTAATCCACACTGGGGGAGGTGGTGATGTAGTGACTGTAACAAGGTCAGCCAGGTGGATCTCAGAATATGAGCTTCCTGATCAGAACAGGTTAACAGCCCCAATCAGGGAGCCCTGGCTGACAGATAGAAACAGGAGTGTCAGAGGTCCTTGTCATTCTGGTGAGCTGGCTCTGAGGAAACTGGACCAGTGTCAAGATCTATGCATGTGTACATAAAGGTGAATTTGTGATAGAATACTAACCTCTGTGCAGTTATTTCAGGTGACATGCTGGTAATGTCACTGGACTGGAAGTCCAGAAGTTCTGGTGATATTGGCTAAAATCCCACCATGGCAAATAATGAAATTTGAATACAATAAATATCTGGAATAACCAACCTAATGGCGATCATGTAACCATTGTTAATTGTAATACAGACCGGTCAGGAGAGAATTCTTAACGCTAACACCTACATCTCATGAATGAATACGAAATGAATGAATTTGCTGATGCCATCAAGATAGGTGAGAAGATAAGTTGTGAAGAGGATGTAGGAGCCTGAAAGGGGATAAAGATAGGTTGAGCAAATGGACAAAGAATTTGTCAGTTGGAATATAAATGCAGAAAAATGTGAACTTGTCCACTTTGGCAGGAAGAATAGAAAAACAATGTTATTTAAATGGAGGGAGCCTTTAGAAGTGAGGTAGAAGGTTCTAGGTTTCATGGTGAATGAATCGCAACATTAAGATTTAGATACAGCAGGAGATTAGGAACTTAAATGTAATGTTGCTATTTATCACGAGGAATGGAAATAAAAATAACTATGTTTTGCTGCAGTTGTACAGAGCAATGGTAAGAACACATCTGGAGTATTGTGTAGTTTTAGTGTCATTGGTTATGAAAGGATATAAATGTGTTAGAAGTAGGTGCAGACAGGGTTTACTCCAGTTCATTCCATTGACACTTGCAATGGGGTGGGTTATGTTGTGAGAACAGGTTGTTAGACCGGGTCTGCATCCATTGGAGATTAGAAGAGTTGATCTTACAGGATCCCAAAAGGACCTGGTCATAGTGAATGCTGAAAGAACATCCCCCATGAGAGAATGGCATGGAATGATGGGACCCAGTTCAAAACTAAATGATCTTCTAAGAGGTGAGGAGAAATAAGATGGACAAGATAGGACAGATACATAAAACAGATTTGTGACTAACAAGGGAGTCAAAGGTTATCAGAAAATGGTGGGAGTGTGAAATTGGGCTCACAATTAGATCAACCATGACCTCAAAGAATGTCAGAACAGGCATGAGAGGCTGAATGACATACTCTTGCTCTTAATTTGTATGTATTAGCACATTAGCTGATGCACCAAAACTAGCCTGGAATAAATTAAGAGGCAGAAAAGCTTTGGAGGTTGGTGACATGGACGATACTAGTAGTAGCACAGTTAGTTATACTTCAGGGGTCCTTGCAGCAAGTTGCAAAGTTACGCAACCTTGTAATGGTGCACCTGGAGCTTGCATTAGCACATAGGAATGTCAAGGTGTGCAAATATAACTGATGACCAGAAGACATAGGTGCTGGTTCATTTACCCAGCCTGCATATCAATCATGAAATATTTTATTGGGATGCATCCAGACTAATAAAACAATTTTGCCACTTCCTATATCTTGCTGCTTCTTCAGCTCAGGTAGAATAAAAATGGCACTGTAAGAATCCTTTCTCATGCACCTCCTTAAATTAATGTAATCAACATTACAGAATTGTAAAAAAGTTTGTATTTGATTATTCTAAATACATTTTTGAAGTACATGGATGTTAGATGAAGGAAAAGCAATATACGCAGTCCAAAGGCATTCTAAGTAATTCATTTGGAAATTACAACTTTGCAGAATGGTTAACAAAATGGAGGCTCATGGGAAGAAGAGGGTCACTGTCACCTTGGATAAAGAAAAATTGGTTTAAGGGCAGAAATTGGTGATTCGTAATGAATGAATGTTTTTTTAGATCAGAAGATGGTAGATAGTAAAGGTCCCCAAGTGCCAGTGCTGGGATCACTGCATTTTTAATATATAAATGTCTTGGATACTGGAATACAGGGTAAAAATGATAAAATTCCAGATGATACTAAACTTGGAAGTGTTTCAAACAGCAAAGACAACAAAACTGATTGCAACAGGACATAGGCTAGCAGAATGGCCAAACAAGTAGCAGCTGGAATTTAATACTAAGAACTGAGTGGCAATTTATGTTAGCAGGAGGCAATCTTCACTTACTGGCACAGATCTATGAGGTTATACAGGGTCAGAGGGTCCTGGGGTGTTCATGTGTAATCTCTGAAGTTTTAGGACATATTGGAAGACTAATTAACCAAGTATAAGGACTTGGGCAGGGAAATTATGCTGAACCTATACAAGGTTCCAGTTAGGCAACTGCAACATTAAGCTAAGGAAACTTGGCCGTTTTCCTTGGAGCAAATGAAGGTGAAGGGAGATTTGATAGGAGGTGTTAGAAGACTGTGACAGGTTTAGATAAAGTAGTCAAATGAAAAGCTGTTCCCATTTAGTTGATAGTATAAGGATGAGAGGACACGAGATACAAATAGGGATGTGAGGAAGAACCATTTTACACACTGACTGTTAATAAACTGGAATTGCCTGATAGGTGGATGGCAGAAGCTGAGATATAAGTACTTCGGGAAAATAAATTTGCAAAGTTAGGCGATAATGCAAGGGGAACAGGATTGACTGGATTGTTCTACAAAGAATCTAGTGTGGACTTAATGGGGCAAGTGACTTCCTATGTCTTACTTTTAACATAGTTATGGAAAAAGATAGGACAGGTCCACAGGTTAAGGTGCTAAACTGAAGCAGGGACGATTTGGCAGGATCTAGCAGAGGTCAACTGGGCGAGTCTGTTTCAAGGAAAACAAACAACTGGCAAATGGAAGGCTTTTAAAAGTGTGGTATCAAGAGCCCAGGGACAGTATGGCCCTGTTAGGCTGAAGGGAAAAGCTGACAGATTTAGGGATCCCTGGCTGATGATGGATATCGAGGCTCTGGTCAGGAAAAAGGA
This sequence comes from Ginglymostoma cirratum, assembly GCA_024137785.1. Taxonomy (NCBI): domain Eukaryota; kingdom Metazoa; phylum Chordata; class Chondrichthyes; order Orectolobiformes; family Ginglymostomatidae; genus Ginglymostoma; species Ginglymostoma cirratum. The sequence continues at coordinate 54,785,947 of JAHRHZ010000133.1, read as the reverse complement.
GGAGGAATACATTGGATTTAAGCTATCGGGTTGAAGTGAATTGCTAGATGATTATAAAAACTGTAGGAGCACACTCAACGGGGAAAGCAGAAGAGCAAAAAGAGGGTATGAGATGGATCTCGCAGATAAGATTAAAGATAATCCCAAGAGATTTTATAGCTATATTAAAATAGGGAGCTAATAGGTCCCCTTAAAGATCAGTATGACCATCTATGCATGGAGCCACAGGAGATGGGGTAGATTTTTAATGAATCTTTCTCCTTAGTGTTTACTGAGGACAGAAGCATGGATGCTATGGAAATGAGGGAGACAAGTGGGGATATCTTGGACCGCATGCACATTACCAGAGAGGAGGTATTTGCAGCCTTAAAGCACATTAAGGTAGATAAATTCCCTGGGCCTGATCTAGTCCATCCTCGGACATTGTGGGAGGCTAGGAAAGAAATTGCAGACGCCCTTGCGAGATTTTTGCTTCATCCTTATCCACTGGTGAAGTTCCAGAAGACTGGAAGGTGGCTCATGTTGTTCCATTGTTTAAGAAAGGTAGCAAAGACAAGCCAGGGAACTACAGGCCAGCGAGCCTGACATCAATGGTGGGCAACTTATTGGAGGATATTGAGGGACAGGATTAACCAGCATTTGGATAGTCAAGAGATAAAAGGTACTGCAGATGCTGGAGAATCCGAGATAACAAGGCGTGGGGCGGGATGAACACAGCAGGCCAAGCAGCATCATAGGAGCAGGAAAGCTTGACGTTTCGGGCCTAGACCCTTCATCAGAAAGGGTCTGATGAAGGGTCTA
>JAHRHZ010000133.1:54744733-54784746 GCA_024137785.1 Ginglymostoma cirratum | reverse complement strand
AAGGGTCTAGGCCCGAAACGTCAAGCTTTCCTGCTCCTATGATGCTGCTTGGCCTGCTGTGTTCATCCCGCCCCACGCCTTGTTATATTTGGATAGTCAAGGTCTGATTAGGGATTGTCACCATGGATGTGTGTGCAGGAAGTCATGTCTGACAAATCTTTTAAAGTTTTTCAAAGAGGTAACCAAGAGGATGGATGAGGGTGCAGCAGTGGAGTTGTCTATATGGACTTTAGTAAGGCCTTTGACAAGGTTGCACGTGACAGGCTAGTCACAAAAGTTAGGTCGCATGGGATCCAAGGAAAGCTAGCTAATTGGATTCAAAATTAGCTCAATGGTAGGAAGCAGGTGATGTTTTAAGGTTGGTTCTCAGCTTGGAGGCCTGTGACTAGTGGTGCACCACAGGGGTCAGTGCGGGGACCTTTTTTGTTTGTTATTTATCTGGATGTGAATGTACAAGGAATGATTAGTAAGTTTGCGAATGATACAAAACTAGGAGGTATTGCTGATAGTAAGGAAGGTTATCAAAAATAGGGATCTTGATCAGATGGGGAAGCGGGCTGAGGACTGGCAAATGCAATTCAATGCTGATAAGTGTGAGGTACATAGTTCATTGAAAGCGGCGTCACAGGTAGACAGAATGAAGGCGGCATTTGGCATGCTGGCCTTCAATCGGTCGAGGCACTGAGTATAGGAGTTGGGATGTTATGTTACAGCTGTATAAGTCATTGGTGAGGCCGCACTTTGAGTATAACGTACAGTTTTGGTCACTCTGTTACAGGGAAGTCATAGTTAAACTGGAAAGTGTGCAAAGATGATGTACGAGGATGTTGCCAGGACCAGTAGGGAGAGGTTGGCCAAGAAAGGACTTTATTTCTAGGAACATAGGAAATGAGGGGTGACCTTATGGAGGTGTCTAAAATCATGAGGGGCATAGATAGGATGAATGCATATAGTCTTTTTCCCCAAGGATGGGGAATTGAAAACTACAGGGCATAGGTTTAACGTGAGAGGGGATAGATTTAAGGAGGACCCGAGGGGCAACTTCTTCACGCAGAGAGTGGTGTGTATAACAGAATGGGCTGCCAGAGAAAGTGGTTAAGGCAGGTACAATAGCAACATTTAAAAAATGCATTTGGATAAGTACATGGATGTGAAGGGTTTAGAGGGACATGGGCCAAATGCCAGCAATTGGAACTAGCTGAGTGGGCACCATGGTCAGCATGGACCAGTTTGGGCCAGAGGGCCTAGCTGTATTACTCTATGACTCGAAATAAGTCAGTACAAAACCTTTAATTGAACAAACATTGTATAATGTTGTACAGCACATTACTAATACATTTACAGCTAAGATAAAGAATTACTGTTAAACTACTCACCCCAAGTGGTGGGAGAGCTTCCATAGCATATAATCTACTAGAAAGCACTTCAGACATTGGTCTCTTCTTGGAAGCCTGCCTTCTCATCTGGGTTTTTCCAACTGTATTGAGGTCAGATTCAGACACAAATGGAAGAAACTGCATTGCTTCTGTTACCTCCCTTTCTTGTGCTCTCTTTTCTGAGTTCTGCTGTCTCCCGAGAGCAGGTGCAGAACTATACAGAGAGTCTGGCAGTGGTTCATTAATCAATTGATTTAACTTGGCTGACATTTGAGACGTGGAGTCAAGGTGTAGCATCCGAGATGTCTGGTCAATGCACCTTGCATCATATTCCTCATCTTCTTCACTGCTGTGAATCAGCATAGTTGCATCCGAGAAAGATCGCCCGTGATGGTAACTTTTGTCTTCGTGAACTTCAGTCTCTCTGGGTTTTGTTTGCTCGAAAGAAACATTTGGTTGTGAATTTGCAGGAGTTACTTTTTCCGAGTTTGTTTCGGTGCCTGGTGTGGACACTGTCCTTTCTTTTATTTTCCAACTCTCAAAATTGTGCACAAGTCCAGCAATCTCAATGCTGTTACGTTTATGAATATTTGTATGTAGTCTGGCAGAAGTTAGGGGCTCACTAACTTCCTGTAGTGAATGCGCAACAGGCAAACTATCCTCCTGGAAAGTCTGTACGGAGTGATGCACACGCCTTGTAATCAGATCTGGATTGCTGCTGCTAACATACACATGTCGGGAAAGGTCAGGTGTACTATTTGCAGGTCTTGGATAAGGATAGGGTGGAGGAGGCCTGTACACTTGGGTTTTCAGCATGTTTGCAGCATTGTAATCCTGAGCATGTAACTGAACATTAGTCAATTCTGGCACACTAACAGCCCCAACCACAGGACGTCGATCAGCTGAATTTATATATGGAGACTGACTATGGAAACTATAGTTCAAATGAAAAGGGTACTGATACATATTTTGTGAATTGAACTGAGAATGTTCTCTGATTTCTGGTTGGCTATAAACAAGTGGATCTGGTCTACTGTAAGCATAAGAATTACCTATATTAAGATTTCTCATAGAATGGCTTTGCCTTTCATTTTGAATCATTCCACGATTTAGCTGCCTCATAACAGTCTCGTAATCTGGAGTTGGCCTATAGGACGGTGGAATAATTGCACTGTGTCTATTGGTTGGGATGTAATCTCCTCTTATTACATCACTTCCAGTCATGCTAGGATTTGAAGACATCGGAGATGCTTGCATAAAGTGCTGTGGGTTATTTAAAGAGCTTGTGCTATGTGCGCTATAGATACTGCCATTTCGGATTCGACCATTGTATTCATATGGAGCTCTATCCAAACTGGTTTGCGATTGATAGAAGCTATTTTGATTGTTCATGTAAATATTGTCTGAAATGAAGTAAAAAAAAAAAGGTGAAGGGTATGGAGAATGAATAGCTGAGCCACTCAGATTTAATGGTGATCTCCAATCTACACACAAGTTAGCTTAGCAGCGAAACAAGCTGAATTAATATAGAAACATAAAAAATAGGATAAGTAGGCCAGTCAGCCCTTCAGACCTGCTCCTCCATTCATTATCGTGGCTGATCATCCAACTTAATAGCCTTTTCCTGCTTTTCACTTGGATCCCTTTAATCCCAAGTGCTATATCCAACTCCTTCTTGAAATCACACAACGTTTTGGCCTTGGCTGCTTTATGTGGTAGCAAATTCCATAGGCTCACCTCTCAGTGAGGAAATTTTTCCTCATCTCAGTCCTAACTGGACTACTCAGTATTCTTAGACTACAATCCCTGGTTCTGGACCAAATACGTTACATGAGACATTTTGTTTAGGTATTAGTGTCCAATTACTTAAAATTGTCAAATACTTCAATGGAGTAACAAAAAAAATTTGGTCAATTAAGTATTTACATAGTCTGAGGGGTTATAGAAAATAATTTTAATACACAAAACTAATCAAATATAAAAATGAAGCAGCTAATTCAAGGTTTAGAATTTTAAAAATTTGTTTCGGTGTTTCTTTTAAACTAGCAGCTCTCCACAGTTACTTGATGTTCAATGGTATGTCCAAAAGCAAAAAACCTCTAGACCCATGCACAAATCATAGCCATAGATGAAGGCATTTTCTGGTCAAAATTGTTATGCAACCTATGCTAGAAGTGAATGCCCAGTTTGTACTCCTGCTACATTTCAAACAGATTTGTTCATTTAACTGAATTTACACAATTTAGTTGTCAAGAGATTTTAAACCCTGAATCATTGGTCTAGGCACAGAATTACTAATCTTCTAATACAATCACTATCCTACCATATCCCTATTTCTTCAAACATGTATGATACCTTTCAAATTAATATGACAATATTATATACTATCCAGGCTTTTTTTTGGAACAGAGGTCTGCAATTGCAAGTTCCAATGACTGTCAAAAATGTTTGAATTCCACTGTTTTTGGACACTTAAACTTGAATTACAGAAAGCAACAGAAGAAAACTCTGATGAAGATGATGACTTTAAGCAATATCGTCTTAAATATCCTTAAGTACTTCACCTTGAGAAGATTTATAGGGCTCTATGTAGTGTCCAGTGTAATGTAACTGGGGCAACGGCATCATGTACTGAGGTGGTTTTGGCTGAAAGAAAACAAAAGCAATAAAAAGCAAATCCAATTATTGCAGATCAACAACTGACAGTAAATGCATAATCACTAAACATGTCAAAACCTGTACAATGAAGGTCAGTACATTTGGTATATACTTTTTCAAAAGAGTGGTTTAAAGCTGGAAATAAAGCAATCAAAAAAGGTACACAGGACTAAGTATCAAACACGTGCTTGATCTAGGCAAAGCTTGCATAATTAGTCTTATACATAAAAGGGATTTTTTCCTCCTCTATGGCAATTTCAAATCAATAACTTACATTTACACTGCATTTTCAATAAACAAAACACCCAAGGCAATTCACAGAAACTAAATCAGACAGAAATTGTCACTACAGCGAAGGGAGAGATTTTAGAAGAGCCATTGAGAAACTTGGTTGAAAGGCGAATATTTAAAAAGCCTCAAAAGGAAAAAGCGGCAAGTGAAAAGACACAGTAACATGCAGAGTTAGGGTTTAGATGTGTGAAGAAAGGGTCACCAATGATGGGGCATGGGAAACTGAAGACAAACTTAAAAACATGGAAACTGTTTTTGTTATGCTTTTAATAAAATTTTGAGCAGCTAGTATTTAAAATCAAGGCTTCTCTTAATTGGATTCAAACTGAAAGGAAGGTGGGTAGTAGGAAAGGCAACATTCCTTTTGATCAGGAATCGATCAAGTCAAACATAAAGACTCAAGCAACAGGACTTTCAAGCTATTACAAGGATAGATCATTTCTGCGTGTTATCCAATGTAGAAATTCTCTGGAGGTGATGCAAGCAAACAGTTAAGGCCATTACAATTTGGCACTGTGGCTCAGTGGTTAGCACTGTTGCTTCACAGGGACCTGTGTTCGATTCCAGCCTTGGGCGACTGTCGGGGTGAAGTTTGCATATTCTCCCCATGTCTGCATGGGTTTTCTATGAGTGCTCTGGTTTCCTCCCACAGTCCAAAGGTTAGGTGCATTGGCTATGCTAAATCGCCCACAGTATCTAGGGTAAGAAATACAGGGATGGTGTAGGGGGTGGGTCTGGGTGGGATGCTCCTCAGAGGGTCAGAGTGGACTTGATGGGCCAAATGGCCCACTTCCACACTGTAGGAATTCTAGGATTCTATGAAATAGGCCAATTCTAAGAAATGTCTGAATTGAGTTTGAAGAGGACTTTTCTTTAAGTTATTACCATTACTTAGGTACAGACAGTAGATCACTAGAGAAAATTAAGTGGTGTGAAATTCAGAGACCTATCGACCATTTGGTCAGTCATATTCAAGACAGACTTCTGTAAGAACTTTATGTAGGCCTACTCCATCACCTTTTCTTCTTAGCCCTGCAAAACATTCCCTTCAGATAGAACATTAAATTTTTTCTACAAGCCATGATTAAGTCCACCTCAGGCAGTATATTCCAGATCCTAACCACCGTGTAAAAACAGATTTTCTTGATGCCACCATTATTTCTTTTGCCAAAGATGTTAGATCAGTGCTGCCTGATCCTTAATTATGAGGACAGACTGAGTAGACTGGGATTATACTCATTGGAATTCAGAAGAATGAGGGGAGATCTTATACAAACATAAGATTGAGGGAATAGATAAAGTGGAGGCAGGGAGGTTGTTTCTGCCAGCAGGTGAAAGTAGGACTAGAAGACATCGCCTCAAAATAAAGGGAAGCAGATGTAGGACTGAGGTCAGGAGGAACTTCTTCACCCATAGGGTTGTGAATCTGTGGAATTCCCTGCCCAGTGAAGCGGTTGAAGCTACCTCACTGAATGTTTAAGGCAAGGCTAGATAAATTTTTGAACAGTAAAGGAATTAAGGGTTATGGTGAGTGGGTGGGGAAGTGGAGCTGAGTCTCAAAAAGATAAGCCATGATCTTATTAAATGGTGGGGCATGCTCGAGGGGCCAGATGGCCTACTCCTGCTCCTAGTTCTAATGTTCTTATGTTCTACAAGAATACTTTCTTGAATTCTCATGATTTTGAACACCGAAATCAAACCTGCTAATCTTCCCTGCTCACAGAAAACAACTCCTGCTTCTACAATCTATCAACATAACTGGGGTTTCTCAGCCTTGGAAACAATCTTGTGAATCTTTTCTGCACTCTCTCTGATGCCTTCTCATTCCTAATTAGCAAACTGGATTTAAAAAAAGCAAAGTGGAGGTAAATCAATTATTTGCAGATAGGACTTGAAGGAATGTTGTTTTTCAGCGGCAGCAGCACGAGCCAGAGTGCCGATGGGAAGGTAAGGTTTTGTTTTTCCCCTGTATAAAAACTTACCTTGTGCAGCGGGCCTTCTTGTTTTCAGCGGCGGGTGTGTGGAGAGAGCGCGAGCCAGGAAGGAACTGATATATTCGGGCGTTGGCTAAACCCAAAACACTACATGTGAAGTGTCTCCCACCCATCCTCCTCCTCTAACCAAAAAAAAGTGCGGAGGGTCGGTAAGGTAAGGCTGTTTTTTAAATTCTTCTGGAAATCTAGAGTAGAGGGAATGGAAGGTAGGGCAGTTGCATGCTCCTCTTGCAGGATGTGGGAGGTAAGGGTCACTGCTGGTGTCCCCTCTGACTTCACCTGTGAGAAGTGCACCTAGCTCCACCTCCTCAAAAACCACATTAGGGAACTGGAGCTGGATGAACTCTGGATCATTCGGGAGGCCAAGGGGGTGACAGAGAGGAGTTATAAGGAGGTGGTCGCACCGAAGGTACAGGGAAAAGGTAACTTGGTGACTGTCAGGAAGGGAAAGGGAATAGGCAGAGAGTGCAGGGATCCCCTGTGGCCGTTCCCCTCAATAATAAGTATAACGTTTCGGATACTGTTGCCGGGGTGGGGGGGCGCTCCTACCAGAGGAAGGCCATAGCAGACAAGTCTCTGGCACTGAGCCTGGCCCTGTGGCACTGAAGGGAAGGCGGGGGGAAAGAATAGGAGAGCAATTATAGTGGGGGATTCAATAGTAAGAGGCACAGACTGGTGATTTTGTGGACGCGAACAAGTTGAACGGATGGTATGTTGCCTCCTGGGTGCCAGGGTCCGTGATGTCTCGGATTGTGTCTTCAAGATCCTTAAGGGGGAGGGCGAGCTACCAGCAGTCATTGTTCACATCGGTACCAATGACATAGGTAGAAAAAGGACCGAGAATGTGAAAAACGAGTACAGGGACTTAGGTTGGAAGCTGAAGTCCAGGACAAACAGGGTAGTTATCTCTGGATTACCACCAGTGCCACGTGATAACAAGATAAGAAATAGGCAGAGAGTGCAGCTAAACACGTGGCTACAGGGCTAGTGTAGGAGGGAGGGCTTCCATTATGTGGATAATTTGAGCACATTCTGGGAAAGGTGGGACCTGTAGAGTAAGGACGGGTTGCAACTGAACCAGAAGGACACAAATATCCTGGGAGGGAGGTTTGCTTGAGCTATACTGGATGGTTTAAGTGAGATTAGCAGGGGGTGGGGAACCGGATTTGTAATTCAGAGGATGAAGTATTCAGCTTCCCAACAGACACAACACGGAGTGAGGTTGTTAATAAAGAAATGCAGTCGATGGAGCGTAATTGTGGACACAGATGGTTTGAGGTGTGGAGACTTCAATGCTAGAAGTATCAGAAATAAGGCAGATGAACTTAAGAGCATGGGTCAGTACTTGGAACTACAATGTTGTGGCCATTACAGAAACCTGGGCAACTCAGGGACAGGAATGGTTGTTGGAAGTTCCGGGATTCAGATGCTTTAAAAGAAATAGGGAGGGTGGAAAAAGAGGCTGCGGAGCGGCATTGCTAATTGGGGCTAGTATAACAGCTACCGAAAGGCAGTTCGAGAATGATAGATCTACAGAGTCAGTTTGGATTGAGGTCCGGAACAAGAAAGGAGCAGTCACTTTGTTGTTGGTTTTTCACAGACCCCCTAGTAGTTTCAGAGAAGTGGAGCAGCGGATTGGGAGGCAGATACTAGAAAGGTGCAGAAGTCAGTTGTAGTCATGGGTGACTTCAACTTTCCAAATATTGATTGGAAACTTTTTAGTTGTAATAGTTTAGAAGGAGGGGATTTTGTCCAGTGCGTTCAGGAAGGATTCCTGACACAGTATATAGATAGAACAACACGAGGAGAGGCCACTTTGGATTTGGTGCTTGGTAATGAACCGGGCCAAGTGCTAGATCTGTTGGTAGGAGAGCATTTTGGCAGTAGCGATCATAACTCTGTTACTTTTACACTAGTCATGGAAAACGATAGGTACATACAGCAGGGAAAGGTTTATAATTGGGGGGAAGGGTAATTACAGTTCTGTTAGGCAAGAACTGGGTAACATAAAATGGGAACAGATGCTGTCAGGGAACAGCACTATTGAAATGTGGAAATTGTTTAAGGAATGCATACTGCGTGTGCTCAATATGTTTGTCCCTAGCAGGCAGGGAAGATGTGGTCGAGTGAGGGAGCCTTGGTTCTCAAGAGAGGTCGAATGTCTGGTTAAAAGGAAGAAGGATGCTTAAGTAAGGTTCAGGAAACAAGGAACGCAAAAGGCTCTAAGGTATACAAGTTATCCAGGAAGGAGTGAAGAAAGGCCTTAGGGGAGCTATAAGGGGGCATGAGAAAACCTTGGCAGATAAGATCAAGGAAAACTCCAAGACTTTTTACACGTGTGAGAGGAATAAGAGAATGACCAGAGAAAGGGTAGGGCCGATCAAGGATTGTAAACGGAATTTGTGCACAGAGCCTAAAGAGATAGGAGAGGTCCCTAATGAATACTTTTCTTCAGTATTCACAACTGGGAAGGACCTAGTTGTAGAGGAGGACAGTGTGAAACAGCCTGGTAGGCTAGATGAGGTTGCTCTTAGTAAGGAAGATGTGCTAGGAATTTTGAGGAACTTGAAGATAGTTAAGTCCCCCGGGCCTGATGGGATTTATCCGAGGATTCTATGGGAAGCAAGGTAAGAGATCGCAGGCCCGTTGGCGATGATCTTTTTGTCCTCACTGTCCACGGGTGTAGTGCCGGAAGACTGGAGAGAGGCAAACGTCATTCCCTTGTTCAAACAAGGGAATAAGGATAACCCTGGAAATTAAAGGCCAGTTAGTCTTACGTCAGCTGTGGGCAAATTATTATTGGGCAAATCCTATCTGAGAGATAGGATTTATGATCACATGGAAAGGCACAGTTTGATGCACAATAGTCAGCATGGATGTGTGAGGGGCAGATCATGCCTCACAAACCTTACTGAATTCTTTGAAGAGGTGACTAAACACGTGGATGAAGGCAGAGAAGTGGATGTGGTATACATGGATTTAAGTAAGGCATTTGATTGGGTTCCCCTTGGTAGGCTCATGCAGAAGGTAAAGAGGCATAGGATAGGGGGAAATGTGGCAGATGGGATTCAGGATTGGCTGACCCTTACAACACAAAGGGTGGTAGTGGACGGAAAATATTTAACATGGTGCTCAGTTACGAGTGGTGTACCACAAGGATCTGCTCTGTGTCCTCTTCTATTTGTGATTTTTGTAAATGATTTGGATGTAGGAGTGGAAGGTGGATTAGCAAGTTCGCGGACGATATGAAGGTGGGTCGAGTTGTGGATAGTGCGGAGGGCTGTTCTAGGTTACAGAAAGGACATTGATAGGGTGCAGAGCTGGGCTAAGAAGTGGCAGATGGAGTTTAACGCTGAAAAGTGCGAGGTGATTCATTTTGGAAGGAAAAACTTGAAAGCAGAATACAGGGTTAACTGAAAGATTCTTGGCCGTGTGGAGGAGCAGAGGGATCTTGGGGTTCATGTCCACAGTCCCCCGAAAGCTGCCACCCAGGTGGATGGAGTTGTTAAGAAGGCGTATGGTGTGTTAGCTTTCAATGATAGAGGGATTGAGTTCAAGAGCCGTGAACTTATGCTCCAGCTATACAAAAGTCTGGTTCGGCCACATCTGGAGTATTGTGTCCAGTTCTGGTCACCTCATTGCAGGAAAGATGTGGAAGCGTTGGAAAAGGTGCAGAGGAGATTTACCAGAATGTTGCCTGGAATGGAGGGAAGGTCTTACGTGGAAAGAAATACTGAAGCTCCGAATGGGCTAAAAACAGATGGAATTCAATATCAGCTAAAATATGAAGTTATGCATTTTACTAAATAGGTCATTTTACTAAATTACACTCTTAAAAAGGAGTTAGCTCAGTACTTGCCAACAGAGAAACCAGACATTAAATTTAGAAGACATAAAAAGGCAGTACCTTGGGTTCCCAAGGTTTTTTTCTAAAAAAAAATTGAATTCTGCATGTTATCTCAAGAGTATCAGAATAAAGAAACCAAGACGAGTACTAATAAAATCTTACATCCACAGTTAAAGTATTGAGCACGTTACTGGACTCCATAATATAGGAATAGTAATAGAGATAACTGGGGACAAAGATTTGCAGGTCGGTTGGATTCGCAAAGCTAAATTGCCCAAAGTGTCGAGGGATGTGCAGGATAGGCAGATTTGCCATGGGCAATGTAGGGCTACAAGGATAGGATAGGGGGTAGATCCGGGTGGGATGCTCTTCAGATGGTTGGTGTGGACTCAATGGGCTGAATGGCTCGCTTCCACACTTTGGGGATTCTATGATAAATTGATGGGCAAGGGAAATCCAATAGCAATAGTACCATACTCCTGACAAAATGCCTAGAGTTTAGCCTTATTATAACCAACATCTTGTTTGTCTGAGAAACAAATACTAAAGTTACAACATCCTTGTTTCATGTACTGGTATCTGTTTGATTATATGATCCAAGTGAAGGACATGTATTTCACCTGTACCATGAAAAGAGCTGATGACTGCTGGATGGACGACTGTACCTCGTCCATGATAACATTCAACGCTGAAGCCCCCCCAGGGATGTGTTCTCAGCACCCTACTGTACTCCCTATACACCTACAACTGTGTTGCCAAATTCCGAACGAATGCCTTCTCCAGTTTTGCTGACGACACCACCATGGTAAGACGGATATCAAACAATGGCGAGTCAGAATACAGAAAGGAGATAGAAGGCTTGGTGACGTGGTGCAATGAGAACCACCTGTCTCTCGATGCTGCTAAAACTAAAGAACTGACGCGGACTTCAGAAAGAAAGGAGGAGAACACCCCCCCATCTACATCAACAGAGCGGAGGTTCGGAGAGTGGACAGTGTCAAGCGTGACAATAACTGGCAACTTGTCAAGCACTTCCCATGTATATGCAATGGTCAAGAAGGCACAACAATGCCTCTTCTTCCTCAGGCAGCTCAGGAAATCTGGCATGTCCACATGTTCCCTCACCAACTTTTACAGATGCACAATTAAAGCATAATGTTTGGGTGCATAACCGCCTGGTATGGCAGCTGCTCTGCCCAGGACTGTAAGAAACTACAGAGGGTTGTGTGCACAAGCCAGGCCATCACAGAAGCCCACCTTCCATCCGTGGACTCCATTTACACTGCCAAATGCTGCGGAAAGGCTGCCAACATCAAGGATCCAATGCACCCTGGCAATACTCTCCTACAACCTCTTCTGTCAGGCAGAAGATACAGAAGCTTCAACACACACACGCCAGCAGGTTCAAGAACAGCTTCTTTCCTGCCGTTATTAGACTGATGAACAGAACCGCGAACTTCAAGTAATGCTGATCTTGCTAATGTTGGTCTTTCCTAGTGCACGACCTGAGCCATGTACAGAAACTTGTATCCCTCTGTCTAGTTTTCTCTCCCCCCACCCTATGATCTGTATGTCCTTGCTTACTATGACCTACCTGTACTGCTCGCACACAACGAGCCTGGTCTGCCCTCAAGGCTTCCACAATCTGTATCGTGATGAAATGCTCAGTCATTCAATTAGGTAATATCATGGCTGGCTTAGTGAAAGCCAGGGGCTGACAAGCTATAGTGCAAGATATTTCTGAACTTGAAAGAGCAACCCAACTTAGAAAGCAGCTCCCCAGAGGCAGAGGCCATAGCCTAAATAACAGGATGATGGGTTAGCCAATAATCACAAAAAACGAGCACAGTTTCTTTAGTGCAGTTAAGACTACCTACATTCCCTGCACGCAAGGCCCTACTTCACAGCTAACCAAGAACAGAGAGGTGCTCGTTAAGGATAGAAATGTTGTTGATGCCTGATGGAAGGAACACATTAAGCCTCTCCTTAACAGAAGCTCTGGTCTTCAAATCAGAATGATTGACTCCATCTCACTGAATTCTACTTGCAACCATTTCAGCATAATCCCAACCTCACGGGATAGAAAAGGCCATTGAACAGCTAAAGAACAAGTAGGTATAAACACAGGAAGTACTAGAGAAACTCAGTAAGTCTGGTGACATTTCTATCCTTAACGAGCACCTCTCTGTTCTTGGTTAGCTGTGAAGTAGGGCCTTGCGTGCAGGGAATGTAGGTAGTCTTAACTGCACTAAAGAAACTGCGCTTATTTTTTGTGATTATTGGCTAATTCAACATCCTGTTATTTAGGCTATGGCCTCTGCCTCTGGGGAGCTGCTTGTAGAGAGAAACACAGAATTAACATTTGGAGTCCAATGATCCTTCGTCAGAACTGAAAAGTTCTAGTTGGGAAAGAACAGTATTTGATACAGCACGCATGGGAGAGAAAAAGTTTGCAAATATGTCTCTCCGACTAGTGGAGACAGCTTCTCCTTGATCACTATCTCGGCCTCTCAATATTTTGTAAATTTTAAATCAGATACTCCTCATCCTTCTAAACTCCATCGAGTACAGACCCAGAGCCCGCAACCGTTCCTCATACAACAAGTCCTTTACCCCAAAGGTAATCCTTATAAAAACCCAAAGAACAGCGGATGCTGTAAATCAGTGGCAAAAATAGGGATCGCTGGAAAAACTCAGCAGGTCTGGCAGCATCTGTGGACAGAAATCAGAGTTAGCGTTTCAGGTTGAGTGACCCTTCCTCAGAACCAATGGTAGCGAGGAAAATGTCAGTTTACATGCAGAAGATAGAGTGGGGGGAGGAGCGAAGGAATAAACAATAGGTGGGGATGGAGCCCAAAGAGGCAGAAGTGCAGTTAGACAGACAAAGGAGTGGATGACGATCTAGTTAGGAGGGTGAATAACTGTTAATGGGGACTGTTAGCGGCTAACAATGCGTGATGTGTAATAGCGAACTATGTGATACCAGGGCCTGATTTTGGGGGTTGGGGGTAAGGACATGGAAGAGCTCAGGCCATAAAGTTACTGAACTCAATATGGAGTCCAGAAGGCTGCTGGGTCTCCAGGCAGAAAATGAAGTGCAGTTCTTCCAGATTGCGTTGAGCTTTGCTGGAGAACTGCAGCAAGACTGAGACAGAGACGTTGGCGTGTTAAAGTGGCAGGCAACTGGAAGCTCAGGGTCTTTTTTTGTGAACAGAACGCAAGTGCTCTGCAAAGCGGTCACCCAGTCTATGCTTCATTTCCCCAATGTAGAGGGGGCCAAATTGTGAGCAGTAGACTAGATTGTGTGAAATGCAGCTAAGCGCTACTTCACCTAGAAGGTGTTTGTGCCACTGGATACCGAGGAGAGGGAAGTAAACAGACAGGTATTACATCTTCTGCAGTTGCAGTGGAAAGTGCTGTGAGGGTGTGTTGGGAGTGAACAAAGAGTGGATCAGGTGTGTCCTAGAGGGAACAGTCCCTGCAGAAGGCTGACAAGGGAGGGGAGGGGAATGTGTCTAGTGGTGGCATCTCACTGGAGGTGGCAGAAATAGCTGCTAATGAACCTCTGGATGTGGATCCTAGTGGGGTGGTAGATGAGGACAAAGGAGACCCTAACACTGTTGCAGGAATTAATCCTTCTAAACCTCCTCCAATGCTAGCACATCCTTCCTCAGTTATGGGATCCAAACCTACTCCCAATATTTCAAACGCAGTCTGACCAGAGCCTTATGTAGTTTCACAGGACATCTCTACTCTTATATTCCAGCCCTCTTGAAATGAATGCCAACATTGCATTTGCCTTCCTAACTGCCAACTGAACCTGCATGTTAACCTGAAAAGAGAATCCTGAACTAGAACTCTCCAGGTCCCTTTGTGCTTCAGATTTTCAATGCCTTTCCCCATTTAGAAAGTAGCCTATATCTCTAATCTTCTTACCAAAAAGTGCATAACCTCTCACTTTTCCACATTAATATTTCAGCTGCCACTTCTTTCCCCACTCTTCTAGTCTGTCCAGGTTCTTCTGCAGCCTATCCACTTCCTCAACACTACTGTCATCTGCAAGCTTGGCAACAATGCCCTTAGTTCCTTTGTTCTAATCGTCTGTATGGCGTGCCTATCTGGTGATCCTAATGTTGTCCCTATGGAATGCCACTAGTCACCATGGGTCAGAAGGCAGACAGCAGGGATAAAGGCGGCCTGAAAAAAATTCTAGTGTGAATGCATGTTATATTCAACCACGAGGAACTGCCCAGAAGAAAACAGACTATATAAAGGATATGGAGACTTTAGTGGAATTACATGGGATTACAAATTTATTGATAAACTTGCCAAATGAAAAGAATATCACAGATTACAGTACAAAATTTGTTTAAAATCACGTAATCAGGGGACCAGGATAAGTTCCGAGGAAAGGTCACTGGACCTGAAACGTTAACTCTGTTTTTTCCTTCACAGATGCTGCCAGACCTGATGAGCTTTTCCAGCAACTTTGCTTTTGTTCCCAAATCAAAGAGTGCTGCTTCCAATAACTGAGGGATCACACATACAAGATCAAGAATCAAAAATTCAGAAGACAGAGTAAGAGAACACTGTTGCAAGTAGTATCCATTTCTATATTGGTCACACCAGGCACTGAAAAACTTAATCATGCTAGAATAAGAGTTAAGACTGTAAGATTAGATAGCCTGATTAGGCAAAAAAGTGTAGGCTTTATAGATGCCAAACTAAATTGGCTAACATATATTCATGTAAAATAACTGATAAAATATATGGTTTAGGAAAGCAATTAACTTGAGTTAGAAACCCATTCACTGAAGACAATTTGTAACACATTCCTCAATTGGTTAGTTGAAAACTTTAATAGGATTTTATTATTAATCAAAATAAAAGAGTAAGCATGAGTGAATATTAGACTAGATCATAATACAAACATATTAATACAGAACAGAAATAAGCCACATGGCTCAAGTCTATTCCACTTTTCAATAACGTTATGGCCGATCTGCTTGTTTTCAGAGTTCCACATTCCTATTTACCCCCACAACCTTGAATCCCTTGCCTAACAAGGGATGATGTGTGGCAAGTGGTGAGGAAACCAAAACGAGGGAAATATATACTTGGCTTCATTCTTAGCAAACTGCCAACTGTAGATGAATTTGTCCATGACAAGAGTCGGTAAGAGTGAAACAATGTGCTACCTTCACGTTGAGAATACCCTCCGTGTTCTGTAGCGCTAACACTGCATTAAATGGGACAGACATCAAACACATCTAGCAACTCGAGACTCAGTATCCTGGGGTGCATCAGTAGTAGCAAAACTGTAATCCAAGAGAATCTGCATCCTCATGACCTGGCATTTCCCCACTCCACCATTACCTTGAAGCAGGGGGTGGGGGTCAACTTAGGTTCAAAGTAGAGTTTAGGAGGGCATGTCAAGAGCAGCATCCGGCATACCTGAAACAGAGGTGTCAGTCTGCTGAAGCTATATAATAGAACTAAGTGTATGCTAACAGCAAAAGCATAGCAAAAGTAATTCCACAACCAAAGGATCAGATCTTAGCTCTGCAGTCTTGCCACATTTAGTCAAGAAATGTGACGGACAACTAAACAACTCACTGGGGGATCCCAGCATATCAAGCTAAGGCTAAAGCATCTGTAACAATCTTCAGCCAGAAGTGCCAAAGTACATGGTCAATCTCACCCTCCTCCAAAGGGCCCACAGGATCACAGATGGCAGTTTTCAGTCAATTCAGCCATGTGATATTAAGAAATGATTGGAAGCACTAGATACAGTAAAGGTTATGGGACATGAAAACATTCCAGCAACAGTACGGAAGACTAGTGTTCCAAAACTTTCATGCCCCTAGCCAAGCTGTTCCAGTACAGTTACAAAACTGGCATCTACCTGACCAGCAGGAAAACTGCCCAGGTATGTCCTCTGCACAATAAGTTGGACAAATCCAACCTGAGGGAACAAGAGTGCTATCAAGCAGCACTTGCTAAGCAACAGCCTGCTCAGTGAGGCCAAGTTTAGGTTCTCTCAGGCTCACGCAGCTCCTGACCTCTTTTCTATGTTTTGGACAAAAGCTGTTATAAGACCTGAACTCCAGAAGCAAAGTGACAATGACAGCCTTTGACACTGATTCTACATTTAACAGAATGTGGCATGAAGAAGCTCAACCAAAACTGGAGTCAATGGCAAAACACTGCGTTTGGAGTCTTACCCGGCACAAATGAAGATGGTTGAAGGTCAACCTGGAGCAAAGCTGACTATCTCTGCATTAGTTCCTCAGGGTAGTGACCTTGGCCCAAAATCAAGGCTTGGGCTGATGTGACAAGTAACATCCACACCACGTAAGTACCAAGCAATGATTATCTCCAACAAGAGAAAATTTAATCATCACCACTTGATATTCACAGCATTACTACCATTGACTCCCCTACTATAAACATCCCAAGAGTTATTATTGACCAGAAACTGAACTGAATTAGTCATATAAATGCTGAGGATATAAGAACAGGTCAGTGGCTATGAATCATGCAGTGAACAGTTCACTTCCTGACTCCTTAAAGCTTGCCAACCAATGCAACACACAAGTCAGGGGTGTGATGGAATCTTCCTCTCTTGTCTGGGTGTGCAGCTCCAACAACACAAGAAGCTTGACACTATCCAGGACAAAGCACACTGCTTGATTAGCACCACAAAAACTCAGTAACGGCTTTCCTTACTATCTACAAGATGCACTGTAGAAATGCACCAAGGATCCTTAGACAACAGCTTCCAAAGCTAGGACTACAACAATCTGGAAGGCAAGGGCAGCAGGCACACAGGAACACCACCAGTAAATCCCCCTCCAAGCCACTCACTATCCTGATTAGGAAATAGATCATTCCCTCACTGTCACTGGATCAAAATTCCTGGAATTGTTTCGCTAACGGTATTGTGGGTCTATCTACAGCACATGGACTGCAGCGGTTCAAGGCGGCAGCTCACCACCACCTTAAGGGAAACGAGGGACAGGCAATAAATGCTGGCCCAGTCAGCGATACCCACATCCCATAAATGAATAGAAATAAAAATTAATGATGGCAAAAAAGTACTCGTCCAGCCAGTGATGCCCATGTCCAGTGATTGAATAAAAAGCTAGTCAACAGGTTCTGAAAGAGGATCAAAAACAGTGGCTTCAGTTTCCCCACTATTTAATTGGAGCAAATTTCTGCTCATTAATCTTAGATAAAATTGCAGAATGGGAAATTAATTGGCAGATGACATTCAACAGATAAATGAGGTAATACATTTTCATAGGAAGGACAGGGAGGTTACATAATATTTGCAAAGCGCAGGTTTTGGTGTGGTAGGGGACAGTGGAGTTTCAGCATAAACGCATAAATCACTATCATGTACGTCACAGACATTAGACCATAAAATATACACAGATTAGCAAGACCATAAAACAAAAAACAATGCTTTACTTCTACAGGGACAGAATTGAAGTTATGCCGAGCAGGTATCAGGGGAGGCGATGGCCTAGTTGTAATATCGGTGGACTATTAATGCAGACAACGTTCTGGAAACCCGGGTTCGAATCTTGCCATGGCAGATGGTGGAATTTGAATTCAAAACATATTTGGAATGACAACCATGAATCCATTGTCAATTGTCGGAAAAACTCATCTGGTTCATTAATGTCCTTTAGGGAAGGAAACGGCTATGCTTGCCTGGTCTGGCCTAAATGTCACCCCAGACCCACAGCAATGTGGTTAACTCTTAACTAAATTAGGGATAGGCGATAAATGCTGCCTAGCCAGCAACGCCCTCATCCCGTGAATGAATAAAGGAAAAAAAATGATTCGAACCTTGATTAGACAATACAGTACTTAGGAGTATCTCACGCAGTTCTGGCTGTCATATTATCAAAAGGATTTAAGGAGAGGATGCATCACGGCTTGGTACGGCAACTGCTCTGCCCAGAACCATAAAGAAACTACAGAAAGTTAAGAACACAGTCCAGACAATCATGTAAGCTAACTTTTCATCAACTGACCCTAACTATACTTCTCAATGCTGCGGAAAGGCAGCCAACATCAAAGACCCCTCCCAGCCCAGTTATAATCTCTTCCAATCTCTTCCATCAGGCAGAAGATACAAAATCAAACTCATATACTAACAAGTTCAAGAACAGCTTCTTTCCCAGTGTTATTAGACTTCTGAATGGACCCGTAAAGTTTCAAATCAAATGCTGATCTTGCTTTCTCTGCACCTTCTTTGCAGCCGTAACTTTGTATTCCTCGCTCTGTTCAATCACCCTATGATCTGTGTTTTTGTACATTATGATCTGCCTGTATTGCACGCAAAAAAACTTTTCACTGTATTCAGGTGCATGTAACAATAAATCAAATCCCTTATGGGGAAGAGCATAACTAGAAGCTGTTATTTTAAAAAAAATACTCACCAAGAAATCTAATTGTGCATTCAGAAGAAACTTCCTTACTCTAAAGTATGGACAGAGCATGGGATTCAATGTTTGTAAATTGGTTTAAGCAAATAATATAGATGCATTTAAGGTGAAACTAGGCAAGCATTTGAGGGAGAAGGGAATCGATAGATTCAGAGAAGGAAAGCCGAGAGGAGGCTCAAGTGGAGCATGAAAATAAATCAACTGGTTAGGTGGATGGTTTGTTTGTTTCTTTCATCCAGCACATTGTAACACATTTTTTTAATCCTAATAGACAACATTTACTGTTTTCCCTTCATCAACTCTCTTAGTTACTTCACTGTCAATGTAAACAGTTACACATGATTTTTTGATCACAAATCTATGCAGGCTCTCCTTAATTAACTCAGACCTCCGATTATTGTTTCTAAACTCTTATCCACCACTCAGATTACATTAAGCAGTCTGTAGTTACAAGGCATACCCTCAACTTCTCTTCATAAACGGCATTAAATTTTCCATTCTCCAAACTTTAGGCACCTCCCATTTGTAGGGACAATTACTGCAACCATTTCTGCTATCTTCGCTCCCACTTCCTCTAGCAACCTGTAATGCAAGCCATGTGCAGCAGGCAACCTACCCACTCTTAGCTGAGTCACCCTTTCCGGTACATGCTGGCTAATAATTTTAACTTCATCAATTATCACTGTTTTAATGGATATTTTGTCAGCATTTTCTGCCATAGTAAACACCGTGCAAAGTAACTATTAAGCATTCCTGCCTTGCACCGAAGCATATATTATACTCCTTGTCCCTAATGGGATCACCCTCGTTTCTTACCATATACAAGCCAGATGATGATATTTGGGATCCCTTCTATGTTAACTGTCATTCTATTTTCATATTCACTCTTTGCCATTTTACTCATTTCCCTTTTGGCTTATTCTGCTTGACCTGATGCGCGCTTCAAGAATTCATCAGGTGTCCAACATATTCTCTATCTCCCTTTTCATCAAAGGACTACCATTAATTATTTGGTGGTAGTACTAAAGAAGACTTTTTAAAATCTGAAAGTCATGTTAGGAACAAATCGAAAAGTTACAAGGCCACATTTCACGTACCAATGATATCCTTGACAACATGCTCCTTCGGACTGGGCTTACTGAAGCAGTCTGAGCTTGTCTGAAATCAAAAATTAAATGGTTATTGAAATTCAAATTATTTTGCTTCTAAAATACAAAAAATTAAATGCCTTTCAGGGACTTTACAGCAAAATGGAAACTAAAATGCAGTTAAGAAAAAAATTGGAATTATAAAGCTGGTCACCATAATGATGACCATGAAATTATCACAAAAACTCCCCTGGTCCATGATGTCCTTTAGGGAAAGAAATGTGCTGTCTTTACCGGTCTCGCCCAAATGATTGACTTTTAACTTCCCTCTGAAATGGGTGAGCAAGCCATTCAGCTCAAGGGCAATTAGAAATAGGCATCAAATGCTGGCATTGTCAGCGAAGCCATATTCCTCAAAAGTCATTTTAAAAATGACTTCACTGCAAAACCTAACATTTTGAGTTCAGTGACTCTTCATTAACATTTGAAGCATTAACTCTTTTGTTCCCCACAGATGCTGCCAGACCAGTTGAGTTTCACTAGCAACTTCTGTTTTGGTTTTAGATGTCCAGCATTTGCAGTTTTTTGATTTCACATTTTAGCTCACAACTTTCAGCTCAACTTTATCCTTCCTATATTACAACATGGGTCATGTTGTAAAACAAAATCTAAAGAAATCTGAAAATCTATACGCATATCATTTTACAATGGCAAAGGACAGAGACAGGCTATTCATGCACAGCGTGGCACACTGAAGCACTTTGGGAAGCCAGAATGAGACTTTGACTTGACATTACCGAGTTGTGGCCATA
This sequence comes from Ginglymostoma cirratum, assembly GCA_024137785.1. NCBI lineage: Eukaryota > Metazoa > Chordata > Chondrichthyes > Orectolobiformes > Ginglymostomatidae > Ginglymostoma > Ginglymostoma cirratum. Next base: position 54,764,221 of record JAHRHZ010000133.1, on the reverse strand, counting down.
AAGGAATTTATATAGAAGACGATGTATTTTTATTTCTGTGCTTTTAAAATTGTAGACTGAAATGACGAAGAACTGTTTTAAAAATGTTTTGAGAAGTTACCTTACATTCATGGTAAGCATCATTTAAACAGCTGCTTGAAAAAAACGTAATTAACAATTAGATTACAGATGAACTGAAGCTGAGGGGGTTTTGTATTCAGATGGAGCTCTGGTTGGCAACACAAAGTGGATTGGTCTCTGGACTAGTGACCAGTTATTGATGACAAATTGACGTATTTGCTTATCAACAACTTTAATTAGTTTTCAGGTAACTGAACAGCTTGGGCCTGAGAACAAAATATACAGAAGTAATCAGATCTCCACTAACTCAGGAACTGTCTCTATTGTGTGCAGTGAAAATGCACTTTAAAAGAAGACAGCAATTTTATCTTTCCTTCAGTAGTTGCTGGAAGTTGTGCCTTTTTAAATTGATAAGTCAGAGACGTTGAGTAAGTGAACCAGCTCTCTGTGCCTCTTGCAAACCGATGGAAAAAGGCTTCTGATCAGCATGAACCAACTCAACAGATCTTGTGAACAAATACTACTGACCTGCTTTCCCAGTTTTTCTATTGTCGTTTCTACTTCCCTATCTGCATCAGCGTGTGTAAGGGAGCATTTAAAAAAGAATTAGAGTTTTAATTTGTAGCATTTTATGTAGATGGTTTATAACTGTTGATCTGTAGCTTGAGTTTAATAATTTGTAATAAATAGCAATGCTTGTTCAGCACCAAAACTTGGTCCGGGCTTATCAACCCGAGTCTGAAAAATCAGGTAAATTGAGGAATTTTGAATATTTATTTTTAAATGTTTGACTTTTTTTAAAAAATGCACAGGATGTGGATGTTGCTGACGAGGATTTGTTGCCCGTCTCCAATTGCCCAATGGACAGTTAAGAGTCAACCACAGTGGAGTCACATGTAGACCAGACCAAGTAAAGGTGACAGATTTCTTTCCCTAAATGACATTAATAAACCAGGCGAGATTTTTCAACAATTGACAACGGTTTTGTGGTCAACATTAGACTCTTAATTCCAGATTATTATTGAAGTCAAATTCCACCATCTGCCATGGCAGAATTCGAACATTACTAAGATCTCTGGATTAATAGTCAAGCAGTAAAATCACTAGGCCATCACTGCCCATAACTCTGGGAATAGTGAGGATCGATTTTTAGCACATTAACTTCGGGGCGGTAACATTTAGGTGTCCATATATTTAAATTAATAAAAATTAGTACACAGGTACAAAAGCACAAGAAAAATAGAATGATGGCCTTTATTTCAAATGCTATAGAGACAAGAAAGGTCATAAATTCAGTTCTTGATTCACAGCAGACGGCCATACTTTGGCGAGTGAAAGGTATATTAAAAAATGGTCTCCGTGTGCTAGCCTGAGGAAAGGGAAGGGTCTAGGCCCGAAACGTCAAGTTTTCCTGCTCTTATGATGCTGCTTGGCCTGCTGTGTTCATCCAGCCCCACGCTTGTTATAATGGGAAATTATTGCAGTTTGAATTTCTGTTATAATTCAAATTATCAAGTGAGTTCTACAAGCAAATATAATTAAAAAGCACTCAAGTTACTGAAGATCATCCAGTTTATTTGGTCATTTAAATATTTTGTCTATTCATTTGAATTCTCCTACGTCTGCTTAACCTTAATGGAAATTGTTCTGATTACAGGTCACAGACTTTCAATTTTTGGCAATGTCGAAACAATTATATACGATTTTTAGCTGTTAAAAGGACAGTGGATAATTATTGAAGATGAAATAAAATTGCAAGACTTCTGGCAATAGGTGGGAAAGTGGGACTGAGTGAACTGTTCACGCAGAGAGCTGGCACAGACCAAACAGGATGAAAGGTGTCCTTCCATGCTGTAGCCATGCAATGATTTTATAAAGTAAGAAAAATCCTCCAGACGGAGATAACAAACTTGTATAATACAGAGGTAAGAAAGACAAAAAAAAAAACAACACAACACTATTTGGCTCATCCTTATTTGGGAGGAAAGGACTTGAAAGGAAAGGTAAATGGGAAAATGGAAAAAAAAACATAGAATTACAGAGAATGGTCACACTGCACAGGAGGAATTCAATCCATTACATCTACACCCAATTTAAATCAATGCCACTCTCCCAACTTTTTTGTTCTTCCTTTTCAAAAAGGATTCAATTTCTTCTTGAACGCTTCAACTGAACCTGCCTGCACCACCACAGGCATGTTGCCACTGTTTCTTTTGTTAATTATGTTGAATCTGCAATATCTGGTTCTCAATCCTTTCACCACTGGAATATTTTTTTTCCCCTATGCATCACGTCCAAACCCTTCATGATACTAAATACTTCTACCAAATCTCCTCTCAACCTTCTTTTCTCCAAACTGACTCATCAGAATTTAGAAGGATGAAAGGTAACCTTCTTAAAATATACTAGATTCTTAAGGAGCTTGACAGGGTAGATAGAATCCCTACAGTGTGGAAACAGGCCATTCGGCCCAACAAGTCCACACCACCCCTCCAAACAGCATCCCACCCAGACCCAATATCCTACCCCTGATTTAAGTAGTCAAGTCTAACCTGCCTAACCTAAACATCCTTGGGCACTATAGACAATTTAGCATGGCCAAACCACCTACCCTGCATATCTCTGGACTGTGGAAGGAAACCGGTGCACGAAAGGAAACCCACGCAGACACAGGGAGAATGTGCAAACTCCACACAGGCAGTCGCCAGAGGCTGGAATTGAACCCGGATCCCTGGCACTGAGAGGCAGCAGTGTTAACCACTGAGCCACTATGCCACCCATTGAATGGTTGCTTCTACTTGTGGGACAGTCTAGGACCAGACAGCATAATCTCAGAATAAGAGGTCACACATTTAAGACACAGAAAGGGAAGAAGTTCTTCTCTCAGAGGGTAGCAAATCTGTTCAATTCTTCATTTCAGATGTGTGTAAAGACTCAGTTATTAAGGCTGAGACAGACAGACTTTTAATCAGAAAGGGAATCAAGGGTCATGGCGTAAAGGCAGTATAGTGGTGCTGAGGATGATCAGATCAACCAAGAACTCAACGAATGGCAGAGCAGATTTGATGACTGAATTGCCTACTTCTGCTCCTCTGTCTTATGCAATGTTCCTCTAAGCTGCGTGGCATTGACTTCTGGTGCCAGAAGTCACTACTGTGCACAAACCTTGGAGGTCCAAGCCACAGGAAGAAAATTAGAGGGAATGCTAGTCTTACGGCTCCACCTTCTACAAATGATGTAAATGAATTTCCACATCTTTGGAACCATTCTTGTGAATCTTTTCCTCATTTCGTCTCATGCCTTCATATCATTGCTGAAATGTTGCACCCAGAACTGGACATAATCCTCCAGTCGTAGCTAAGCCAGAGTTTTTTTAAATATATATGTTTAGCACAACTTTTGTTTTTATCTTCTATGCCCTTGTTAATAAAATCTAGAATGTCATAGGACAACCGTAAGACATCAGCAGAATTAGGCCATTCGGCCCATTCAGGTGCTGGAAAACAAGCTCACTATTCCTGAAGTCATCACAAAAGATTTTAGGTAGTAGAATTTCCAATTTACCCGTCTTTTAAGACCCGGGTTGATAGAAACCATGGATCAGCTTCTACACTTAGCAAGAATTACTATTTATTACAAGCGAACAGACTCTAGCTTCAGGTAAGCAATTGTATGAACTGTCAGCATGTAACTATGAGCTAAAACTCCCCCTCACGCATACATATACATAACCACACAGGATAAGAGACGAGAGCGGTATTGACTAAGAAAAAGGCAGTTCAGTGGTCTCTTGACAGGATTTGCTGCAACATTCTTCTACTGATTTTAACGCTGCTTCTTGAGCTTCCTTTTTCAGATGTTTTCACTGATTTTCAGGAGGGACAGGGCCTGGTTCACTCTTACAAAAGAGCACTGGGCTCATGAATTCAAGTTCATGGCTTACAACAACCGGAGTAAAAAAAAAGCTGTTTTCCTTGAACTTTAAAGTAGGTTTCGCTACAGAGAACAATGAGAGCTCCTGAACTTTCTGTATCTGCTCTCAGCCCAAAGCTTTTCGGCTACCCAAGAACCAATTACATAGTTGACGATAGACAGAAGGCATGTGGCACCAATTAATGGTCACTAGATCAGAGACCAAAATACTACATTTTGCTACCCAACATTCCATTTGTATAGAACCCTTTGGCTCCAGCTTGTCTGCAAACTACAGCTCAGCTACTGCTTGAACCAGTAACTGTGTAAACTGTGTAAACTGTAAATGTAAGGTTACTTGCCTTCAAACCATGCACCAGCCCTTGGTTTTAAAACAGTTCTGTTCTCATTTCAGTCCATGACAAAAAATATAGAGGAAATAAAAATACAAAATCTTTACAGTACATCACATCAAAAGCATTCCTCTCAATCTTCTTTCTCCCCATCAATAAACTCCAGAAATTTAGTTAAATTGGATTTATCCAAACGCCTGTGCTAGGTTTCCATAAATTAAACCACATTTGCTCAAGTGACTATTCATTTTTCCCCAAATTATCATTTCCAGAAGCTTCCCCATCACAGAGGTTAAAATGACTGGCCTGATGTTTCCATGTTATTCTTTATATCCTTTTTCTGAAAAGGAATATAAACATTTGCAGTTCTCCAGTCCTCTGGCACATCTAAGAAGACAGCAAAATTATGGCCAGCACCTCTGCAATTTCCATTCCTATTTCTGAGAATATACTTGCATGCATACCATCTAGTCCCACAGTGAATCAACTTTACATAGTCAGCCTATCCAATACCATCACCTTATCCATTTTAAAGGCAACCATGTTTCTGAATTAACTCCTTATTCACCACAACCTGTGCAGCATTATGTTCTTTGGCAAAGAAATAGAAGGTATCCATGAAGTATTTCAACTAGGCCTCCGCCTCCACACACAAGTCCTGTTTTTGGTCCTTAAATCACCTGCACCCCTCTTTTCACTACTGCCTAAACAAGACTTTTGGATTCCCTTTTATATTAGCTGTGAGCCACTTTTCATACTGTCTCTCTGCTTGTTTTATATGCCTTTTCATTTCCCTTCAGAATCTCTATATTCAGTCTGTTTCTTGATATATTACCTACTGGACTTCTGTCATTTGCACATTATTTCTTTTTCATCTCAATGTCCATCGCTTTTATCATTCAGGGAAAGGAGGATCAGTTTACCTGCTTTTCCACTTCATGAGAATATCCTTGTCTGTACCCTAGCTCTCTCTAAAGGCCATCTACTGTTCAGTTGCTGTTTTGCCTGCCAACCTTAGATTCCAATTGATCTGGACCAATTACCTGGTTACCTTGCCCCTACTTAATCCAATCAATCAGTCTTAACCTGAATTGGTCTTTGTCCTTTTCTATGGCCAACCTAATCCTTATAATACAATGATTACTGTTTCCTAACAAAGCAAACATTTCGCAGTACTATCACCTATGGATGACAAGTGAATCTTTAAACTTAAGAGAAAATAGAACTTAAAGTTAAGAATGCCATTTTATTCTAAGCATCTTCATCAGTTTCATTTCAAAATACAATACCAGAAATAGTGTATATACTACATAATAGATGAACTATACTTACAAGTTACAGTTTTTATTCAGACTATAAAACTTGCGGCGTGCAACACACATTCGCCATACATATTTGGATGTTTCCATATCTTCCTGTAGAAATCAAATTAAAACCAGTGACAACCAGCTTCTATAATTTCCCACTTGTATGAAAAGTTAGCAGAAAAAATTATGGATGTACACAGCATAAGAGACTTGTTCAACTTTTTAGGTGTAACCATTCATCAGAAGAGAGAGCTAAAGACTAGCAATGACTTCAATTTGAAAAAGAGACAAGGAAGATGACTTGAATAATCTATAACTGCTTCTTAGAATAGGCTGCATATTCTACCAAAAGACAGGTCAGCCAGTGATGCTCCCATAGATGACCATTCAGCAAACACTTACAAGTGCAGACTTTTTCCAGCATTCAATTATATCATAGTTGATTTTTAACTCAACTCCGTTTACTCACTTTGTTCCATATCAATTGATTTCTGGTACTACCCTGGTCCCATTTCTCCTCATTTTTTAAGTTAAGTACAGAAACTTAGAGCAGCAGTGGACCATTTGCTCTTCAAATCTGCTTTGAAATTCAATATGAATCATAGAATTCCTACAGTGTGGAAACAGGCCCTTCGGCCCAACAAGTCCACACCGAACCTCAAAGCATCCCACCCAGACCCACCCCGCTATAACCCACCTAATCGACACATCCCTGAACACTACGGGCAATTTAGCGTGGCCAATCCACCTAGCATGCACATCTTTGGACTGTGGGAGGAAACCGGAGCACCCGGAGGAAACTCATGCAGACACGGGGAGAATGTGCAAACTCCACACAGACAGTCGCACGAGGGTGGAATCGAACCCGGGTCCCTGGTGCTGTTAGGCAGCAGTGCTAACCACCAAGCCACTGTGCCACCCTGATCATGTATCTCAATGCCTTATTCCTGATTTTCCTCCATACCCCTCGATGATTTTAAAATCTAAACAAAAACTTTCTTGAATATACTCAGTGTTTTGGCCTCCACAGTCATCCGTGGTACGGAATTCCACAGGTTTACTACCCTTTGACTGAAGCGTTTCCTCATCTCGATCCTAAATGGACTATTCCATATCCTGAGACTGTGATCTTGTGACCCATGGTTAAAGTACTCTACATTTTCAGCTAAGTGCCTCTTAAGCACTATATGCTTCATTGGTCAAAATACTAGTTTGCATGCCAAATCCTACAAATGCTCAATTTTGGGAATTTCCTGACTTCCAATTCAGATTAAAGATGAACCATGTACAAAGTGTTATAAAACAATGTGGTCCTTTTTGCATGGTCCAAATAATGAAATACGATGTTTTATTAGCCAGATAAATCCCTTAAACTAAAATATTAATGTAAACAAGCTGGAAATCAAATTGAAGACTCTTCCAACTTTTGGGATTTTATTACTCTGAACATAGTTCTGTAGTGCAAAAATAAATTGATATTACCTCCTCAGATGCAATACCCCTATCTACTTGATTAATAGTTAAAGTCAAGAAAGATTATTGTAACTGGGGAAACATTGCAACAACATTGAAGGATATATTACTCTTCCTTTCTAAAGCCACAATCCAGCATGAGTCATTACCTTCAAGCAACAGCACAAACTGACGTGTCTTTCCTCAGATCAGTGCATTCCTTAATTCACTTTGTTACAGTGCAAAATATTAAAAACTTATACATTAAAAGGAGCTGAAAATAATAGTTTCAGAGCACTCACAGTCTGGAACTGAATGGTCTCCTCTTTGCTTGCCAGCTCTAATGCAAAGAAGGATTTGTTGTGAGACAAGTTAGATATGTCATTCCATCTAAAACGAGAAAGATAACATTTTCAAAACCATCATTTCTGTATCAACTGAAGATTTTAAACATTTTTAGCTAAATTAGTAGCGATTCTGCATGTTTATTAGCAAGGAAACAATTAGGTGCAACGCACATGAAACTAATCAAGTCACACAGCATTAATTCAGTGTCATAATATGATTTAGTCATCCCAGCTGCTTAACAGAAAACATTAGAGTGGATAGAAGAAAAAAGTACTTCATGTGAAAATTATTCAATTTTGTTTAGTTCAAAGTCTTTTAAAAATATCCACCTTCTAGAAGCAATCATTTGTGTTTCCTCATGATTTTGCAAGCAACTAGACTCAGCTAACAACAGTGATGCGCGTTATCAATTAAGAAAGCAGAATATTTTAATTCAACCTAACAAACTAACTAAAAATGTGAATACCAATTTTTGCTTTGTGTTTAATAACATATATTCAGTGTTGGGAAGTGAGAGGTTATCCATTTCAGACCGGAGAAACCAAATGTTTTCACTCAATTGTGAGACATAAAGGTGATGAGAAGTAAAGGATTTAAGTATCCACATGTACAAATCACCAAATCTGTGTGTACAGGTACAAAAATAATCAAATAGACAGTGTTGGCCTTCAAAAAAGCTGGAATTCAAAGATAAGGAAATGATGCTTCAGTGGCACATAGCCTTGGTTAGGCTCAACTGGACCACCACCTTCAGTTTTGGGCACAGAACCTGTAGAAAGCTGCATTGACTGTAGAGCAAGTACAGGACAGATTTAGTAGAATCAACGATACCTTAGATCAAATAGTTAAATCATTGGCACAGATTGAATGAACTTGGTTTGTACTCCATTCAGTTTAAAAGAGAGAGGGGATAATCTAATCGGAAGGTTTAAAATTATGAATAAACTCGACAGTCATTGAACAGACTAGAATTGCTACAGTGCGGAAAGAGGCCATTGAATCTGCACCAATACTCCCACCCAGACCCACCATCACCCTATCCCCGTAATCCTGCATTTACCATGGCTAATCCACTTATCCTGCACATCCTTAGACACTGTAGGGCAATTTAGCATGGCCAATCCATCTGACCTGCACATCTGTGGAACGCAGGAATAAACCAGAGCATCTGGCAGAAACCCATGCAGGCACAGGAAGACCATGCAAACTCCATACAGTCGGTCACCCAAGGATGGAATCTGGGTTCCTGTGCTGTGAGGCAGCAGTGCTAACCACTGCTGCCCTGAAGGTCCAGAGAAACTATTTCCCCTGATCACAAAGTGTGGAGCTGGATGTACAGAGCAAGCCAAGCAGCATCACAGGAGCAGGAAAGCTTGACGTTTTGGGCCTAGACCCTTCTTCATTTTTCTGATGAAGAGTCTAGGCCCGAAACGTCAAGCTTTCCTGCTCCTATGATGCTGCTTGGCCTGCTGTGTATATCCAGCTCCACACCTTGTGATCTCGGATTCTCCAGCATCTGCAGTACCTATTATCTCTGAAACTATTTCCCCTAGTGGGAATCCAAAACAAGGGAGCATTAGCTCATATTACAGCTTGGCAAATTAGGCGTGAAAATAGTAGTAAATATCTGAAAAATTCCCTAAAATGTTGATATTGCTCAATTAACATAAACTCAGGATTAAGGAGCCAATTTTATCGAGGTTTTAGCATTTTGAAGGGTATTAATCAGGTGGATAAAAGAAAATGTTTTCCCTGGTGCAAGAGCTCAGGGCAAGGGGACACAGTCTTAAAATCAGAGCGATATAACTAAGGAGATAATTTGCAAACATCTCCATACAAAGGGAAGCAGAACTATAAAATTATTTCCCACACAAAGTAGCAAGTGCTACCTTAACCTTACTAATTTTAAAAATGATAATTTAATTAGAAAGGTTTAAGATATAGATCAATTATGTCTATTGCTATAATCTATAAAGGACAGCTGCAATATCAGATCTGTGGCAATCTGAATCATGTGGGAAAACTGATTTGGAATCATTCTCACCAATCTAACTACTGCAGATGCACCTGGAAACAAAGTCCCATCTTCACACCACTTTGGTAATTGGATTGGATTCAGAGCACACCTGACAATTCAAAACTGGGCCACATATGAAGTACTGTGAGCTGTCAACATCAACAGAATGTATTCCATTGCAATCAGTAAATGCAAGGGCCAACATATTTCTTATTCTCATTGCCAGCAAACCCAGGAATCTATCTGGAGTCAACACAACAGTATAGAAGAGCATACTAAAAGAAACACCAGGTATAGCTGGAAATGAGATGCAAAGCTTCAACACAAGGCTAAATGCATGCTACAAAACTCAAACCCTCAACCAATTAATCAATTTAAGCTCTACAAATATATCATATCCATTCAAGATGGTGGTAGATAATGAAACAGTTAATGAGAAGGCTTCACAAAAACCCATGTTTAATGAAGCTAGAGTCTCATTTGCTATTGAAAAATACCAGTCTGAAGTTGCAACAATTTGCAGCCAAAAGCTTCAAAATTATCCACCACAACCTCCCTTTGAGGGCCTCTCCATGATAGATGCCAAGAAATGGTGAGCAAATGGATACAAGCAAAGGCCGTAGAGCCTGACAACATTCTGACTGAAAAAGTGAGGGTTCCAAACATAGCTGTATCCAGAACAAGCTGTTCTGCATCTCCCTGGCAGAGTGAAAAAGTTGTTCAGGTATTTTATGTTTATAAATCCAAGACAGTCACCAATTATATTGTCTTGATCAACTCTTGATCATCAGCAAAATGATGAGAGGTTCCAGCAACAGGACTACCAGGCAGCATTTACTCACCTGCAAAGCACATCTCCAGCAAGCATCTAACAAACTCCCCTTGAGAGTCCCCACCAACATTATTTTGGGGTCACCACTGATCAGAAACTTAAATGGACCAGCCGCATAAATGCTGTGTATATAAGAACATGTTAGGGCTTGGGTATTTTGCAACAGTTGATTCATCCAATTTCCCAAGGTCTGTCCACCATCCACACATGTCTGGTATGTGATGGAATAGTTTCCACTTGCCCGAGTGCAACTCCAAAGAAAATTAAAGCAGCCCAATGAGTTCATCTGCCAAACATCATCTGTGACTTTGAACACTGTCTCCATCCATCATTGATGCACTGGGGCTTTAACAAATACCAGCACTGGAGTAACTCCCATGGCTTCTTCAACAGTAGCCGACACACCCAATGCTTTAATATAGGAAATATGGTCACAAATATTTGAACAGCAAACTCCACAAATGCAAGGCTATAATGACAAGATAATCAGTACCTTTGTGTGATTTTAAATAAAGCATAAATTCAGGCCAAGATCCTGGGGAAGAGATCTCATGTTTGTCATCAAAATATTCTATGGGATCTTATAAATTCACCACAGCACCCAGCTGGGGCTTTGACTGAAATATAGCACTTCTGAGGAGTGCAAAACTGTCAGTACTGCACTCAAGTGTCAGCCTTGATTTTATTCTTAAATCTTGGAGTGGTACATGAACCCAATTCAAAAGTGAAAGTGCAACCATCAGAACCATGGCTGACACTAAAATAACTCAAATTTCTCAGACTACATCCATTTCTGAAAATGCCTCGCACTAACATTAAGCTTTGCTCCACAGTCGTATTAGTTTTTGTTAACATTGTACTTTGAAAACTTAATTGAGTCACCTTTAATCAAGAAATTACAACACTAGATTACGTTAACATTTCTCACAGTTCAACCCTTGAATTCCAGGAATTGTACACATAAATCTGCACTGCCCTCTTTATAAGATCAACATATTCCTCCTAAAGTACAGTGCCCAAAACAACCTGCACTGCTCCGGGTATCGTCTAAGCATGACTTTTAAATTGCTGCATTCTAATCCTTTGGACAAACAAGCCAACATTCCATTAGGCTCTTTGATCATCATTTGTACGATCCACGTACATGGGGCTTGGGGCAGCATGGTGGCTCAGTGGTCAGCACTGCTCCCTTACAGCACCAGGGACTCAAGTTAAATTCCAGCCTTGGGCAACTATCTGCGTTGAGCTTGCACATTCTCCCAGCATCTGCGTGGGTTTCCTCCCAAAGTCCAAAGGTGAGCAGGTTAGGTGGACTGGCCGTGCTAAATTGACCAGTAGTTTCCAGTACATATGCAAGTTAGGTGGATCAGCCCATGGAACATGTCGGGTTACGGGGGGGGGGGGGGGGGTGTGTGTGTGTGTGTGTGTGTGTGTGGAGTGGAGAAGGTCTGGATGGGATGGTTTTTGGTATGGACTTGATAGGCTAAATGGCCTACTTGCATGCTACAGGAATTCTATATTCTGTTTACACCTTCACTAATGCTAGTTTTTCATCATTTACTAAGTATTCTGATATATCCTTTTGTGTCCAAAGCCAATGAGCTCTCATTTACCCATATTTAACTTCATTCACCACAGTTTCACCTATTCAATTAATCTATTAATATTTGATTTTATACATACATCTACAATGCTTACAACACCTTAAGACTTTAGAAACCAGATATCCAACTTTACCTATCTCATCATACAAGTCATTCATAAATCATGAATAGCTGAGGCCTCAACATAGATAATTTGGGAACTACAGTAACTACCTCCTGCCAATTAGAGGACCTGTCCAGCATCTCTATGTAATTCTCTTGTCACTCAACAAGTTTCTTGATCAGGTATTTCATTTGTTCTCAACTGAAGCATGGGCTTCAACTTTAGCCAAGTATCTTGTGAAGAACTTTATCAAAAATGTTCTGAAAGTCCAAAAATTATCTAAAGCCTCTCTGTCACTTGTTCACATCACCTGATGCAGCTGCACCCCAGTTGCCAGGGGACCAGTACTGGGATGGTACTGCATTTACCTGTAAGCTCATGTGCACTTCAGATCTCATTTTCTTTCATTTCTGTCACATTAGCCTCTCCTTCTTTGGGAAGAAACAAGAACTTGACAATGGGTTGAGATGCCTCTGTCTTCCCAAAAGATAGAAGAATTATCTGACTCTTCCTTCTAATTGCACTCCGATACATTTCACCAATGTTTCTTCTACCCATGTAAGTGCACTCTTTAAACTTATCTAAATGCACACTTGAAGCACTGAATTGACACACTGAAATCAACTGCTATTTATACCACTTCCTATCTATTTGAAAACTCGCACTACTATGCAAACAAAAAACAGACATTGGATATCAAGAACCAATCTATCTACAAGTAGCTGGTGCCTCAAGGTATTGACAGTCACTCTCAGAATGGATCTTCAAGAAGATCTTCTGTGAACAATCTACTGCAGGTTCTAAAAAAAGGGTTATGATAAACTCATGACTGGGAACCTCAGGTTAAAATATGTATTTCGATTAAGTGCGCATACTCAAGCCTTCCAAACCAAGCAGCCTTTAGCAAATCATCAGAACTGGAATCACGTGTACCCTAAAATAGCAGCTTAGATGACAACAGAAGAGCTCTGCTAGAAATAAGAAAAACAAAATTACTCATTTTTGATTGGTAGACTGATTAGAAAATTGCAACAATAGTGTTTTTAACATTAATCTAGAAGCATCACTTGGGAATTCAATTTTTATTAAAATGTTTCTCTTTTATACTATTATGCAAGAACTAAGTAACTAAATTATTAAATAAATTCATGCCCTTACTTGAAGACAGAGGGAGGTCTGCCGTTTTTGTGCTTCACAAAGATGCCTTCCAAACATGCACCTAAAAGGAGATCATTTCCTTGGCTATCCTACAAACATTAAAAAAAAATCAGAACTACGCAGTGACAAGGAAACAATAGACCTTTAACAGTTCATATGAGTCATATCTATTCAGGAATTAGTGCCAAGTTGTATCATAATGACAAGAGAAAAGGAGAAAGAAGAAATGGTAATCTTCACAAATTTATGGATTGTTCTAGTCATTGTACTTGCTGATGCTGTGATTGCAAGTAGGGTTTTTTTGCTTTCTTTAGTTTACTGTCTCAAAAATCATTCTCCTCTCCCCTACCTCTCTTGGACATATTGGCTCAAGTTCTTTCTGCACTCCAAAAATCTGACTTGATACACTGCAGACTTGTTCTACTTCTAGTCAGTTTGATATGTTACAGTTGGTCAATTATTTTAAATTATGCAGTTCAATAAATAAAATTATGAATTCAGCTAGACCTATAAACTGTCTTCAATTTAATTTAGTTATTTGTTTAGAATAAATTTAAATAAACAATTGAGGTTAAAAAATAATCAGTGGTGGAATTTCTGATAAAAGTCATGCAAGCAAAAGAAAGCTGGTGGCAGAACCATTGAATTAAGAACTTTTTCTTAAGAACAGTGAGCATTTCATATTCTTGCTGTTCATTTAAATTTTATGAGAAATGCAGACTATGAACTTTGTGAGCAATCATCTCATTAAATCGTTGCCATAATTTAACCAAGAATTTATTGAAAAATCTGTAAACATTTCTCACTTCATAAAATTGAAATTTACAAGTTTAGCAAGTTTCCATACTGTACTGTCTTATTACTTCAGGCACTTATTTGGTTTTCTATTAATAAATTTGGAGAACTAGCTTTGAGGCAGTTGTTTTGCAACATGTTTTTCTGTCATCTGAAACGAAAGTGGCAGAGTCCATTCCAGACACATTCCAGTAAACAATTCACCACAATTTGACATTAATTGTGATACATGTGTCAGCTCTCACACATCAGTACACAAAGATGCAGATTTCACTTCATAAAAAAACTGGGGTCTGTTGATGTAAACTGCAAAGCATCCACAAAAGATGCTGAGAAAAAAGTGCAGACTGCAATGAAATTAAACTTGGTAATAATACAACTTTAAATTTACTGCAAAGCGATTGTTGATATGTAGATTTAATGGGTCATACTTTCACCTACAGAGCAACCAAGAGATGAAACTCTTGTTGGGAGCATCGTGAAAAAAGAACAGTCTTCATTTTCTTATCTGCAATATATTCATAATAATCTAACTTATTTAATCACTGTTTTGCAGGCTCAAGTTTCTACCTTGTGTGGCATTTACATGAAGTGTAAACTTCAGATTAGTAGGGCAGTAATAATTGCTTCTAAAAATTTAGCTATTACCAGCAACGTATAAAACTTTGGAACACAGGAACAGGAGTAGGCCATTCAGCCTCAAGTCTGTTCTACTATTCAATGAGATCATGGCTGATCTGTGGCCTAACTCCATTTATCTGCCTTTGGCCCCATATCCATTAAGACCTTTGATTAACAAAAATTTATCTATCTCAGATTTCAAATTAACAACTGACCTGCATCCACTGACATTTATGCAAGAGAGTTTCAAACATCTTGCGTAAACAATTGCTTCCTAACAACTCTCCTGGAAAGTCTGGCCCTGATTTTCGCACAGTACCCCTAGTTTTAGGATCTCCAAAAAATGGAAGTAGTTTATCTTTATCTACTCCACTTTTTCCTATTAAATCTTGAAGACTTTGATCAGATAACCCCTTAACCTTCTAAATTCGAGAAAACAGGCCTAATTTGTATAATTTCTCCTCATAACTTAATCCCTGAAGTCCATGTATCATTCTTGTAAACCTACGTTGTACATCCTCTTAAGCCAATATATACTGCCTAAGATGTGGTGCTCAGATGTGCACACAGTACTCCAAGTTGGCTTTAACCAATTTTTTTAGTATAACTGTAGCATAACTTCTGCATCTTTGTACTCCAGCCCTCTAGACACAAACGCCTGCATTCCAGTGGTTTTCTTGATTATTTTCTGCACCTACTTGTGACATTTTAAAGATCTATTCACCTGAATCCCCAGTCTCTTCAGATATCCACTGTATTTAATTTCATACCATCTGGAAATTGCTCCGATTAATCCTTTCTCAGTCCAAAATGAATAACCTCACACTTGCTCATACTGAATTCCATCTGCTGCAGCTTTGCCCATTAACTTAACATAAAATTACAAAGGGGTATTGATAGGCTACCATCTACACTAAGCTGAACAAATCTTGATGTTGCTTTATTAAGTCTGTTTATAAAACTAAACATTGAAAAGCAAAATTCAACTAGATAAGTATGCCAATTTGCAAAAGCTCTGAGTTCATTACAGGGATAGATTTACGCAAGTTTGTTGTAATTACTTCTATTGATATAATGGAATGGAATATTCCAAAGAGTACATTTCAGCATTGACTAGTTTTAAGCTTCATTGCCACATGCATTACATCTATGATCCATGACATTGTATGCATTCATACACTAAACTTTAATGGACCAGTTCTACCAAAGACCAACCCTGAAAGATATGCATCAGAACCCACTGTTAAGTCCCAATGTTTTGACATTGCAGCAATTATCTGGGAAGTTTAAATTTCTGGTGGGTAATTACGTGGTCTGGAAATCTCCAATAATGTATTCAACTTTGAGGTGGTGTCTTCGGAATGTTCTAACACACTTACCAGGGCAGTTACTCAGAAAATGTTAGAGGGATAAAAATCAGTTTTGACTCTTGGATAACTATGAAACTAATAGCTTAATTAAACAGAGAGACCCTCGAAACAGCTGAGCCATCCCAACAATCAAACCTGCTCCATCCTACCTCTTACCCACCCATCTGGCATCCTATTCTCTCACTTAGGTACCTTACACAACTAGCTTCTTCCAGTACATTATGAACGAGACTTTGGACCTTAAAGTTATGTTTATTTATTGGACTGCAGCAGATCTTGCTATAAAAAGGGTTTGTGAAAATTCTCACAAACATTGCTGGCTTGGTTTGTAAAGTTGTATCTAATGTGATGATCTTGCATCAAAAGTTGGGCAACTTTTTTTTGTCTGAGCTAGATCAAAATTAGGAAATTCAAAACAGACTGGAAAATCTGGGCCAAAGTGTAAGTGTAACTAGGTCAGGGATGACAAAGTTGAATCATTAGCCAGAATAAGCTGTGACTATACAGATGGTATAAGAAATACTTTGCTGCTTAGGGCTATTAGGTACATTAAATGCTGTGAAATAATGTTATTTTGCCCATCCATATTAATTTTTTTCTTTTTTCACCAAATCAAGATTATCACTGCCTCTACATATTCCAAATTCCTGTCTAGGAAACAAAAAACAAAACAAAAACGTAAATGTTTAAAATTAAGATTGTGCAATTAGTAACGCTGAGAGTTGGGGCCAGCTTCACTTAGACTTACTTTTAAATGAAATATCTGTATTTTCTGTGAAAACTTTCCCAAAGCCTTCTTTTTTAAGAAGCTTTATGTTCTTCTGTATTTTTTTAATCTTATTCAAAACTCCTCCACCTCCCAGTTCATACCTTGGCTGCATAGTTTTCATGACCATAACCTTCCATTTTCACCACTTCCTGAAGAAACAATAACTCTGCCTCAGATGGAGTAAAGCCCCTAAAAATATACATCAGATAAAAACAAATGTTTAAAGTATTAGCAAACTTAAATTTAGCCCATAGTATAGCAAGATAACATTCATAAATATCCAGCAAACTCAAGACAATTAAACTGGAGATAACAAGCATGGGGCTGGATGAACACAGCAGGTCAAACAGCATCATAGGAGCAGGAAAACTTGACGTTTCGGGCCTAAACCCTTTATCAGAAAAATTAAAGCGATCACCACCATTAGGGAAAAGGTGCTGAGCAAACTGGGATTGAAGGGCATACAGGTCTGCGGGTTCGGAGATGGTGAATCAATGGCTACAGTATTCAAAAATTCCCTTGACGTGGACAGGTTCCAGGGGATTGGAAAAATAACTAATAACATCCTTATTCAAAGAGGGAGGGAGGAGAGAGTAGGAAACTACAGACCGGTGAGTTTGACTTGTCATTTGGAAATTGATAGAATCCATTATTAAGGCAGTAATAACAGGATATTTGAAAAGCCAAAATGTAATACATCAGAACAGCATGGTTTTATGAAGGGTAAACATTTGACTAATTTGCTAGAGTTCTCTGAAGATGTAACAGGCAATACGGATAATGGGGATCCTGTAGCTATAGTATATCTGGAATTCCAGAAGCATTTGGTAAGATGTGACACAGAAGGTTAATGTGGAAAGAGATCACATGGGGCTAAGGGTAACCTCTTCTCTTGGATAGCGGATTGGCTAACCAACAGAGCTGGCAGTCAGGATAAACGGGTTTTAGTCTGGTTGGCAAGACATAACCCTCTGTCACCACATTAATTTAGTTCTCGGGACCCCAACTATTTATAATGTATATGAATGACATGGATATGGGGATCGAAAGTACTTTAGCCAGATTTGCACGTGACACTAAAATAGGTGTGAATTTAAGTTGCCATGAAGAAATAAATTTATAAATGTATAGGAACAGGTGAGGTAAATGGGCCAAAATTTGGCACATGAAGTTTAATATAGATAAGTGAGAGGTTAACCATTTTGGTCAGAGGAGAAGATGGAGAGAACCTTTAGAATTCTTTGCAGAGGGATCTGGGTCTCCCCATGTGAATTGAGGAGAGCTAGTATCCGGACGTAACAGGTAATGAGGGAGGCAAATAGAATTTTGGCATTTATTGCTAAAGGAAGACAATAGAAGTAGGAAAGTGTTGCTGAAACTGAAGCATTAGTGAGATTGCACCTGGAGTGTTGTGCACAATTTTGAATCTGTTACTTGAGGGATGTAGTTGTGTTGGAGGTAGGTCAGAAAAGATTCACTAGATTGTAGAGGTGAAGGGTCTCGCTTAAAGAGAGATTGATCAGTTTTGGCCTATATTTTTCTGGAGTATGGAAGAACGAAAAGAGATCTAATTGTGAATAAGATGCTGAAGTTGATTGCCCCACACATGAGGAAACATCCTTGCTGCATCTACTAGCATGACTGGTTATAGTTTTAGGCTAGGGGAGCAGGTTTTAAACAGATGAGAACTTACTTATTTCAAAGGATTGTGAATCAGTGGAATTCACTACCGAAGAGTGCAGTGAATACTGGAGCATTGAGTAAATTTTTGAGGAGACAGATTTTCAATTAATGTATTGAAGGGTTATAGAGAAAAAGCAGAAAGGTGGAGTTGAGGCTGAATGAGGTCTACCATGATCGTATCAAATGGCAGAGTAGGTTGAGGGCCTAAATTGCTTATTCCTGCTCCCTTTTTTAAAAGGGCAATTAAAAGCTAAAAGAACAGCTCCAATCCAAGGAACTGATTTCTACAGGAAATGCAATTCAGTGAAAGGAAAAATAATTCATTATACTAAAGAGGCCTTACCAGTCAATATTGCTGTTTAGGTTGTCATTGCTGCTCTTTAGGTGAAGACATCACAAACAGGCACAGGGCTGCGTGTTTTAGGGCTGTGAAAATGGAATAAGAGTATGATCAATGATCATGCAGACCATTATCTCATTTTGAACCAGGTCAAAGCATACAAATTGGAGATTTTCATTGGAATGTGAGTTTGTGGAAAGATGTGTTGTTATGTCTGTACAAGTCATATGTTGTAATGGGCAATAGTCTAGTCATGTGAAGTGGAGGTCCTGGTGTTGGACTGGGGTGGACAAAGTCAGAAATCGTATAATATCAGGTCCTAGTCCAACAGATTTATTTAAAATCGCGAGCTTTCGGAACGCGACTCCTTCATCAGGGGAGGTGGAGAGAAGCACACTTTCCATTTCACCTGACGAAGAAGCCGCGGTCAGAAAGCTTGTGATTCCAAACAAACCTGTTGGATTATAACCTGGTCATGTGACTTCTGACATAGTCCTGTGGAGAATTAGATATGAATCAGAATTGGATATCAACCACTCATTTTTACAAGAATGATGACTGGGATGTTGGAGATGTCATGCCAAATAACGAACCCATATATCTCTAACCAATAATATGCACCCATGTATGACGACAGCGCACCATATTCCACTAAATTGAGAACTGAGGACTAGATCTGATTGAGCTGTGCAGACAATCTGTATCATTGCATGTCTTATTGGAAAAGAGTTCCCATTCTTTAACGAGACAGGCCTGTACCTTTT
>JAHRHZ010000133.1:54690908-54734733 GCA_024137785.1 Ginglymostoma cirratum | reverse complement strand
CTCCCACCTCAAGCCCCACCCCCATCTCCTATCTACTAACATCATCCTGCCCCCTTGACCTGTCCGTCCTCCCTGGACTGACCTATCTCCTCCCTACCCCCCCACCTACACTCACCTTTACTGCCTCCATCCCCGCCTGTTCGACTTGTCTGCCTCCTCTCCACCTATCCTCTCCTCTATCTGCCTCCCCCTCTCTCCCTATTGATTTCAGAACCCTCTTCCCCTCCCCCATTTCTGAAGAAGGGTCTAAGTCCGAAACATCAAGCTTTCCTGCTCCTATGATGCTGCTTGGCCTGCTGTGTTCATCCTTCCCCAGTGACCGTCCACGTTCTATGAAGCACAAGTCAAGAGTATACTGGAATTTTCTCCACTTGCCTGGATGAATGCAGCTTCAACAACACACGAGAAAGCTCAAGACTATCTAGGGCAAAGCATCATTCCATGATGAATGAAAATATTGTATCACTTCACACTTCTCGGCATTAAATTATACTTGTGACATCCGTCCATTCCACAGCCTACTTATGTGCTCAAAGTTCCTCACTAGTCAAAATACTTCAAAGTTTTGAGTCGTCTGTAAATTCTGAAATTGTGCCTTGAACACCCAAATTTGACCA
This sequence comes from Ginglymostoma cirratum, assembly GCA_024137785.1. Classification (NCBI taxonomy): domain Eukaryota; kingdom Metazoa; phylum Chordata; class Chondrichthyes; order Orectolobiformes; family Ginglymostomatidae; genus Ginglymostoma; species Ginglymostoma cirratum. The sequence goes on along the minus strand of JAHRHZ010000133.1, from coordinate 54,734,116 downwards.
CATTGCTCAGTTTAGTGTGTGGTTCAGCAAAAACCTGAATGATGTGTGTTTGATTCCCATTCCTGTTCAGCAAGACTTGGGACATTCTCGCCCTATCTCAAAGCGAATGGCAATGGTAAACGATGGTCAATAATAAAACAGCTAAGAAAAAAAAAGGCACAGGGCGAAGCATCAGGAAACTATGAATCAAAGGTCTGACTTCTAGCACAGCCGACATACATGAACGAATACCCGAACCCAGATTATTAATATGGGTCAAGAAAACCAGTGACACTGATGCTGAACCTTGGAGAATCGCTTCTTCAGTCTGAAAAACTGTTTCTGCTTGTTGCCTTCCAGCCAGCTTCATATCAGTGTCAGCTGTATATTTTATTCCATGGACTTCAATAATGCTGACAGGCTTATTATGTTCACTTTTTGGAAATCCATGTACATCACATCAACTATATTATTAACATCCACCCTTTTGTGTTATATTATAGAAGCTTCAAATAAGATAGTTAAGGACAAATTGCCTTTAATAAATCTTTGTGCTGCAGTCGTTTATTAACTCACTTTTCAAATCATTAATTTTGCCTTCGCTTATTGTTTTTAAAAACTTTCCTGTCATACATGTGAAAATTACTTGCCTATAGTTTCTGTGCTAATTCTTAGATATATTTCTGATTAAAGGCATAACCTTTGTAATTTCTCAGTCCTCTAGCACAACCCAGATATCGAAGGAGAACTGGAAGATTATGGCCAGAACCTCTGCAATTCCCATCCTGTCAGTCCATTGACTGTAAGCAAGGAAGACAAGATCAACTGGAAAACCAGAACAGATATGTAGCTTTCATAACTGTTCTAAAAGATTGCATTAAGATGATGCATCACTTAGGCTTTGGAATCAATAGTATATCACTCCTTACCCTGTGCAGCTAAACCAGCAAGCTGAATTCCTTGGTCTAGTGAGCAAGGTATGCGACCTTCCAAAATATCTTTCCTCAGTTGTAGATAATACTGGAATCTGCAGAAACAAGTTGCAATGCTTGAAGCAGTTAACCATATAAACAAATTTCTTCCCCAACTATGCATGTAGTTATTATACAAAGAATGATACAACTGTTTGCCAACCATATTTTCCCCCCTTCACTAACAGTATTGTGGACCATACACTGACCTCCATTCACAGCACCAGCTAAGATCAGTCAACTTAGATGTGTAAATTTAAAGTAGGGTATGCACCTCAAACTCATGTGATTCTAATAACAGTAGGAAATGGGCTGAATGTTTAAGCGTAACTTAAAAGTCTGAAAATTTATTTTATTTAATTTCATGTAAACTAACTAGACATTTTGTTAGCTTGAACTTCAGGACAGGATTTTTGATATTTACATTAATATCAATGCTTAATAAGCTATATCCAAAGAAACTATCTAATTTTCAATCTTACGCTTGTAGAAAAATTATGCACCATATTGAATATCCTACTAAACCAAGGATAGGGGTCATGACTAATTGCTCAAGTGCTATCTTGAAGACTATATGGAGATATTTTCTTCTAACAACATCTACAAATGAGTTCTGACATTCCATACCTTGTAATCTCCTGCTGAAGTTGTGAAATACTTGGTACATAGAATACCACACCAAAATAAACTGTAGGTTCAATGGCGTATTTATCTAGCTGCTTTTTCATGGGCTTTTCCAGATCCAACCATCGAGATTGGTTCTGCTTATTATAGAACCACAGACTGAAGTAAGTGACCTGTAAAAGAGAGGGGAAAAAAAAAAACACTCAATAAATCCTAACCCACAAGACATTAAAAATGGGAACTCTCCATTCCTCTCCTGTCTTAATTATGCTGATACTATGCCAAGTGGAAATATTATTTATTTTCACCTTGAAAAAAAGACCTTAACCAGAATAAATTGTTCCAGACAGCAGATATAATTCAATATGTCTAAGAGTATAACACTCTCAGGGCCAAGGGTTTTCACATGCTGACAGTTCCTCGGGATCGTGGCCTTGGTCTATCCATTTCGACTGCTTCAAAGATCTTCTTTCCATCATAAGGTCAGAAATGGAGATGCTTGCTGATGATTATACAGTGCTTGGCTCCTCAGATACTGAAATGGTCTGCAGCCAAATGCAGCAAGACCTGGACAAATCCAGGCTTAGGCTGCTTAGTGGCAAATAACATCATGCCACTCAATTTCAAGGCAAAAACCATCTCCTCATATAGTCAAAACATTACAATTGCTGAATCGCCCACTATTAACATTCTGGCAGGAATTACTACTCACCGGAAACTGAACTTGACCAGCTATATGAAGAATACTTTGGGTTTGTCACTACTCACTGTGGGACAGCATGCTGGAATCAAGCCCCAGCATTCCCTTAGCCATCACAAAGTTTTTTTTTTAAAATTTACCCAACCTACCTAACTTGATATGAAGCATGGTCCAGGTTTCTGTTCTGAACAATAACTGCTATTCATTACAAGTAACTTTAGCTACACGAAAACCATCAGCATAACACTATTAATTAAAAAAAACTCTAATCCCCTTTTAACACCCCCCCGCCCCCGACCTTACACAAACAGGCAGATAAAACTAACAGAGAACCAGGTTACTGAACAGAGGGGCAAGGCTGGAAAGTAGCCTTTGTTCCCGGGTACAGGTGTTTAAGTGATCCTTTAACTTTTCTGAAGCAATATGCTGGCCAGCGAAGGTGGCTATTAACAAGGTCAGGCAGCAGTCATCTGCCTCTCTTCTTGGTTACACCCACACCCAGGTGTCCTCAGAGAGGGAGTATATACTGTCACTAGTATACTTCAGGCCTTCCATGAAGGCTGGGCACCTGGGGCTTGACATGCACCATGACCACCACCCGCCTCCCCTCTAGATGACAATTAAATTTCAAAGTAACATGACCCCTGAGGGACTGGTTTGTTTAGTTTCAATAGAAGAAAGAAGGATTGATGGATCACAAGTTGCTAATGATTGGTAACCCTGAGTCCAAAGATTTCAACCATCCCAAACAAACCTTTTCCGCTTGATTTTCAATGATTCAATCTCCCAATATCAACGGGCAGGGGGTGCCCACTGACCAGAAATTAAGTTGGGCCAACTATATAAATCCTCTAGATATAACAGCAGGTTAGAGACTAGAATTCTGTGCAAGTAATTCAATTTCTGTCACCCCAAATCCTGTTCACCATTTACAAAGTGTAAATTAGAAGTGTGACTGAATATTCTCTAATTGCCTGGATAGATGCAGCTCATTATGACAAAAAGCTTGATAGCATACACGACAAAGCAGCCTTCTTCACTAGTACCCAATTACCTTCAACATTCACTCCCTATCCTTTCAATGCATAGTGGCAATGGCATATACAAGATGGAATGCAGCACCTTAAGTTACTTTGATAGCAACTTTCTTCCACACCCATGACCTCTAACATCTATGTACTTCCATGCAGCTTCAGCCACAAGTTCTCTGACAAAACACACACTATCCTGATTTGTAATACCACTGTTCCTTCATTGTAGCCAAGACTGCATTCCTAATAATATTCTGGGGGTACCTACACCCCAAGGACTGATTTAGTTCAAGAAGGGTGCTCACTACCACCTTCACAAGGGTAATTAGGAATGTATATAATAATACTAAACACTGGCCAAGATAATGAAGGGCCCATAAACTAAAAGTGTTTTTTTAAAAACATTAAGTAAATTGCTGCCCGTTACACAAACTTCAGCACTGCTGATCAAGATTACAACATCCACGATTAAAAAATTTTTGTTAAAGAATAAAATGAAGATAAATTAAAAAGTGACACTGTTTTTGCTCATTCCTTACCTCTCTCAGCTCTAATCTTTGTGCAACAGCTTCCAAACATTCTTGGCCAGTGCTTTCAACTGAAAGTGTGAATTCCAGAAATCCATTATCCAGCAATTGGATTCGTACAACCAAACAGCTCTTACTGGAGACAGTATATCTGCGTGTCCTTTTCAATTTTATCCCAAAAGGTAATGGCATGGCAAAATAAAGTTAGTTTAAACTTCTTGTACTTCTCTCACTGTGTGCTGCATGCAGAAATCATCCAGCAGCTAATGGTAGATCTATCCAACTGGGAAGCATTCCTCTGTAAAACAAGAAGTGACAAGTGAGTATTTTTTGGACAAGAAAGACTATTTCAACTTAAAATTATATAGGCTTCTTTTGACAAGAAGCAGCTTCCCTCTAGAAGCTTTCCATACCTGGTGAGAATGAAAACACACAACTTACTTTTTGACAAGAAAGTAACTCATGGCAAAGATCTGTGCTGGGAAATATTAAATTACTCATTTTTCATGATCATAGCTTCACATAAACACAGCAAGGATCCAGGTCTTGAGAACTTAGGAGTCTTAGAAGTCAAAGCCCGCATTTATGACTGCATGTTAAATGCAGCAAAACTATACAGGAAACATAGCCAATTAGTATTAGGAACTTTAAAAATCTGTAAGAATTGATGGCGTCAAGAAAAAAAAAACCTGAAAAGACAAAATGTACCAAATAAAACTGGATCAGAGTCTCAAAATTAAGTTTTCTTCATGATATTTTGTTTTAGTTTTCCTTAAATGATTTATCGCAGACTATATCAAGTCAGCCAGTCAAAATGGTAACATAAGCTAGTTTGAAAATCCACTCTCGCATTACAATAGTATTTGCCCTTGGCACTTCGCATTTTTTAAAATCTGAGTATGTTTTAATAAAGACAAAACATGGCACCATCCACTCTATTTGACTTCTTGCTATACAGCTGATCATTTATTATCCTTTACATTCAGAATTATCACCTATAAGCAGAAGACACCAATAGTGTTAAATGGTTTGCCTAGTGGCAGGCGCATGCGCTCACGTAAAACTTTGCAAATATTCACGAATAACTAATAACATAAATCAGAATAATATACACAGAGCATTCATAAACAGCTTTTCACCATTTTGGCATGTAGCGCAAGATTTTGCTGAAAAATATGTTACACAGATGTTTCATCTCACTGGCACAACCCCATTTGTCATTATGTTGAGTAGTGACAATTACTGTTCATTGGTCTAACAAGAAAGAATTTGATTCTTAGCAAGTAGGCTGTACTCTGCAAGTCGCAGGAGGTCTATCACATTCTCTCAGACATTCTGGGCAGTAATGCTAAAATCGATAATGGAGGATGAAGTCCCAAATGAGCACCTTTCAGACCTAGACCCTTCAGCATTAATTTACCTGGGAAGGTATTTGTGGACCAAGTAGGAAGCAAACAGGGTACAAACAGTGTTTCTAAAGATTTGTAAGGTGTTGTTAAGAAAATACATTTTGCTGAAGCTTTTCATCTTGCACTCTCAGGACAATTTGCCAAAAACACCAAGTTAAGGGAAAACAGCACATTCACACAAGAAAAGGTGCTGATTTGTCATTAAATAGAGAATGCATCACTTAACTGTTGGGTTTTGTTTAAACCTTAACAAAATCCGTCAGGTTGACTCAGATTGGTCAAGGCAACAAGGAATGCACTGAGCAATGAACCAGGAATGGCTGTCACCTACTTTGCAGAGTTAAAACAGGGACCATGTACACATGTCCTTTCTGTGTACAAAGAATGGAGCCTATGTTAATGTTAGCAATGAAGCAATATGGTTCAAGCAGATCAAGTGCGCCACACAGCAAGCCTGAATGAAAATCCCAAAATTGTTCAGCGGTCATTAACACATCGAATTTTTAAGCAAATGTTGTTCAATCATGGGAGCACATCTAACGTTGGACATTGTGTTGAGTGTCTGGGTTAGTTAGGTACTGTCAATAAGAGGTTGAGCCTATCATTAGTAATATTAGTAAAATCATGGATTCTGAACTTCAGTGCTGATGTGATGCCGAGCGCGTAGGCTGCATGTCCCAAAGAACTGGCGATTGTATCACATTGCATTTTTGGATTTTTTTTTGGCTGTTTATTACAAGTAAGGTAATGGCAATAACCAATTGAATTGGATTACATTTATTAAATAATCAGAAATGTGCAAAGAATTGCACTGACAAACAATTTAGGATTGTCAGTCGGGCTCAACAGTGTGGCATACCTATACATACCATAAGTTACATATATTAATTCACAGGGCCCTCTTCTTTGTAGGCAAAAAGAAGACGTACATCCACGATAGTTGCTTCAACTCAACAAAACTGGTATATTTTGCAAATTGTTCAAATGACTGTACAACGCTTGCAATGCAAAATGATTATTTGTCAGGTAGTCAAGAGGTGAATGGAGGGGTTCTGCTTATGGAGTTTTACAGTCTTTTTTTTTGGAAAATATATTAAACTTGAAAAGAGGAAGGTCATATCAGATGAGGCTTGAATTTTCTGCCAGCTCGTAAATCCATCTGTTAAGGAGGCAGTATAGTCCTTTGATTAAGCCAGGTTCATAACTTACCTATGACAGGGTGTCTTCTTTGATCCAAAAACTTAGAAAATGACTAATGAGTCGAAAGAAAATTTTTAAAAAAATCAGAACTACTTCTTCTACTATATCTGGATATTTTGACGTTTTGAATAATGGAACAACGTACATACAAAGGTATATACAATTCAGGCACCGCCATCCATTTAGGTTACCTCAGCAGTAGCAGTACCCTCTTCCGTAGCTACACTGACCTTAAACCCCACCTCTTCCTCCGTTACATTGATGACTGTATCGGCGCCACCTCGTGGTCCCACGGGAACTCGAACAATTCATGCACTTCAACACCTTCCACCCCAACCTTAAGTGCACCTGGACCATCTCTAATACCTCTTTCTCGTTCCTGGACCTCGCTGTCTCCATCTCTCGCAACCACCTAGAAATCGATATCCATTTCAAGCCCACCGACTCCCACAGCTACCTAGAATACACCTCCTCCCACCCACCTTCCGGCAAAAATGCCATCCACTATTCCCAATTCCTTCACCTTCGCCGCATCTGCTCCCAGGATGAGGCATTCCACTCCCGTACATCTCAGATGTCCTCGTTCTTCAAGGACCGCAACTTCCCCCCAACAGTGGTCAAGAACACCCTCAACCACGTCTCTCGCTTTCCTGCAACTTATCCCTCACACCCCCTCCCTGCAATAACAACCAAATCAGAAACCCCCTTGTCCTCACGTACCACCCCACCAACCTCCGGATCCAACGCATCATCTTCCGACACTCCCGCCATCTGCAATCCGACCCCACCAAAGACATTTTTCCCTCCCAACCCTTATCTGCTTTCCGGAGGAACCACTCTCTCTGTGACTCCCTTGTCCGCTCCACACTCCCCTCCAGCCCCACCACACCCGACACTTTTCCCTGCAACCGCAGGAAGTGCTACACCTGCCCCAACACCTCCCCCCTCACCCCCATCCCAGGCCCCAAGACTTTCCACATCAAGCAGATGTTCACCTGCACATCTGCTAATGTGGTATACGGCATCCGCTATACCCGTTGTGGCCGCCTCTACATCGGGGAAACCAAGAAGCTTTGCAGAACACCTACACTCAGTTCGCACTAAACAAGTGCACCTCCCAGTCGCGAGCCATTTCAACTCCCCCTCCCATTCCTCAAACGACATGTCCACCCTGGGCCTCCTGCAGTGCCACAATGATGCTACCCGAAGGTTGCAGGAACAGCAACTCATATTCCGCTTGGGAACCCTGCAGCCCAATGGTATCAATGTGGACTTCACAAGCTTCAAAATCTCCCCTCCCCCTACCGCATCCCAAAACCAGCCCAGCTCATCCCCGCCTCCCTAACTTGTCTTTCCTCCCACCTCAAGCCCCACCCCCATCTCCTACCTACTAACCTCATCCCACCCCCTTGACCTGTCTGTCCTATCTCCTCCCTACCTACACTCACCTTTACCTGCTCCATCCCCGCCTCTTTGACCTGTCTGCCTCCCCCTCTCTCCCTATTTATTTCAGAATCTCCTTTCCCCCCCCACCATTTCTGAAGGAGGGTCTAGGCCCGAAACGTCAAGCTTTCCTGCTCCTCTCATGCTGCTTGGCCTGCTGTGTTCATCTAGCTCTACACCTTGTTATCTCAGGTTACCTCAGCAAGTAGCTTCCAGCCACCACAGGCCTGAGAATATGAAGCCATGCCAGACGTTCCAGGAACCCAGAATTTATACTGGTGAACACGACCAACACAAACGCAAAGTATGGTTGCCATGCAGGAGTTGCTTTGTCGACATCCAAAAAACCTAACAGTTTTAGAACAATCAATCATACTGAAGTTAACAGGATATCTTATTCTTGAATACAAAGGAAGTCCTTTGTCAGCAGAGGTTGATAGAATCATTTTGAAGCTTGGTAGTCAATCGCCTGATGCAAATATCATTTGTGTATTCCTAACTCCAATAAGAAGACTTAGACCCCGTCCCTTCACCGATCTCTTCTTCCATTATCCCCCTAACCTGCATTAATCGATCTCCCTTTCTCCCATCATGCTCCCCTCTCGACCACAGGCCGAGAACTCTCCCTCTCATTTAATCACGTTAATACTCTGTCTCCACTCCTCCTCATTCCAAACATACATTGTCTCCTGCAGCCATTCTCAATCACTCTACATTACAATAACCTGCCTTCCAGGGATAGCAGGAAGTGTCAGGTTGAATCAAATGGTGCCAGTGGATTAGACCGCTTGCAATTCAAAAACACTCATGCAAACAACTGGCTACTGCAGATCAGTAACATATTGGTAAGGTTGCTGTACTAGTAATTAACAAACACAGACTAATATTTCCAACATAAATGTAAATCCCACAATAGAGGAGTAAATATTCCAGATTTAGTATTCAGCCTCTTTTAGGTAAACTTGTCCATTTTCACAACTTTTACTTTTTAAGAAATTCAATCTCACACCCAAAACACTCAGGAAATTATTTCAGCTCATTAAATACATAATGTGAGTTCCCTCAATTCATGTTTTTGAACAAACTTATATGATCTTTTCCTCTCTTGACACCTCCAAAAGCCTTCAACCTCTGCAGCTATCTTCCAAATGCCTTCTACACTTCTCAAAAGATTTACCAACGTTTAAAGGCTTGAAGATTTGTAGTAATATGACATCTCTTGTTATGGACCTCATCTGTCTAAACCTGCTTCTGGCCTCTCTCATAGATTCATGAGTCATAGATTCATAGTCATAGATTCATGTCAGATAAACCTTAGCAATTATCTCCCCAGAGATAATAGGTACTGCAGATGCTGGAGAATCCGAGATAACAAGGTGTGGAGCTTCGGTCTAGGCCCGAAACGTCAAGCTTTCCTGCTCCTATGATGCTGCTTGGCCTGCTGTGTTCATCCAGCTCCACACCTTGTTATCTCCAATTATCTCCCCAGGTGGCCTACTTGCCATTTAGCGAAATTTACATGACTTCTTGCAAATACAATTTTGAACTCACTGTTCAAAATGACATTTTCTAAAAAAACCAAATTTGACAGCTTCGCAGAATTGAAAATTAAAAGTCAATTTCTAAAGTGCAGTTAAACTTATGTTCCCAAATAAATATCTATCAAGCTTCATCACAACAGAAATTATATTTCTACTTTTAATTTGCAACGGTCATTCTCCAAGCACAGCTTTCAGAATGAATTACTTTCAAAAACTTTTTAAAATGCTATGAATTCTTTTAATACATTTAAGAACTTAATTTTAAACTGAAATTTTTTAAAACCCAGTTAGATTATGAATCTACCCTAGTGAAGTTTGATTTCACACAACAACATAAATAAGGAAGTAAATCTCCAAATATCTTTAAACACTCAGAAGCCATGAGCTCTAAGACCCACCTCCAACTTGTGCTGTTTTGCAATGGTTTAAGCTTCCAAAGAATGTAGTTTGAAGTCAGCCTAATTCCTTCGTAAAGCTATTTATATCATTTCTTTCAGTGGAGCTTACCCACAAAACCTAGTTTACATGTCTATTGTTTTAAGTAAGAGGAGATGTGTCTATTCATCCTCTGATGCTGTCTGGCCTGCTGTGCTTTTCTAGCCTCACACTTATAGAGTGTGTCTATTCATTGTTGTTACTTTTTTTTCCATTTTGAGGCTTTGACGAGGATGAAACATTTGTGTGGACTAGCTAAATTGTCCCTAGAAGGGCCATGATGCAATTGTCTCCAAATCTTTATTTTGTCATGAAGTCATTATTCTTAAACCTGTGATGTGCTACTTAATTAGTTTAGTGGTAGTGTTCCATTTTATCCAAAAGATTTTACCATCTGAAACAATACCACAAACTTGTACAATACTGATGCAATGACTCATGCAACATTAACACTCATTATCATGCGGTTAATGTAATCCTGCGCATTTTATTATTACCATGCACTAATCGTTTCAACATTAAAGCACAATCAAATTCTTTAAGCCTTTGACAGTTTCATCGAAAACAAAAGAATTCCTTCGCTACACAATCACAAGCTCATTATTTTACCATGATCAGTTTCTCCCAACCACACCTTGCCTTCCCTGTCCCTCCAAAATTCAAATCCTCTGAACAACTGAAAAGCAAAAACATTTCACATTTATAGCATCTTTCAGAAACTCGAAAAATAACAAAGATGAGGACACACCACATTGTTACCTCACTGTTATCACAAGATGCAGGTCTTGAAGTTTTCCCTTGCCTGACTGATGTTCTAACTACAAAAAACTGTTAATGACCAGTTAGACAGAGCACTGATGAGACCACAACGTGAACACTGTGTAAAGGACTAAAATCATACAAGGATGAATGTAAGTGTGTAGAAGGAAGTTCAGAGGAGGTTTACTAGAATGACACCTGATTGGACAGGTTGCCTTATGAGGAAAGGAATGAAGCAGCAGGCTTGAGGCACCGAATGGCTTACTTCTGCTCTTAATTCATATCCTCATATGTTTCTATGACTCTATGACATGCCACAATTTCCATATGCAAATAATTAGCATTGCTTTTTTATAGCCATCAACAAAACAAGATGAATTATGAAAACAAGCAATTGATTTCAGCAATGTGTTTATTTTCTGCAAACTAAACATTAATACTAAATTGCTTGCTTAAGACAGTTACTAAAATTTACAGAACTTGTAAGAGATATAACCAGGTTATTACCTTTCCCCTCTCTCACACATATAAATAACAACAACACATACACATCCAATTGAGAGCAGTCACTTCTTGATATATAATTACATTTAACCTTTCCAAAATTATTTGAGGGAAACCTAAACAGATAGTATTTAAGATGCACACTCAACTTGCTCTGGCTTCACAATTTAAAATAACTCTGTTATAGCTCAGTCTAAGCCAAGCTTTATAAATGGCCTGAAGCCTGCAAGTAAATGCAGTGGAATGAGGACGCAGCTCAGGTACTGTCAAATGAATCAGATTAGAAGATATATATGAATCTGGAACATCTAGATACTGAAATGTTTCAACTTTAGGGTCTTTCACAATGGGATCAATTGAGTGAGTTGAACCAAAAAGATCTCCTCATCCATACATTGTTAAAATAAAATCTGATGTTTAGTTTTTTTTTCAAAAACAGTAATTGTACGTATCAATGACTGCATATTATCCTTTCAGGAAAGTTTTATGCTGTAAACACAATCACTTGCTGTTAGCATAAAAGTTTTATTGAACTTTCTAAACTTAACAACACTAAGTTCCATAAAACAAAACTTCTTCAAGTAAAACTCTCAAAACACCTTCAGTTTTCCTGCTGACTTTCAGCATGGATCAAGAGTACACTGGGACCTAGCTTTAATATGGTCCACCAATTATAATTTAAACTATGTGAACCACTTCATGAGACTGCGTCATTTCACAGCTGAATCTTTCGCAGTGTCTAACACACAAGCTTGATGCAGTACTGCAGTCATATCCTGATAGTTTCAAGGCAAGGTACTCCAGAAGAAGTGAATAAAGTGCTAAGTAAAATCAAGCAAATAAATAAATTTTCTTTTTCTGAAGAAGGGTCTAGACCCGAAAGGTCAGCTTTCCTGCTCCTCTGATGCTGCTTGGCCTGCTGTGTTCATCCAGCTCTACACCTTATTATCTCAGATTCTCCAGCATCTGCAGTTCCTACTATCTCTGAATAAATAAATTATCTCTATTTTCCATTTGAGAGAGAGTCACTGCATTCACAAAATAAAAGTAAAGTAAAGTTTTTGTTATAGTAGACTGTGTAAGAAGAGTAACATTTATTATATAATGCCTTTAACAAAATGGACATGCTTCAAAGGAGCATTTTAAAAAAAACCAAAGTATAACACTGCCACATAAGGAAACATTAAGTAAAGTGACCACAAAACTTCCTTATGACCAAACTTTAAGCCTTAAAGGAGGAAAATTAGGCTGCAAAGTTAGAATGATGCAGGGAGGGGATTCTAGAGCTTAGGATCTAGACAAAGAAAGGCAAGGTCACCAACTGTGGAGCAATCATTACTGGAAATGCACATAAACCCAGAATTAGAGGAGCTTAGACATTTCAGAGGGTAACGGGGTTGGCAAAGATATTTATAGTAGGGTCCTAGACTATATACAAATTATGCCAACAAACTTAAAAAGTTTGGAAATGAACAAGAAAAGCAGCCAACATTTTAAAAAAAGCTTACCCAAGACGAAAATAGCACTGCAAAGACTTAGAAGAAAATTGGATGGACGCTTGGGGGCTATAGGAAAAGACACGAAACGGATCTACTTACAGTGTGTCGTGGCCTCAATGTGTTGAATGATCTGCTGTACCATTCCATATGACTTTACCATGTTAAAGCACAACAACCTGATTGAAATCGTGCTTAGTAAGCATTTTTGAGTTGTCAATTTCTAATCAATCTAGAAGGGCTTTACTTCTGTTTGAACAAAAAAAATGCACAACATTTCATTTCATGCCAAGACGAGTTACATTAGGAAACGCACGTCTAGTCCACCCTAGCTCAAAACCGTACGAGGGCAAATTAAAACGAACACTGCAACAACGAATCGTGCTAATTCTGAAACGACCAAAGTTCTTTTCAAACAAAGTACCTATTAAAACATCTGCTCAAAGAAGCAGCAAGATCTAAATAACTATACTTTCCTACATAATGCTGCAGACAAAAGTAAAGTTTAGAGGTATTAACAGGTGCGACATTTAAACAGTGTTTCAACTGACTGACACCACATATCTCAGTGCAAACACTGCCAATCTCGTGGACAATGTGATGGCTGAACAACAGCATTCCTGGCGAGTTTTGTAAATAAGAGAGCGATCAGGAAACCTACGCCCAAGTGTCACACAGAGGAAATCTCTCCCTTCCTATCTAAACCACACAATTAAAGCAACAAAATGTAACACCCTCAGACTCCATCGCCTCCCTCCTAAGGGGAGGATAAGGGGGAAATCTCCGTTCACCGTTAATCTTCGCTCAAGATAACAAGCAAACCGAATGCACTGACGACTCTATCAACATATTCTAAGGCGGGGAGGGGGTCGGGGAGGAGACAGACAGGATCCTCCGGCCACCTACGACCAGATTTACCTTCTTCACATGTTCCAGAAGGATCCTTTCTCGAAGCTACTCCAACGGATAATCACCCACCAGCCGCATACCTCCCCATTCCGGTAATCGTGCCTCCGCGCCGCCAACCTCCTCGCCACAACAATATCTCCGTCCGCGCGAACCAGCGCACGCACTTCCACCCCCTCCCCCCCCCCAAATCACGCCCACCTCAGGATTCCTCCGCCGCACTACTTTAAATTCCCCTATTTTCGCTTCGCACTTTGACCGTTCACACATTCTGAGAAGGGAGTACGTGTGGTACGGGGTAATGCTGTTTGCGACTGCTCTGACAAACATTTCACTTCCACACAAATGTTTAACGCGTGTTTTTTTCCTTCTAGGATGATGGTGTTTAGTCCCAGCCTCCCGCTTCGTGAAATGATATTGGGAAGTGGTGGTAGCTTTGAAGAATTCATTACCTCAGACAACTGAAATGTAATGGACACAGAGAATGTATGGCATGGGACAGACAGCTGGCTTCAGGGCTGACACTGGCATTAAGCTGCTTGTCAGAAACATATGTTGTTGCTACTTTGATAGTTCGCCGCTTCTCCCATCAGCGCATATGAGTTTATGATTAAGCCAATATGGTACAGAGGCTGGAAATCTGAAAAAACACCCCACAAAATTCTGGAAATAATCAACTGGTCTAGCCACAGCTGTGGATAAAGGGAAAGAGAGAGACACACAGTTCCATGCAATGCATAAAAATGGGGCAATTGCCAAGACATTTATTTACATACAATGACATCAGGAAATACCTTGGTACGTACAGTGTACGAAGATCATGCATGTAATATCAGCTGTTACTAAGGAATAAACAAAACTCCCTGTTCCAATTTTGCTTGTCCCAACATGTGCGTTGGACACAATCTTTAAAGCATCCAGGTCTCCCAATGGTATACGTGCAAGTTTTGATCAGTCGATCACATGCTAATTTTACTGCAGTGATAATTTCTGCTGACGTGTCATGTTTATTGGAGAATGATTAACCTCTGGGACTGAAGATGTTAAGTTTCCAAGTGGACCATCATAGAGAAATATACATGGAAACAGACCCTTTGGTCTAATTCATCCATGCCAACCAGATATCTTAAATTAATCTAGTCCCATTTGCCAGCATTTGGCCCATATCCCTCTAAACCCTTCCTATTTGTATACCTATCCAGATGCCTTGTAATTGTACCACCCTCCATCACTTCCTCTGACAGTTCATTCCATACACACACCACCCTCTGCATGAAAAAGATGCCCCTCGGTCCCCTTTAAATCTCTTCCCTCTCACCTTAAACCTATGCCCTCTAGTTTTGGACTCCCCTACCCTGGGAAAAAGATCTTGACTATTCACCCTAACCATACCCCTCATGATTCTATAAACACTGTAAGGTCACTCCTCAGCCTCTGATGCTCAGTGGAAAATAGCTCCAGCCTATTCAGCCTCTCCCTACAGCTCAAACCTCCAACCCTGGTAACATCCTTGCAAATCTTGTCTGAACCCTTTCAGGTTTAAAAACATCTTTCCTGTAGCAGGGAAATCAGAATTGAATGCTGTATTCCAAAAGGGCCTAACCAATGTCCTGTATATTCGCAACGTTACCTCCCAGTTCCTATGCTGAATGCACTGACTAGTAAAAGCAGGTGTACCAAACGCCTTCTTCATTGCCCTGTCTAACAGCGACTTCACTTTCAAGGAACTATGAACTTGTACTCTAAAGTCTCTTTGTTCAGCAACACTCCCCTGGACTTTACTATTAGGTATATGAGATCTGTCCTGATTTGCCGTACCAAATCTTAGCACCTTACGTCAATAGATTAAACTCCATCTGCCACTACTGATCAAGGTCTCGTTGTACTCTGAGGCAATCTTCTTTGCTGTCAACTACAGCATCAATTTTGGTGTAATCTGCAAACTTATTAACCATACCTCCTATATTCACATCCAAATCTTTTATCTAAATGAAAGAAAACATGTACCCAGCACCAGTCACAGGTCTTCAGTCTTAAAGGCAACCCTTCACCACCACCCTCTGTCTCCTACCTTCAAGTCAATTTTGTATCCAAATAGTTACTTCTCCCTGGATTCCATGTGATCTAAACTTGTTAACCAGTCTACCATATGGAACTTTGTTGAACACCTTACTGAAGTCTATATAGACACCTTCCACCACTTTGCATGCATCAATCTCTTTGTTACCTCTTCAAATAACTTAACCAAGTTAGTGAGACATGATTTCCCACTCACAAAGTGACTATCCCTAATTAGTCCTTGCCTTTCGAAATACATGTAAATCTTGTGTCTCAGAATCCCCTCCAACAACTTGCCCACCATTGATGTCAGACTCACTGGTCTATCGTTCTCTGGCTTTTCCTTACCATCTTTCTTAAATAATGGCACCATGTTTGCCAACCTCCAGTATGACAGCACCTCACCTGTGGCTATTGATGGTAGAAATATCTCAGCAAGGGGCACAGCAATCACTTCCCTAGCCTCCCACAAAGTTCTAGGATACATCTGATCAGGTCCCAGGGATTTATCCACCTTCATGCATTTTAAGATGTCCAGCACCTCCTCCTCTGTAATATGGACACTTTTGAGACATCTCTGTTTGCTTCCCCACATTCTCAAGTTTCCGTATCCTTCTCCACGGTAAACACTGACGCAAAATATGCATTTGGCAATGCGCCCATCTCCTGCGGTTCCACATATATGTGGATTTGTTGGTCTTGAAGGGGCTCTGTTCTCTCCCTTATAACTGTTTTGTTCTTAATGTATTTGTAGAATCCCTTTGGATTCTCCTTTACTCTACTTGCCAAAGGTATCCCATGCCTCCTTTTCGCCCTCCTGATTTTCGTCTTAAGTATACTCCTACTGCCCTTATACTCTTCTAAGGATTCACTCAATTCCCGCTGTCTATACCTTACAAGTGCTTCCTTCTTTTCCTTGACCAGAACCTCAATTTCTCTAGTCACCCGCCATTATATAGGAGCTGGACAACAGAGCCCCTCCTGCTCTGGCCTGCAGGACATGGCCACTTTGAAGCTCGGCTGCCTACCCTTCCTCTCCCCTCTTTGTACAAGATGGCAGCAGAAATGTTAGGGTCGCAATAGCAGACGATGGCCCTCGGGTGGCGGAGCAAATCAGGAGACCTGGTGAACTCAGTTGTTCAGATCCTGACCAAAGAGGCCACCAGCCTCCTATAAAAACCAGCAGCTCCTATAAAAACCAGCAACTCCTGCACACTTCCCAACTGGTCATTAATCACTGCAGGAATGCAGCAACCCTGGTCACAATCGTAAAAAGGGGAGAAAATGACAGTGAGCCAGCTATGACCAACAATGCACCAATCAGGAGAAGTGGGGAGGAAGTGAATGCTCTGCAGTCAAATAAGAAGCACAGCTCCACTAAACAGTAGCCCGAGTGGACCCCTGAGGCATGGGCAACCAGAAAATAGGAGCTTCACAGTCTCCTAATTAGACATAACCAGGCAGTGGCCACAACATGGCATTTTCTGAAGAAGGGTCGAGGCCCGAAATGTCAGCTTTCCTGCTCCTATGATGCTGTTTGGCCTGCTGTGCTCATCGAGCTCTACACCTTGTTATCTAGGAACAAATGACTGCTCCAGCAGACAATAATGTGCCCAATGAACAAAGGCCACTTGGTGCAAACCCTGGGTAATGTCCTCCTGGCTTCACTACAGGAGGTGCTGTAAGTAAAATGTTATAATTCTCTTGTATATATTTAAATTGCAATTGTTACTTTATTTACTATTGTAGGAAGTACAGGTGGTATTGTATTTCAGTTTCGAGAGTACAATTATGTTTATTTTCTGCGAGGCAAGGCCCACAGATCCTAACTCCAATTTTAACACTGAGCCCAATGACAGTCAATTCTTGACTTAAAGTTGTGATTTTCAGGAATGCAACCCTGACTTTAGCGCAATTTTCAAGCCTTTAGCAGGTGCATTTCTCCACCCTAAAATTATCTTCTACATATCTGTGCTGGATATAATTGTTTTTTGACAATTTTCACTATTGCATCATCTTTTCCATTTGACTGGAAATAGCATAATGCTAAATTTCCTAATTAATTGTGAAGTGTCTGAATTGAGGACCATGAGCACCATTATCACTTATCACAATTCAAAAATGCCATGGTAATCAAAATGTGCTTTCAGGTGTTTTACAATCTCTTTGCTAACTGTTGATGTTAGCTAATCTAACTCCCAATCGTCTTAATAGTAATTGACTATGATGAGATCATCAGTTCCCTGATAGTCGCCCACTCCAAGCTTTGTCCATGGTCTGAATGAAACATCATTGACAGCTCCTTAACTTTCTTAGCTCATTACAAGCGCTCCCACCACGGTCTCCCAGCCTCAGACACAGTGCAGGCCTGGTTGGTGTGGCGGCCTCCTGGCCTGGCGGGGCAATCTTTTTTAGAAACATAAAAGAAAGGAGCAGGAGAAGGCCATTTGGCCCTTCGAGCCTGCTCTGCCATTCTTCACGATCATGGCTGATTGTCTAACTCAATGGCCTAATCCTGCTTTCTTCCCATAATTTTTGATTCCATTTGCCCCATGTGCTATATCTAGTCGCCTCTTGAATACTTTCAATGTTTTGGCATCAACTACTTCCTGTGGTAATGAGTTCCACAGGCTCACCACTCTTTGGGTAAAGAAATGTTTCCTCATCTTCGTCCTAAATCGTCTACCCTGAATCCTCATACTGTGACCCCTGGTTCTGGGCACACCCACCATTGGGAACATCCTCCCTGCATTTACCCTATCCAGTCCTGTTAGAATTTTATAAGTAGGTTTGTGAGGATGAGGGTAAAAAACTCAAATTCAACATTCACCACCACCATTCTTACACAAAGTCATTTTCCAAATGACAGTTTTGGAGAAATGCACAATGCAAAAGTGAGTGGCATGAGATAAGCTTACGTGTGTTTTGGCACAGTCAACACACCCAAAAAAAAAATCAGAACTTAAAATGCCAAAAGCTAATGCTTGAGCAATCCCTTTAGCATTTATTTTCCAACCATTTTATTCATTCCTTAACTTTTTACAAGAAGACCATCTCAGATTCACCAGCAATACTGATGATGGAAGTTTGGATGGGGAACAGTTAATGTGCAATCATCTGTACAGGACCTTTCACAGACCTATGCAAATGAGAGTTAACCATTTGACGATGAAACCATTATGCACACTGAAACTTCCAATGTGTGAAGGATACGTTACTGGAGGTAATGAAGGGTAAACAGACTCACATTGTGCTATTTGACATATGCATGCAAATCAATGTTAAAATAGTTTCAGCATCAGGCAAGGGAAGAACCAATCATGGGTCACAAAGGTTGCACCACTCCATGTATAGTTGGTTGCAGGCAGCCTTTCAGCCAAGACAGGAACAGCCTGATAAGGCCCAAAGTTGTCAATGGCTATGACAATATGGGAAATGTGAAGCATATGTTTCCTTCCTGCCTTTTCTTCACAGATCAGTAATTCCAAGCCAGCTGTGAGAAACATTGAACCTGGCAACAATCTTTGTATCGATAAGACTAAGAAAATTATTTAGGAGGAGGAGGAGGAAAAGGGAAGATCGATGACAACATCATCAGAGATATGAGGCCCAGGGAACTGCAGCTTACTTTGCATGACTAAAGAATACATTACCTATTTCTGCAGCCTCTGGGGAATCTTTATGCCTATGGGGCTGAGGATCACAGCAAATAGGAATTCCTTATCATTGATACCTTTCAAACTTCAAATGGGACTTGTGCAGTGTCTCTCAAATGGCAGCCCACAAAAACTTTTGTAAGGAAAGCAATGGAGTTTGTCCAGCTTACCATGGACCTAGAGGGCCAAGGGACGTGAGCCATTGGATTTGCAGTCATCGCTGGGTCTCATCAGGGACAAAGGATCATCGACTGCATATGTGACACACAGAGCTCCATGATATCACCCAGCTAGAATCCTGAATAGGAAGCAATTTCACTCCCTCAATGTCCAACCTGATTGTAACTAAAACAACATTCTTGCAGGTGTACGCCTGCAATCCAATACCTACATTCTACACAACTCCCAGATTCCAAGAATGATTGCCCACCGCACTCCACATCATCATCAGGACTGGTTCATGGGTGCTCAGAAGGTACTAATAACCTCACTGTGCAATCCTCAGATTGACGCCAAACAGCGCTACAGTGTAGTACAAGTATCCACAAGGGTCATTACTAAACAGACAACTGGGCTTCTGAAAATGCATTTCCATTGCCTGGACCACTCCAGAACACACCGAACTCCAGGAGAGTTATTGCTTGTTGAGTCCTGTACAACCTAACTCAATGACAATGTAAGAACTTAGAAGAGGGAGTAGAATGGACCAGCTGCAGATGAGGCAAACGGAGAGCACGATGGAGATAGTAATGGAGCAAACAGTGAAATTGAGGAAGCCAGGGAAATTGAGAGATAAGGCAGACAGGCCAGAGAGGACTTGATAGCAGCTACACTTGATGACTAATTGAACTGCATGAGCGCTGGAATTCAAGCAGAAGTCATTGTCACTTACATAACATAAGAGCAAAATACTGTGGATGCATAACATCTGAAATAAAAGGAAGAAGGAAAAACATACCTGACCTCACCATCATAAGTATGCCTGTTTTAGATGCATCTGACTCTGTAACAAAGGATGTGATAAATAAACATTTGATTAATAATTATCTGATTGAGCCATAGTCAGCATGAATTTGAAAGAAATCATGCTTGATGAACCCTGTTGGAGTCTTTTGAAGATGTGACTGATAAAATTGATAAAAGGGCACCAATGGATATAGTATACGTAGATTTTCAAAAAGATTTTAATAAGGTCCTCCACAAGAGGCTGATTAGAAAAATTAACGCACATCAGATAGGAGGTAATGTACTGGCGTGGATTAATGATTGGCTAACAAACAGAAAACAGAGAGTAGGAATAAATGGGTCAGTCTTACATTGATAGGCTGTGACAAATGGGTGCCACAAGGATCAGTACTTGGACCTAGCTGTTCACAATATATGTCAATAATTTGGAAATGGGGACAAAATACCTAGTGGCATTATTACTTGACTATTAATCTGGAAATTCAGCTAATATTCTGGGTACTCGGGTTTGAATCCTGCCATAGCAGGAATTTGGAAGCAAGGACCGATTGAAACATTTCCAAATTTGCAGATGATACAAAGTGGAACTATGCACTGTGAAGAATATGTAAAGCAGTTTCAGGAGGTTTTGGATAGGCTTATTGAATGGACAAGAATGCAGCAGATGGAATATAATGTGAGATCATCCATTTTGGAAGGATGAATGGATGTGTAGAGTATTTCTTAGATAAGAGGTTGGAAAGTGAAGCTGTACAAATAGGTGTAGGTGTCCTTGTAAATAAGTGACTGAGGCTAACATGCAAGTACAGCAAGTTATTAAGAAGACGAGTGGAATATTAGCTTTTTACTGAAAAGGATTTTGAGTACACAATTACTGAAATCTTGCTTCAATTCTGAAGGAGCTAGGTTAGACCACACCTGGGGTACTGTTTTTTCTGATGAAGGGTTTAGGCCCGAAACGTCAAGTTTTCCTGCTCCTATGATGCTGCTCGACCTGCTGTGTTCATCCAGCCCCACGCTTGCTACCTGGAGTACTGTGTGTTGTTTTGGTCTCCTTATCACAAGAAATGTATTATTGCCATAGATGGGGTACAAAAAATGGTTCACCAGACAGTTCACAGAATGGCAGGACTGCCCTTCAAAGACCCCTTTCTGGTACAAGATGGTGGTGGGGCCCATCCTCTCCCATCTGCTTTCTTTCTTTGTTTTATTTTTGCTTCTGCTGTATTCTTTCGCTTTATTTTACTTTTCTTTTGGTCTTTTTTTTCCACATGGCCACATGTGGAGTGACAGAAGTGGCTTCTCCCAGCGATAGGACACGGCAGTGAGGACATTCTCCCAGTAATAGGAGGCCAGTGGCAGCGAGTACATTCTCCTGCCATTCAGGGACTGTGGTAGCAGCAGCAAGGTCGTTCTCCCAATGTTCAGAGCTGGTGGCAGCACCTGTGAGGTTGTTCTCCCAGTGTTTGGGGCCAGTGGCAGCTGCAGCGGGAGCAAAGCTTCTCCAGAGATTGGGGATGGTGGCACCAGCAGTAGAGCAATCTTCAAGATGGTGGTAGTGGCAAGGTGACATCTGTCACCAAAGGTGGACTCACGGCCTGGTGGTGGACTGGTCTTGCAGTGGAGCCAGGGAATCTTGTTTGTGGGGCAAGTGTGAGTTCAGCGATGTCTGCAAAGTGGGCCTAGTGGCAAAGAGATGGCAAATAAAGTGGGGCAACTCCTACATTGGTGGGTCTAGCGCGGGCAGCGGCGATCTCCCTGGAGGCTAGGTGCCGGCATGAACTGGGTTGGAAAGACTGATATTCCGAACTTTTTACTTCTTTATTTTTCTAGTTTATTCCTATGACCTATAATGCTGGACAGGGAGACAATGGCCTAGTGGTATTGTTGCTGGACTGTTAATCCAGAGACCCAGATAACATTCTGGGCACCTGGATTTGAATCCCGCCATGGCAGATGGTGGAATTTGAATTCAATAAATATCTGGAATTAAGGGTCTAATGATGACTGAGAATCCATTGTTGATTGTTGGGGAAAATCCATCTGGTGCACTAATGTCCCTTAGGGAAGGAAGCTGCTGTCCTTAACTGGTCTGGCCTACGTGTGACTCCAGACCCACAGTAATATGGTTGACTCTTAACTCCCTTCTGGACAATTAATGCTGCCTCGCCAGCGATGCCCTCATGCCATGAATGAATAAAGAAAAAAAATTAATTCTTTACTTTTCTAATCTTTTTTGTTTCCTAAGAATTTGATCTTCAGTCTCTGTATGTAAATACCTTTGTACCTCCTAAAGGTGACACTGTAATGTGGCGACTAAACTTTTCACTGTACTCATTTGTGTATGGCGACAATAAAGCTGATTCAAACTGGTTATTCCCTGGAACATGGAACTGGATCTAATTGAAACTTACAAAATACTTAAAGGGATAGACAGGGTAGATGGAGGTAAGATGTTTCCCCTGGTTGGGGAGTCTAGAAATAATAAGGCAGATGCCACTTAGGTCCAAAATGTAGAAAATCTTTTTTACTTAGAAGGATGTCAACCTTTGAAATTTGCTACCACAGCGGATTGTGAAGCTCAATCTTGGAGTCTATTTAAGGTAGAGATCATAGATTTCCGATTACCAATAGTGTACAAGGTTAGGGATGAGGTGGTTAAAAGAATTGAAGCTTTCGTTCAGTTATGATCATAATTGGTCCATTGAATAATGGACCAGGCTCGATGGACTGAATAACCTGTTCCTGTTCCTATATCCATGACAGTATCACAGTCCTTATGGTGACAAAGTCCTGTTTCATATTGAGCATATCCCTCCAACGTGTTGTATGGTACTATCACTATGCTAGGTGGAATAGACTTCAAACAGATCTAACAACTCAAAACTGGTTATCCATGAGATGCGACGGGCAGTAGCAGATTTGTTCCTAACACTCTCTGCATCATCCTGCCTGGCATATCTCCTTCCTATCAAAACAGTGAGTACCATCTAAAAGATACACTGCAAAAATTCATCAAGTCTCCTTAGACAGCAACTTCCAAACCCAAGGCCCTACCATCTAGAAGGACAGCAGCAGATAAATGGGAATGCCATCACCTGGAAGTTCACCTCTTAACCACTCACGAGTCTGACTTGGGAATACATTGATTGATCGATTTATTGTCACATGTACCTAAGTATAGTGAAAAGTTTTGTTTACAAGCAGTACAGACAGATTATAGTAATCAAGGACATACAGATCATAGGGTGAAAAAAACACTTAGACTGAGGCATACAGGTTACATCGCACAGGCCATGTCCTATGCAAAATCAGCATTATTTGAAGTTACAGAGTCCATTCTTCAGTCTAATAACGGCAGGGAAGAAGCCATTATTGAACCTGCTGGTGCGTGTGTTCAAGCTTTTGTATCTTCTGCCTAACGGTAGAGTTTGTAGGAGAGCATTGCTGGGGTCTGATGGGTCTCTGATGGTTGGCAGTCCTTCAGTGTCACTGGGCCAAAATCCTGGATCTCCCTCTCTAACAGCATTCTGGGGGTACCTATTCCAAATGGATTGCAGCAGTTCAAAAAGGCAGCTCACTACCACCTTTTCAGGGGAAACTAGTGATAGGCAATAAATCCTGGCCCAGCCAACGATGCCCACACTGAGTCAATGAATTAATAAAAAAGCCTTGCTGCTACTGTCACAGGTATGCTTGTTTTAACACAGAGATATTTTGTTTTTCTCTTTGTCATACATTGCACAATTCTTTGCAACCTTTGCATGAATAAACCCTTATTCAGTTTGATTATCAGACCATCGGGCAAGAGCTCTGTAGGCTTACATGGAGGCTATGCTTGTAAGCTTGATCGCAAGGAACATTCATTTATTACAGTCACAAAAGAGCCACACTATGCTGATTGACTTATGCAACACAACCATGACCCAAAGCATTTGCTCCTCCCAGATAAGACCTGTGCATTACAGCATCAGTGCTCTTCGCAACATTGACCTTAAGTGCATGTAAATATCTAGAGTGATTATCAGCCCTCAACATTTTCAAGAAGGGAATGAAAAAAAGAGGTATAACGAGATAGCGTGAGAACAAAGGATTTTGTAAAGTTGTAATACATTTATTTGATGTCAAGACTTTAAAAAATAATCATACATTTGCCTCCAAAGTGAAAACAATCCTTAATTATTTGCCAACTCGTTGAATGACGCATCCCTCTGCTGCCACAGCTGGATTGGTGGAGGCCTGCTAACTGCTTTTCTGCCTTGCTACAGATGACATTGCCACTCATACTCTGGTGTCTCTGGCCTAGAGGGCCCCAACCTGCTGGGAAGTCTTGCACAGGAGCAGTGTCTTTGAATTGAGCAGATGAAAATGTTTGGATTCCTAGCAGACTAGATTGCTGCAGCTGGCCATTGCTGCAGTATCCTGAGTAATTTCTGGTGCCCATTAGTTACTCCTCATACCTGTCAATGTGCAGTAGCATTTCACAGAATCCCATAGCATTTAGCCCATTGAGTCTACACCAACCCTCTGAAGAGTACCCCACTCTGTCCCCATAACCCCACATTTGCTATGGCTAACCCACACAACTTGCACATCCTTGGACACCAGAGGACAATTTAGCATGGCCACCCAAACTACACATTTCTGGAGAGTGGGTGGAAACCCACGCAGACACTCAACGTACCTTTATCGCTTGGGTGGGGGGTTGGGGGGGGAGGAGGAGGATGATGATGATGTATTTATTGGTTCCAGGTATTAGAAATTTCAGCTATGAGGACTGATTAAAGAAGTGGGAGAAAGTGGAGTTAACTCTTCATCAGAAGTGTGCAGATGAAGATGTTCTGAAAAAGGCTTGGGGACCGCTTTGCAGAAGTAACCGCAGGAAGTGCTACACCTGCCCCCACACCTCCTCCCTCACCCCAATCCCAGGCCCCAAGAAGACTTTCCACATCAGGCAGATGTTCACCTGCACATCTGCCAATGTGGTATACTGCATCCGCTGTACCCGTTGTGGCTTCCTCTACATCGGGGAAACCAAGCGGAGGCTTGGGGACCGCTTTGCAGAACACCTGCGCTCAGTTCGCAACAAACAACTGCACCTCCCAGTCGCGAACCATTTCAACTCCCCCTCCCATTCCTCAGATGACATGTCCATCCTGGGCCTCCTGCAATGCCACAGTGATGCCACCCGAAGGCTGCAGGAACAGCAAATCATATTCAGCCTGGGAACCCTGCAGCCCAATGGCATCAATGTGGATTTCACAAGCTTCAAAATCTCCCCTCCCCTAACCGCATCCCAAAACCAGCCCAGCTCATCTCCACCTCCCTAACCTGTTTTTCCTCTCACCTATCCCCTCCTTCCACCTCAAGCCACACCCCCACCTCCTATCTACTAACATCATCCCGCCCCCTTGACCTGTCCGTCCTCCCTGGACTGACCTATCTCCTCCCTACCCCCCTACCTACACTCACCTTTACTGGCTCCATCCCCGCCTCTTCGACTTGTCTGCCTGTCTGGAAAGAGATGAAATGAGTTTGTTGAATTTCATCCCAGATAATTCTGTAATGCAGGACTGTGTACTCCAAGGATGTAACTACGATGAGTAACTTATTAAAAAAAATCTGAAATCTCAGTTATTTTCTGTAAGAATAAAGCCATAAGAGTCCATAATTTAAAGGAAAAATGATTTAACTATACAGAAGTCAAATAAAGTGAACACTAAACACTAACTTGGGAAATATCTATATTCTAAAACCCAGAATGATATAATTTGAACATACTAATTTACAAATTAGGAGTAGGAGCAGGCGATTTACCACCCTACCAGTAATTAAGATAATGGTTGATCTGATTACTTCACATTCCCACTTATCCCTAATATCCTTTCACCCTGGTGCTCATCAATAATCCATACATCTCTGCTTAAAAATATTCAAAGACTCTGCTTCTACCACTTTTGAAGAGAAGAGTTCTAAAGACTCTCAGCCCTCCGAGAGAAAAGAAATCTCCTTTTCTCTATCTTAAATTGAAACTACATATTGTTGAACAGTGAATTCTAACTCTAGAGGATTCAACCTTCCCACATTCACCTTGTCAGGACCCTTCACAATCTAAAGTTTCAAACAGATCATCTCTTACTCTTCCAAACTCAAACTGATACAAAGCCTAGCCAGTCAAGCTTTTCTCATAAGACAATCTGTCCATTCCAGATTTTAGTTCAGTAACCCTCCTCTGAACTGCTTCCACTGCATTTATGTCCTGCCTTAAATAAGACTTAAGATTGCACACAGTACTCCAGATGTGATCTCACCAATGTTCTGTGTAACTAAAGCATAACCTCATTTCTTTTATATTCAATTCCCTTATAACAAATGATAACATCCTATTAACATTCTTAATTACTTGTTATATACTTTTTTTTGTGATTCATGCACTCAGTCACCCAGATCACTAAATCTCAGAGTCCTGGAATGTTATCTTTTCACTGTCCTGTGTGATTCTTTGCAACGCTGGAACATGAGCATTTTTTTAACCCTTTCTCCTTTGTTTGTCTGTTCTGATCACATGTTTGATTGTACATAACCTCAATGCAGATTGATTCAACTCTTTTTTTTTAAGCTACGTTATTTGCTCCAAATCCTAAGATTTATTAAACTTCTATGTTAACATTTTTTTTCTTTCAGACTGACCGTGAGGTAGCAGAGAGAAGATGCTGGCACTTATGGACTGCAGGAGGTTATTGATATAACTCCACAGATGGTGATACCCTGTCACCAAGTCATCCTTTATTTATACATGAAAAGTTCTTGAAACTGATCTGGCGCCTTCAGAGCCAGCTCTAAGATTCTGACACTCCTGCTTTTATCTGTCAGCCAGGGCTCCTTGATTGGACCAGATGTGCAGCCCCAATCAGGGAACTCATATTCTATGAGGTCCAACTGGCTGACCTTGTCACAATCTCTACATCCCTCCCCCTCTGAGTCTGAGGACGTAGATCGGTTCTCTTTCTTATGACTCCTCCTGTTTTAGCGTGTTTTAGCACCGGGTCAGCTTCCTCGGACTCTACCTCAGTTATAGGTGGTGTGTAATGCAGCGTTGCTTGCTTCTTGTGCCTGGAGTATCTTGGAAGTAATTCATTGTCTTCTTCAGGCAGCAAATGCATCAAGGTGGCAACATCCACCATGCCCATCTCAGATTCTAAGGTCTCTTCAATGCTTGATGGAGTGGAGGAACCCATGGGTTTCGCTAGCCTTTCCAACTGTTCCGAGGAGCCGGGCATGTCTTGCTCCCACCCTGTTTGTGAGTTTGCAGCTTTCATACAGTCCACAAGCTTGTTCAGGACGCCTACCCAAACTTCATACGTCACTACACTGACCTCATACCCATGCAGGGCAATTCCCGTGATTTCTACACCAAAATTCATCCCCTGAAGTAAACTCTCTCTCTCACTTAATGGAGTCCTGTGTCCAGCATTGGTATTCCTGATGCCATTTCACCCCCTCCCCCCTACATCTGTCAAGATCAGGTTTAACCTGGTGTGGAGTCTTGTCCCCATTAGCAACTCTGCTGGAGCTATCCTTGTAGTTGCATGAGGGATGGCCTTATAATCAAATAGGAACGGGGACAGTCTGGTATGTAGTGAAGCTGTTGACTGTTTCTTTAAGCTTGCCTTCAAAGTTTGGACTGCTCTTTCTGCCAGACTATTGGATGATGGATGGTATGCAGCTGTCCTTATATGTTGAATGCCAGTCAGCTTTAGAAAATACTCAAATTCCCTGCTGGTAAATGATGGCCCATTATCTGTGACCAACACTTCCAGGAAGCTGTGTATTGCAAAAGATACATGCAGTTTTTCTATCACATTCCTGTGTTTGATGAATGAACTCTATGCACATCCAGCCACTTTGAATAGGCATCCACAATGACTAAGAACATTGAGCCCATGAAAAGACCGGTATTGCTGACTTGTAATCAAGCCCAGGGTTTACCCAGACATTCCCATGAATGAGGCGGAGCTGCTGGCAGTAATTTTTGTCCTTGTTGGCACTCAGGGCACTGTCCCATCAATGCAGCTATGTTGGCCCTCAATCCTGGCTACCAGACATAACTTCTTGACAACATCTTCATTTTGGGGAAAATCCTGGATGACCCTCGTGGAGTTCAGCTAGTATCCAGATGAGAACTCTGCTCGGGACAATCACTCTTGCTCCCTGTAATAAAATGCTGTCCTCTATTGTGAACTGGTCTCTCCGGCTCCAAAAAGTTTTCAGTTCTGGATACGATGTCCCTTTGGTTTTCCCCATCAATACCAGCTGTTTCAGTTTTGCCAGGACTAGATCCTCCTGCATCCAAATATGATATTGTCAGCGGTGACTGGGAAGTGTGTCCAGAAAATTTAAAACAATTATGGACCCTTCCGGTGGCAGTACCACGTGGTGTATCTGCCAACGGGAGGCAGGTCAATGCATCGGCATTCACTACGTCGTCTTCTGATGGTGTTCCAACTTGTAATTATACGCATTTAGTATTAGGGCCCACTGCTGAATTTGGCTTGAAGCTATGGGTGGCACTGTCTTGTCCTCTTTAAGTAGGCCTAGCAGGGGTTTGTGCTCCATTTATTATTACAAAGTTACATCCATAAAGGTATTGATGAAACTTCCTGACTGCAAATTGATCGCCAAATTGATTCTCTATCTGGGTGTATTTACGTTCTGCATTCGCCAAAGTCCTGGATGCATATGCTATTAGGCGTCCCTCTCTATTGGGCCACCTATGAGCTAATATCACCCCGATGCTGCACAAGGAGGCATTGCAATGGCAATACCAGATCTCGCTTGGGATCACAGTGTGCCAAAACCTTAGAGGATGATAGCTGTTTCTTCACTTCCCTGAAAGCTCGGCTATGTGATTTCCAAGGCTGACCCTTTTTTAGGAGTTGATGCAAAGGTGCCAGGATGGAGGCTTTCTGTAATAATTCACCAACCGAAGGAAAGACCTAAGCTCTGGTACAGACGTGGGAGCCCTCACTTTATCTTCCAATGGATTTAACCTAGTCTTGTTGACTCTGTAGCCCGAGTAGGCCACCTGTGGTGGCTGGAACACACACTTTTTCTTTCTAAGGCATATGCCTACCTAGGAGAAACATCTAAAAACTATGTCCAAGTTCTCTAAGCGCCCTTTATTGGCCTTCCCTGTTATTAGCACATCATCTAGACAAATGGCGACCTGGGATAGACCTTGTAAAATGTTATGCATCATTCACTGAAAAATTGCACAGGCTGATGATACCCCAAATGGCCAAAATGGTACAAACCCTTATGGGTATTAATTTTAGTATACTTCTGGAAATCCTTATCTAACTGTAATTGCAAATATGCATGGGTCATGTCCAGCTTTGTGAAGGACAGCTCCTACCCCACCAGCTTTGTGTATAAATCCTCTCTGCAAGGCACTGGGTATTTTATCCACTGCGAAAAGCAGGTCACTGTTTGTTTAAAATCCCCAGAAAGGCAAACTGACTCATCAGGTTTCACATTCAGTACAACTGGTGCTGCCGATTACACAAATGGGACTGCTTTGATGGTTCCTTCACTTTCCAGCCTCCTGTCTTCTGCCTCTACTTTTGCCCATAAGGCAAATGGCCCTGAGTGGGCCTTGCAGAATCATGTAATTTGCTTCCTGGTCAACATGCAACGTGGCCTTGGCTTCTTTGATAGTCACCAGATGTTCCTGAAAATCTTCCAGGTATTTAATTAGGGCTTCACGTGGGCAGCCATTTTCTAAACAAGAAGTGTTGAGCCAATCTAGGTGAATCTTTCGCAACCAATTTTTCCCCATCAGGCTTGGGTCCAGGCTTTTTACTACAATCAGTGGTAACTGAACTAGCTGCTTCTCACAAGAGACTGGATCTGAAGTTGTACCCTTAACCTGTCAAGGTTCCCCAGTATAGGTTCTCAGTCTAGCCGAGTTCTTCTGCCAACTAAAGGGTTGGAGTCCAAAGTGAATTTTGTTCAAGACTGGTTCTGAAATCATTGAAACAGCTGTGCTGGTGTCAAGCTTCATTAGAACTAGGTGACCATTTAGCCAGATGTTAATTTTGATTGGTTCTGATTTGGATGTTCCTAAGGAACTTGACTGTTCCAAACCAGACTTAGACTTTCCAGACTTTCCTGGATATAGCTCTTACTCAATTTGGATCTAGTGAGATTCTTTTGCTGTCTGGAGTCTGCATACTGGCAGCAAATACAATGTCTTACTGGCCTGAGTCCTGAAGAAAATTTTTAACTGTTTGTCTGAGGCTTGGCTTTGTTCGTGGACTGACCTAGAGTCCTCTGTTCAGGATATGTCCTGTGTGAAACTATGCAACTGCCTTCACTTAAGTGGTGTTCACCAAGCTCAGTTGGACTGGTGAGGGTGTCCATTTCCATTGGAATACCCTGCAACTCACATGCTGCACTTGCTGCATTTTCCAACGATAAAGCCAGTGGTGGTCCCTGTTTGAAGTCCAATTGGGCTTCAGCTAGTAGGCGTGTTAGCACTGTTACAACATTGATCCCACAGACCCAACGGTCTCTCAGCATCTCAATAAGAGTTAAACCAAAGTCACATGCCTCTGCCAGTCTTCTTAATCTTAACACATAAGGGTTCCCCTGGTTCTTAGATTGCCAAATAAAAAAAACGATAGTGACTCTGAATTAGAAGAAGCTTGGGGTTGTAATATTCCTTAACTAAATCCGTCAACTTGTGAAAGTGTTAGAAAAAACTGTAGGCCCACAAGCTGTCAAGAGAATTGCTTGTTACTTTTCATCTGCCCCAATGTCATTTGCCCAGAAAAATAATGCGTTCTTTTCACATACTGGGCCCAATCTTTGACAGCAGGACCAAAGGGTCAAGTTTCCCAAATAATTGCATGATGCCAGAAATGCTTACCTCAACTCATACATGATTGTTGCAAACAAATTTCTTCAGGAGTGTGCTTTGTTCTTATCACCACAGACATAACTCCACAGAGGCCAATATCCCGTCAACAAGTCACTTTTTATTTATACGTGGAAAGTCTTTGACACTGATCTAGCTTCCTCAGTGTCAGCCCTCAGAGTGTCAGGATATCTGACATTCCGGTTTTTATCTGTCAGCCATGGCTCCCTGATTGGAACAAATTAATGTCCCCCATCAGGGAATTCATATTCTGTGAGGTCCACCTGACTGATCTTGTTACAATTACTATAGTCATTAACCTGTTTGTGGCATTGCTGCACATTCTTACAGACCATGGATCCAACACAGACATGGGCAGCAACTTTGGACGCGTCTGATATAATCTGGTGCTGTTGTTACCTCTGTGAGTCCCAAGGGAAAAAAATCACCCTCCTATCCACCACACCATCAACCAGGACCTCCAGGTCTTTGTTGGCAATGCTGGGTGCCATTTTGCCTCTCTCAAAAAAAATCAACACACAGAAAGCCAATACCTAGACTGTGGCATTGAACAGGTACAGAACTGGAGTTTAAATGTGGTACCCAAGGAGAGAAGATCTGAAGGTGTGACATCACCAAACACTTGTGTTGCTGCTGAGCACAAGACTGCATGAGGATGGCATTGTGGATGCAAGCTGCCTACTTGATGAAGTGAACAGTGGAGAATTGCCTGAGAAAATTACCCACACCTCATCAAGGGAAACCCTCCATGAAATTCCCCAAATTGACACAGCCAAAGCTTTTCTTAAACTGCTGATAAAAAAAACTTCTTTGTAGGAGAGAAACCAGACTCACTTTCGACTCAAGTCAGGTCATCTCTGTACTGCCCTAAAATTGATCTATCTAAATTCAAATCAATCCTCGATTATCCAGAACTGAAGACGAGCTATTCGCCAACAATGTTTACCCTACCTGTCATAAACTTCACAGTATAAACACCTTATACCATTAATATTCCAGAGGTTTGCAGTCAACTGCTTTCTGACACATGTTCCGGAAGTTTTTTTTTAAAAAGCCGTTTACAAAATAACCAACACGTATGTCATTACCTTGAAATTCAAACACTAAAAATGAAGTTAACATATGTAAAAATGCACACCCTTCAACATTCTATCTTTATCACTTTGGAACCTTCTTCTGTCCTCTTCACAACTTGCTTTTGTACATGAATTCACAGGCAAATTAGAGTCAATTATTGGAGTCTACTGCATAGACACAAATAGATCTTAAAAGGTGGCTCAGGACTCTATTGGCATCACTCTCCACCAGGAAGTCCTTGAAAACTCTCCTTTCCTCACAAAGCATTTCAGCTCCTCTTAAGGATTTAACTGGATCCTTACCGATATACATCTTTGGATGATACATACATGTTCCTTCTCACTTTAGAAAGTGTGTAACACAATACTGATTACTAGCACTTCAGTGTGGGAATGTTTGGTCAGATTCTGTACAATTTATCCAACTGGTTTGAAGTTTCAAGCAGATCTCAAAGTTTGAAGGAAGAATAGCAAACATAGGAAAAAAATATATTTCATTACTATACTGTAAATATACAGTCGTTTGATATGTCATGAACAAAAGATCAAATAAATAGTATTTAATATTATACTTGACAATATCACCACTCATTACTGGGGCAGTTAGGTAATTTGCACCCCTTGAGTATACGTCCCAGAGTTTGAATATAAAATAAGATATAATAAAAAAACACCTCCAACATAACTTTTTTGATTTCTGAAAAAAAAAGTCACAAGGGAAGGGTTTGACTAATGCTGTAGTGTGAGGTAATGCACTTTGTTAGGAAGAACATTGAAAGATCTGAATGTTCATGTGTATAGATCATTAAAGGTGGCAAGACAGCTGGAGAAAGCAGTTATTAAATTACATAGTGTACTCGGTTTTATTAATAGGCGTATATAGTACAAGAGAAAGGTGGTGAAGTTGAATTTGTATAAGACACTCGTCAGATCTCAGCTGGAGTATTGTGTATAGCTCTAGGCACCTCATTACTGGATCTGAAAACATTGGATTGAGTGCAGAAGCGATCTACAAAAATGGTTCCAGGAATGAGAAACTTCAGTTTTGAGGATAGCTTCAAGAAGTTGGAACTGTTCTCCTTGGAGAGAAGAAGACTGAGAGGAGATTTGATTGAGGTTTTCAAAATCATGACAGTAGATCATGGATAGAGTAGATAGGGTGAAACTGTTCCTGCTGGTAAAGGGAACAAGAACAAGAGGACATAGATTTAAAGTATCTGCAATTGAAGCAATGGTGTGCAAGAAAAATATTTTCCACACAAATGCAGTTAGGATACAGAATGTAATACATGGAAGTATGATGGAGACAGGTTCAATTGAGGCATTCAGAGGGCATTGAATGATTATTTGGATAGAAATAGTGTGTTAGTGATGTGGAAAAAACAGGAGATTAGCACTAGATAATGATGGTTATTTGAAGAGCTGGTGCATGCATGATGGGCCAAATAGCTGCCTTCTGCACTGTAACAATTCAATGAATCTTTTCAACATTCAGAATGATAATTAAAACTGAGTCAAACTGAAATTGGAAAAAGACAACACCAATTTATCACAAAATCTCACAGTACAGTACACTATTCAGCAGCCAATTAGTCCCAATGTTCCTTCCCCATAACCATGTGCTTATTCCCTTTTAACTTCTTGATAGCTAATATTGAATCTTCTTACACCACTCTTTCATGCATTCCAGATCATAATAACCATAGCAAATAAAACGATTTCTCATCTACCCCAGTGTTTTCATATTTACATTTTCTTTTTTTCATGAGAATATGAGGGACTATGGCATGTATTGCCGATCTTTAATCGCACTTGAGAAAATGCTGATGAGCCACAATCTTGAACTGCTATAGTCCATTTTGGTGCAGGTGTACTCTCAGTGATGTTAGGATGGCAGTTCCAAATTTTTGAGCCAGGGACAATTATACATTTCATAGGGAAACAGGAACATAGAAACAAGAATATGTAATTCAGCCACCTGAGCCTTTCCCACCACACAATAGGGTCATGACTGATCATCTACCTCAGTGCCATTTTCCTGCGCTCTCTCTCTATATCCCTTAATGTCATTTATCTCCAGAAATCCATTGATTTCTGTTGTGAATATGCTCAATGATTGATCTCTCTGGGGTAGAGAATTCTAAAGATTCAGCAGCCTCTGAGTGAAGAAACTCCAACTCATCTTGGTCGTAAATGGCCTGTCTTTTTTCCCCGAGATTATGTCACCTGGTTCTAAACTGTAGTCAGTGAAAACATCCTAACTACATTCACCTTGTCATGCTCTGTAAGAATTTTACAAATTTTGTTGAGGTCACCTCTCATTCTTTGAAACTCAAGAAAACACAGATCCAGTTTCTACAATGTTTCCACAT
This sequence comes from Ginglymostoma cirratum, assembly GCA_024137785.1. Lineage (NCBI taxonomy): Eukaryota > Metazoa > Chordata > Chondrichthyes > Orectolobiformes > Ginglymostomatidae > Ginglymostoma > Ginglymostoma cirratum. The sequence continues at coordinate 54,699,524 of JAHRHZ010000133.1, read as the reverse complement.
AAAACAATCCCACCATCTCAAGAACTATTCTGATGAATCTGCCCCTATGGCAAGCCTATCCTTCCTTGCATCATATAGTGCAATAGTAATATCCATACCTCTGGGCCAGAAGGTCTGAGTTCAATTCCCACCTGACTGAGATGTGTGTCATAATATGTCCAAAGAGGTTGATTAAAATAACTATCCTTACTTGGATAGGGAGAGCAAAACTGTACACAATACTCCAGGTGTGGTCTCACCAAGGTGCTATACAACTCTAACAAGACATTTTTACTTTTGTACTCAAATCTGCTTGAAATGAATGCCAACGAACCTTATGCCTTCCTAATTGCTCTAGCTTTTAGTGACTCAATGACCAGGATACTCAGATCCCTTTGAACAGCTAAGTTAAGATGGTGTCAGAGATAATAGGTACTGCAGATGCTGAAGAATCCAAGATAACAAGGTGTGGAGCTGGATGAACACAGCAGGCCAAGCAGCATCATAGGAGCAGGACCTGCTGTGTTCATCCAGCTCCACACCTTGTTATCTAAGTTAAGATGGTGTATGGTTTGGAAGGATGTTGTAGGGCTGGGGTGGGGGACAAGGCTTCAGTAATCTTACTGCACTTACAATCTCAAATGGTATCAGCATGGCATGGCTTAAGTTGCATAATCAGAATAAGGTTCTCAACATTAAAGGATGTGGTAGACGCCATCCATGGTCCTCCTTGTAACAGTCCTCAACGTCACACCGTATGAGGGTCCATACTAAACTGTCACTTGTGTGTGATACAAATTCTGACTGCTCTCATTACTAAGAAACTGTTCCTGATATTTTCTACACAAGTTGATTAGAACTGTGACCAATGGGTCCAACATTAGCAGGGATTATTTTCACTGTAGCCAGGGTGCTACAAAGGCGCAGAGAAATTGGGAAGGAACAGATATGCCCTGGACTCACATCAACCTCCAACAGCTGCTGAACAGTCTCAATGTGAAGATGTTTCAACTGAGGATGCCCTTTTCTTTGAGGTGACCAAGCAGGTGGATGAGGGTAAAGCGGTTGATGTGGTGTATATGGATTTCAGTAAAGTGTTTGATAAGGTTCCCCACGGTAGGGTATTGCAGAAAATACGGAGGCATGGGATTGAGGTGATTTAGCGGTTTGGATCAGAAATTGGCTAGCTGGAAGAAGACCGAGGGTGGTGGTTGATGGGAAATGTTCATCCTGGAGTTCAGTTACTAGTGGTGTACCGCAAGGATCTGTTTTGGGGCCACTGCTGTTTGTCATTTTTATAAATGACCTGGATGAGGGCGTAGAAGGATGGGTTAGTAAATTTGCGGATGACACTAAAGTCGGTGGAGTTGTGGATAGTGCGGAAGGATGTTGCAGGTTACAGAGGGACATAGATAAGCTGCAGAGCTGGGCTGAGACGTGGCAATGGAGTTTAATGCAGAAAATTGTGAGGTGATTCACTTTGGAAGGAGTAACAGGAATACAGAGTACTGGGCTAATGGTAAGATTCTTGGTAGTATGGACGAGCAGAGAGATCTCGGTGTCCATGTGCATAGATCCCTGATAGTTGCCACCCACGTTGATAGGGTCGTTAAGGTGGTGTACGGTATGTTAGGTTTTATTGGTAGAGGGATTGAGTTTCAGAGCCATGAGGTCATGTTGCAGCTGTACAAAACTCTGGTGCGGCCACACTTGCAGTATTGCGTACAGTTCTGATTGCCGCGTTATAGGAAGGATGTGGAAACATTGGAAAGGGTGCAGAGGAGATTTACCAGGATGTTGCCTGGTACGGAGGGAAGGTCTTACGAGGAAAGGCTGAGGGACTTGAGACTGTTTTCGTTAGAGAGAAGAACGTTAAGAGGTGACTTAATAGAGACATACAAGATGATCAGAGGATTAGATAGGGTGGACAGTGAGAGCCTTTTTCCTCGGATGGTGATGGCTTGCATGAGGGGACATAGCTTTAAATTGAGGGGTGATAGATATAGGACAGATGTCAGAGGTAGATTCTTTACTCAGAGAGTAGTAAGGGCGTGGAATGCCCTGCCTGCAACAGTAGTGGACTCGCCAACTTTAAGGGCATTTAAATGGTCATTGGATAAACATATGGATGATAATGGAATAGTGTAAGTTAGATGAGCTTCAGATTGGTTTCACGGGTCGGTGCAACATCGAGGGCAGAAGGGCCTGTACTGCGCTGTAATGTTCTATGTTCTATGTAGGAGGGACAGAAGATTCAGAGTGTATTATCTTCGATGCATTGAGGTACATTGCTGCCACAGACTGAAGATATCCTGGGATACTGTCACAAAAATTTGTCAACTGCCGAAGCATTACCTAATATCTGAAGGGCTGATTGGCCATCTTATCCTGATGGCATTAAGATGACAGCGGCACTAAATTTTTATGCAACTGGCTACTCCCAAAGATCAGCTGGAGACCTGTGCAGGATCCTTCAATCCTCAATACATTTGTCAGAACAGCGGATAAAATCTTATAGTAAAGATTGCCAATGAAAGAAGATTTTGTTAAAGAGGTACTTATGTGATAAAGATTAATACAGATAAGAGGGATTGTGAAAAACGTGTCGGATGCAAATAATTAATGTACACCAGGCAATGGGGTAACATGAGATGGATAAAATGCAGGAAAAGACCTGCACAGCCGTTGTTAAGAGATCACAGATTAAATTATAATTTTTAATAGAAGGATGGGTTTGGGTTGGATGGGGATACAAGTCTCATGAACTGACTTCCTGATCAAAACCTGCCAATTCCAGCTTTACCCCAGAAACTTGATTGGTAATTAACTTGATTCAAGGAAATAGATTGCAACTTCACATATAATGAGACTATTAAGCTACAGGTGTGTGACCACGCTCAGTGCATCATACAATAATCAGTTCTCAGTACAAATAGCATACAGTAACATAAAAAATATAGCATCTTGACAGCAGTGACAACTTTTCCCATTATCCATAATATGAAAAAGAGGAGCTGTTCCTCTTGTAGTACCATTTAACGTAAAATCAACACTTAACATTGTTGCTTACTTATTAAATGGCCACTTTTGATGAAGAGGAAGACATTGACTAAGGGCTGGATTACATAGTCATAGTTGGGTGTGTTTTTGGCAGGAGTAGCACGTAAAATTTCAAATATTATGCAATATCAGAGGGATTAAATGATAGACAGATATTACAGAAATAGAGATTGCATTCAATGGAAGTTAGTAGGTTAAAGTGTGATTTGATCAAAGATTTTAAAATATTAAGGAAAGGAGATAATAACAGACATAGAAACAATTTCCAATAGTTACAGAATCTATTAGCATGGCAAACAGTATAAAAGATTACAGCTAGACCTTTCTGGAATGAAATTGAGAAGAATTCCTCATTCATTGTCTGGTAGAATTTTGGATTCCTGTGTTCCTGCTTTCCTAATACTCTGGAAAGTGTGGTTCGAATTTATTCTAAAATATCATACACAAAAATAATTGAAAACTGCTTTTAATTTTGCTTATTTATTCTTGTATTGAATAGATTGCCTTGATCCCTTCCTAGGAAATACAGTGGCTCTTCCAAACACTTTGAATAGTTTGTGATGTGCATTCCCCACAAAACACAATGGCAGAAACAAATTACAGCAATGTGTTATGGCTCCGGCTGATTGTACTAGTGGTTAAGTCAGATCCCAAAATAAAGGTTAATCAAATCTTTTGCTTTTGTTTAATTAATTAATATGGTGGTTAGTCACTGAACATATTCATACTAGGCTCCAGATATTCTTTAACAACAGCACAGAAGTTTATTACACAAAAGAGAAAAAAAACAAATTATATAAATATAGAAGTTAGTTAAAATTATCTTAAAACACAAAAAACAAAGTTTAAATGTGTTTCCAAACACTATACAATGTAGAAACTCAAAAAAAGCTACATCTCTTTCTCAAATCTAAGTTTCTATTTACTTATTATAGTTTTTTTGAAATGGACTGTAGCGAAAATTTGACAAGACCTTTGCAGGTCTGCTAGCATGAACTTTTCAGAAATCTGAGAACCTAAACCATCTCAGTTCTAAAAATCTGTAGATTTCTAGCCAAACTCTTCTAGTTCTGAAACTTTACAAATTAACCCTTGTCTGGGGTAATTGGTTCCCCGAACTGCCCAGTACTCCTCGCATAGAGAAATTAAACTTGTTTCTGAGCTCACTTCTGGTATTTTCTGAACTGAATTGAAAGGCTGGCTCTATCCTAGATTCTTTTGAACTAAAAACAAAGCAAGTGACCTTAAATATTTTCCCTAGCTATCACAAACCCAACATTATTCCATTAACCTCATAGGGATCTGTAGTCATTACCTTTCTAACAAATGCAGGTTTAGATCACCATTCTGAAAAGATTTTCTGACTTTTTTACCTGCATCTATTTTGAAACCAAATTCAAAAACTGTAATTAGCATAGATAAATTACGCACTTTTATCACAAATGCCTTTAGCATGCTAGACCATAATTTATGGTCTCCACTAGCTGCTCCTACAAGACGCAATGTCAGTGACCAGCAAAAACAGAATTTAAAAAATCTAACATATTCTGATACAAACACGTTTACAACTTTGAAGGGGCTCACTTTCAAGGTAGAAACACATGAGGGTGCATTCTCCTCACTACTAAAACCTCTGACTTTATGAGCAATAGGTCAGGAAATCAAAGAAATTATCTTTACAGGTTACTCCCAAGAAGAATCAGGATGTGTAAAAATGAATAAAAAGACAAACCACAATTTGGTATTCAAGGGGCTAAACTGAAGATTTGCAGATATGCTGAATTTTACTTACAAAATAAATCAGTGTTAGTGGGAATCATATATACAAGACAATTCTTTTAAGAATTCCAGGTACACACACGTATTTTCATGATAGCTACAGTAACAGCAAATTTTTACTTGCAAAAAACTTTAAACAGTAACATGAAATTTGTATATGTTGACACACAAAACTTAAATGCAGGTGATCAAGTTTATTTTATTTGAGATGTATATTTCCTGTCATACTTTTGCCAAGGGATATTTATCATTATTTATTTTTAAGGAACTATTTTGGTTGTGAATGTGTTCAGGAACAGTTCATAGCAATTAAAGAGAGGAATGACTACTTACTTCTTTTGAGATCGTAACTGTAGAGAGAAATTATAATAAAAATAATTCACCCATCATCCACACTTCAAAATTCTGGAAACAAGATTAACATTATCAAGAACCAGACATAAATATTTAAGGATATTTATTAAATTGTCATGTCTTTGGATGTATTTTTCAATGTGTGAAAAGGGGAAAAAAGCCATGATCATTCATCAAAATTTAACAGATCAGATGTACAAGAATCAAATGCTGAGTAAAGTAGATATGTTTATTACAAAATCAGGAAAGTAAATCTAACACACCATTGTGGTAATGTTCAATTTCTGACATTAGCCTCTCTTGACTGATATTTTCAATGTATTTGTTGAATAAAAACCACTTTTCTGAATGGTATTCATTCTTAACAAGGACTAGACTGGGACTTCCCAAATATTTTAACATTAAAATATTGAAAGAGTTAGTCACATTTATAGACTTAATATTTTGTGTTAAGGTCTGGAGATGTCTCAATCAGCATTAAAATATTATTGGTTTACTATCTTAGATGAAAGTTATTTTTCATTTTACTAGTACATAGTTTTCATTGATACGCTCAAGTTACAATGGCTAACAGATGATGTGAGAATGCTAAGTAAAATTTGCATATTGGTACAAAAAATTAGAAAATGTTCCTCTCATAATGTATGCAAATTGGAAAATATTAAATTTGGACAATATTAAGAAGGGAATTACATTCTTTTGAATTGCTGCATAATCAAAACTAAATACAACTAAATGCTTGTACACTTATTAACACTGATTAGCCACCCTTGCCACTCTTCGATTCACAAATTTGATTTTGAGACCTCCTGAAGTAAACGTTCTCTGTAGAATTTCCTCTTCTGCACCATCGCAAGCTTCGATCAGCTGTCATCATCAATGGAAAAACTGCCCATTGTGGATGACTTTTATGAAATCAGGGAATGATATAGTTCAGAAGGAGGCCATTCAGCCCACTGTGTCTGTGCCAGTTCTTTCAAGGAACACTCTAATTAGTCCTTACTCGTTACCCATATCCTGGCAGTGTTTCTTTCCCATGTATTTATCCTATGCACTTTGAATTCTGCTACAGACTCAGCATCCATTGCCCTTTCAATCAGTGCATTCTAAATTATAACTTCTGTACTCAGCACACAGAAAATGTTTACTTTGTCTCTGATTCTTTTGCTAATACTTCAAATCTGTTCCATTTCATAATTGATCCTTAAGCTACTGGAAACAGTTTGTCCTCATGTACCATAACTAAACCAGACAAAATTTAGTAACCTATATCAAACTGACTCTCTCCTTTCTCGGATTTAAGGCAATTTGTCAACATAATTGTAATTCCCACAACCTTTCCAGTAAATTTCTTCTCTACCCTTTCAAAGCCTTACCAACCTTTCTAATGTGTGATGTCCAAAATTTGTCACGTTGTTCCAATTGGGGTGAAAGTACTGTTCATGTTGTCATAGAAGAAACTCTACATGGTATTTGTTCCTAACATAGCTTAAAACAATTCTTCGTCAAAAAAAATTCAGCAAAAGAAATTATTAATGGATGCCAGTTACTGTATGATTATCTCCCTTATTTGAGCATTCAGTGAAATGTATCCCCTTGCTCTGAAAGAACAAGAACAAAATAACTGGATGGATTGTGCACACTATAATTTTGTAACAATTTACTTTGTATTACGGCTGTATTTAAATATCATTATTGGGGAGGCAATGGCATAGTGGTATTATCGCTGGACTGTTAATCCAGAGACCCAGATAACATTCTGGGGACCCGGGTTCAAATCCTGCCATGGTGGATAGTGGAATTTGAACTCAATAAATATCTGGAATTAAGAATAAAATGATGACCGTGAATTCAATGTTGATAGTTGGAAAAACCCATTTGGTTCACTAATGTCCTTTAGGGAAGGAAACTGCAATCCTTACCTGGTCTGGGACTACACGTGACTCCAGAACTGCAGCAATGTGGTTGACTCTTAACTGCCCTCTGTGCAATTAGGGATGGGCAATAAATGCTACCTAGCCAGCGACGCCCTCATCCCGTGAAAGAGAAAAGAAAAAAAAATTGTTGGCTTACCTCATTATAAAGTATTGAAGTTAAATCTAATTAGTTTACCAATATACTGCATTGTAGAATAGGACACTCTAGGTTTGCATCTGGGCTTTTACATGCCACTTCCTGATTTCAGCAAGTCTGCAAGGCAGAGTTGGCGAATATGAATGGCCTTCACACTCTTCTTGACAGCTGCTTATAGAGAAACTGTATTTGTAGAGCTCTAATAAAAATAATATAGATCTGTGCAAGACTCAGGAAAATGTGAGAGGTATCTTTTGTAATGCAGCAATTACTTATAATAAATTTAGATTTTTGACTCATTTACACAAGGTGAAAGTAATGTGTACTGCCTTCATAACTGTAGTAAAATATACACTAGATCTCAAAAATGCAGCACATTATATGCACAGTGCAGAGAAGCATAGATTGTTCAGGGAAAATACCCAAAAATGTTTCTGGTGCAAACTTTGTCGTAGTCAATAGCCAACTCAGTGACAAGAATAGGCTTACATCACAAAGATCTAGAATTCTGTTATGATCCATGATTGTTAGCTGTCTAATTGCAGAGAATTGCAAGCACTACAAATTAATGCCATCATCAGAAGCTTTTTCTGGATCTTTACTTAATGCAAATCTACTCTGATTATCTTCAAGTTCACAGTTTTCCTTAACGTCAACAGTATGAAGAGACACCACAAGATTATCAACGTCTGTCAATACTGTTGTGCCATCAGAATCAGTGCAACAGTCAGTGGGATCATTTGGATGGTCCACAGACTGAAAATGATCAGGGTTTTCTTCACTATTTAAAAACAGGCAATGATCTTGTCCTGTGTGCAGAACATCCTGGATATGCTGTCCACCAATAGCATCGGGATGTGTGGTTCCAGCAACGCTATGGTCATAACAAATACTTGCACTAGAATTTCCAAGCAGTCGATGATTCCATGATCCTTCACTTTCATTGTCAATTGAAAGGTTTGCAGTACTGCCAGTATATTCCTTCCAATTATGGGCAAACCTACGATTTTCCAAAGAATCAGGGTTTTTTAATTCTAACATTTTAGTATTTGTTAATATAGTTTCACAACCACTGGTCCTCCATTCTTTTTCTGGTTTAAAGCCCAAATCTTCTTTTAACTCATCCAGAATATGACGTAACTTCTGCTGCAAATTAAGACAAAGAAGTACATTGTCAATTTTAGTATTGAAAAGGTTTTAGGTATGTATAATTTAGCAAAATAAGCAGGTTACCAGCTCTATGGAGAAAACAAGGTGTGGAGCTGGATGAACACAGCAGGCCGAGCAGGAAAGCTTGACGTTTCGGGCCTAGACCCTTCATCGGAAATGGGGGAGGGGAAGAGGGTTCTGAAATAAATAGGGATAGAGGGG